>JAMPIV010020348.1:132500-606552 GCA_024509875.1 Oreohelix idahoensis
ATCGAGCAAATGGATTTTGAGGGACATGTTACAGCCCATAATTCTGTATGCATCTATGCACTGCTTAACAATATGCAACATAGTCGACAGATTTGTGATTTCCCAGAAAGTTATCGACGATCGATTTGAATGCCATCCATGCGCGAAGTTCACTACCATGTAACAAGTTCTCGAATTGTTTGTCTGCAATAACTTTCCTAATCTGAGGTCCTACAAAGATACCTTCCTTTATCTTTGCATCGCTAACTTGCGGAAACTTCTCTCGAAGATAAGTGAAAGCTTTGCTCGTTTTATCTAACGCTTTTACAAAATTCTTCATGAGCCCCAACTTTATATGTAACAATGGTCAAATGAAGCTGTCTTTGTTAACTAATGGCTCGTGTATTACATTTTTATGCCCGAGCTGCATACGATCCCGGATAGGCCACACCTTTCTTGCATAATGTTCCTGTCTGTTGCGGCTGTCCCATTCACATCGGAAGCAACAAAATTTAGTATACCCAGTCTGCATGCCCGTGAGAATTGCAATGACCTTTAGGTCTCCACAAATCCGCCATTGGTAGTCATTGTACTTTATTTTTTCCAAACGTATAGCCATATTGTCATAAGTTTCTTTCATAAGAACAGAGTAGGCGACTGTAATTGATGAAAATAAATTTCTGTTATGCAATAACACGGCTTTTAGACTAGTCTTGGAAGAATCGATGAAAAATTGCCATTCGTTGACTATGTGCTCATGACCGTTTACATCTTTGCAATAGCAAATGTCATCATCCATCTCAAAGTATTGAACAAGTTCTCTGAGTCTATGACGAAATTTAGATATCGGAGTATTGGGCGCTAAAAGATTCCATTCTTTGAGTCGCGAACCGAGTAATTCCGCTTGTCCTTTGGTAAGAGCGAGATCACGTATTAGATCTAAAAGTTCTGAATGGTTAATTAAGTAAACACCATCATTCACCGGTATGTAATCTGAGTCAGAATTAGTTTCTATAGCAGATAAACTATCACTTTCTGATGGTTCATTCACGTCCAGCGGATATTGTTCTGGTGGTACTTGGATCGGACACGTGATTGGATCATGAGGCACTGGTTTCGAAACCGATTCAATATTTGGATAAACCACAGACTTTCTAGTTTTAAAAGTGAAACCATGGATATTTGTCAAGCAGAAGTAACAATCAGTAGTGTGATTTGTATGTTCACGCCATATTACTGGCACTCCAAAAGGCATCGACTTATGCTTCGGCGATTTTCTTAACCAACCTGCCAATGTATCGAACAAACTGCATTTGGCTTCCAAGATTTATTTGCATCATCAACTTTCGAATCGAAATAAAGTTCATATGCTTTCTTTAGTAATGGTGTTAAGTTTTTCTGGTCAACACGATCGGTAAAATATCCGCACACTTAACAGAACAGATCAGCCGAATTTCTACAACTTCTAGAAGCCATATTTTGCTCAGAATTATTTCAAAATACAGTAACTATTTGAAAAATCGCGTAACATATGTCATGCATCTTTTAGCAGTATAAAAAGTAGAATTATGTTGCTTTTTATTAATTTTTAATAAGTTATATAGTAAAAATGAAACGGAGCAAATAACGATTTCCCAAAAATATATTTATTCACAAATATCTTAAGAACCCGATGTGATAGAGATAAACGGATTTCAGATTTGAAATCAGCGCAAGAAACTGACCTAAGAACACTTATTCTAATATAAGAAAGAAAAATGTTGTTTGTCAGTGTTATTATTATTTAAAAAAAAAAAAAGATGAAAATAGTCTTTTTTATCCAAAATATGATATTTTCTAAGCTGATATGTTTTTAATTTTTAAAGAAAAACAAGCAATACAGACATTAGGACCATCGCTTAGGGTACGTTAATCATCAAACTATTACACTGATGAAAATAGTCTTATACAAGTCTTGTAATCTACGTTTAAGATATTGGTCTGTAGTTTTTAAGGAGTGTTTTGTCGGAGTTTGGTTTTGGTATTAGAGTGATGTAAGACATGTTTAGGCTTGGTGGGAGTTCCTTATTCTCAAAGGCTTCTTTGTATACTTGTAGTAAAAGAAGCCTTAGGGTAGGAAAGAAGTGTTGGTAAAATTCTGTCGTAAGTCCGTCAGGTCGTGGTGATTTGTCTTTTTGCATTGCATTCACTGCGAGTGTTATGTCTGTTAGTGTCAGCTCAGTGTCTAGTGTTTGTTTGTCTGCGTCAGATATTTTTTTTTTTGTAAATTGCATACATCTATCTTTTATATATGGTTGAACATTTCCTTTTCAGTATAGGTTCCTATAGTAACTGTCGAAAGCCTGTACTATGTGTTGTGTTTCTGTCTGTGTGGTACCTTCTAAATCCACAATTTGGCCTATCTGCCTGTGTCACCGTTGGGTTTGCCCAAAGCATTATTTGTGCTTCAAGCAAGGTTTATATGAACGGTGATTTGGTTTTAGTCAAGTAAAAGAGTGTAGAAAAATGGTTTAGGAAATATGAATGGATTTGGATTCAGACTATTTGTCTTAGTTGAAGGGAGATAAAATGAGTGAAGGGATGCTTTGAGAAAAGGGAGGAAACTCCGCATATTACGGTTGGTGGATAAAAGTCTTGAATTAGGGTTAAGCAGATTTAGTGGGTTCTCAATTGTGGTTGAGAAAATTAGCATGTAACGAAGTTGTAGTAAGCTTTAAATAAGAGAATATAGAGTTCAGTTAAAACGTCAAAGGGAGATAACGTAAAATTAAGTCCTGTGCAGGTGTTAGTGAGTTGAGGAAAAAAATGCACACGGGAATAGAGTGAGAGAAGTCTAAAAATAACAGACTATATGTTACCAACAGATTACTGGTGTCAATGTATATAGTTATTATAATATTTATCTGTCGGGGGGAAGGTATTTGTTTTTAGAATCAGGATGCTTTCCTGGCCAAAGATATATCACCCATGATTGATTGATACTTTTGTTATATGGGTTATCTCCCCTGGAGATCGAATTTGGCGTATGAATCTGGATTTCGTTAGTCTGTGCCTTGTTGGGCCAGAAAACAGATTGTTCTTGCTTAGGTTTATGCAGGGATGTTTATGGTCCGAGTCTATGTTTACTCTGTGTCTATTTCAGACGATTCGGTCTTATATCGTGATATCTTGGTATGTCTAAGTGGAACTATTTTTCCTTGTACTGAACTTTGAGGTCAGGGAGTTTCTGCGCATGCCGAGAGGAAAGGGTGTCTTCCGGGATGATGGAATGCCTGGCGAAAGCCATGTCTGAAGAAGAGTCCTCAGTCTGTTGATCTCTATGTTTTGTTATGGGGAAGACGATGATTTCTGATATGTTTATTAAGTCTACTAGTCCCCAGTGTTCATTCTATAACGCCAGGAGAGGGGCGTATGTGTTCTGCTAGTGTATTTCCCATGCCCAGGTAAAAGAACATTTTGCTGCACTGTTTCGTCCTAGGCGTAGATGGGCAGACGGCTATATTATGATTATCTAGATAAATATGTCGGGATTACATGTTTCCTAGCAGCACTGAACATGATTTTATGCAGCAGTGATAATGAAAGAATATGCTGATTCTGGTAGAAACATTTGTGTTTATGAACAAAGCTTCTATTGAAGATTTGCTATACATACGTATAGTGAGCGATGCTCAACAGGGAACCAGAAGCCATTTTGGATCCTAACTTTTTGTCGATCATCAATCAGAGAACGGGGATGCCCCTTATTATCAGGTTATAAAGAAAACCCAATACTGGTGGGTTAATATTGTCTTCACATAGATTTGCTGAACTTTACCTAAAGGAATCTTCGCTAGAGAAGAGGTTCTGTGTAAGAGTCATGTTTGAACAGTATTTATTAACTGACACGCACGGTCAGTAAGGCCTGATGATTGTATTGATAAACAGTGGGAAATCTAAGTGCTTGTCTACAGATGTTCCATTGTAATGTTATTCAACATGAATGCTAACTTATGATGGTGGACCATTGATCAACAATATGCTATTTATGTCGACCTGTGTTCCTGTAACGATGCTCGTACTGTCTAAGTGTGTACGTCCTATTAAACAGTATGAAACGACCACAGTAGTCCAGCCATCCTTGACTTCCACCTGTGATTGGAGTGAGTGTCCTGTGCACCTGTCGAACTGTCATCCATTCGCGTTTTGTCATTATTGATGTCTGCACTCAATCATTGCATCAGAATATACGCACCTAACAGTACACCTTGTCAGGGCCCCAACAGTCGGTAACCTGACCCATTTACAGAACCATGTGACTAGACGAGCTATATCACAAAAATCAGTCCATATCAATCTGATGCGAGAAAGAAAGCTTTATCAATGTGGTAGGCCAGTTTTCTGGGTTAATCTGCACAGTGGACATTTTGAGAAGTCAGCTACTGAGACCAGACCGTTTCCTGTGGCCTGATACGACACACCAGCAGTACAACTCTACAGTTGAAGTCAGCATGACCTGCCCTATCGAGCGTATGCGGTAAATAGGTCAGCGCTCGTTGATCAGACGGTGTTTACATAAAACAGACAGCAGTACACAGAACGTTTGAATCGAGTGTTTATCTGTGTTGATAAGAAATGCAGTGATATTGAACTTGGAAGTCCTTCTAGGAACTGTCAACGTTGGATCTTCTTGTGTGCAAATGATTGAACATTGTAATAATTAAATTCAAAATAAATTAATTATTAAAGTGGCAGTTTATTTTACTACAACTATGCCATTATAGAATAACAGCTGTGCTTCTTTGCATTACAATACATTATATATGAGATATATATATTTATGTTTACATGTTTGCATATTATTTGTGTGTCTATGTCGTGGGAGGTTGGGTGTGTGACTATTATAAAAGATACCACGTCATAGAGGTTTTATAATAGCGTTCAGTAGGTGCGAATTTTCTTAATTGAGAATTTGCTAGCGATAATCTGTTGCTATTTCTGTTAGTTGTGAAGACGCGTTTTTCTTCGTTGTTTTTGTAATATTTTTTCTGTTCTTTAGTTTTGTTTTGATTTGTTTGTATATTTGTAGGTCTACCCTTTTCTATCATTCATTTCTATACAATTTTATATTTATACACTGTGACGTCATTTGTGTTGTTTATTTCATCGCGGTTATCGTCACAGGTTCTGTGATTATTTTCTTCAGTTTTCGATTTAATTTAGTTGATTTCTGCGAATGTTTTCATGTTGTCTGTTATAATTGTTTTGTTGTGTTCTTGATCGACATATACTATATAAAACATATTTGATCATACACTACTAGCTGTGTAGTGAACTTATGAGTAATAATCAACTGATGATTAATTGCTATTATTAGAGGTACACAGTTGATTATACAAGACCTTATTTAAAGGCTTGTTTCCCACAGAGATTGTGATAAAGGGAGCTGGTTATTCAAGCTATTAAGAGCTTGTTTCCATTTATTTGGAGATAGATTTCATTATTGCTATTTCAGGTATCTAGTCACATATTGGTATACATTATGTCGACTTTAGATTACTTCATTGAGTTAGGGAAATCCCTAGGCAAGACTGGTGATATGTTAGAGGAGTATGCTACCAGTCAATATGAAAAAGCACAAAAGGCTGAAGAGAGAAAACAAAAAGCCGAGGATAAAAGAATGGAATTAGAATTTGAGCAAAAGAAATTGCAGATGCAAGTGGGCGAAAAGAGATTCCAAATGGAAATGGAAAAACAAAATAAAGAAGCTGAACAAAAGAGATTAGACAGAGAAGCTGAAGCTGAACAAAAGAGATTAGACAGAGAAGCTGAAGCTGAACAAAAGAGATTAGACAAAGAAGCTGAACAAAAGAGATTAGACAGAGAAGCTGAGGCTGAACAAAAGAGATTAGACAGAGAAGCTGAAGCCGAGGAGAGAAAGGCAAAAAGAGAACATGAGGAAAAACTGTTAGCATTTGAGTTAGAAAAATTAAAATTGACAAATATGAGTAATGTTAATCAGTCCTCTAGTGGTAATGGTAAACCCTTTAATTACAAGGTCAAGGTACCAGCGTTCAATCCTTCCAGTGATGACATAACATTCTGGCTGGATAGATTTGAACGCTCTTGTCAAGCACATTGTGGTAAAGTGGGATGATATAAATATTTATAGGGGACTTAGTGTACTGACTGAGATCAGCTGTGAAGGTATCTGTATCTAATAAGTGTAGGGTTTTACAGATAACCTTACTTGCTACCACATTTATACCTCAGTCAGAATTATTCTGGAATATTTTGATGACTACGTTGAATGTCTAGGGTTTTGATAATGATGAAGTGTAAGTCACAACAACCACAGACAGATAAACAATTTAGTTTAATCCACAACTCTTTACAACACTGTGACACTCACACACATATAACACTCTATAAGATTATCTTAAAGGAGTCCAGTGTCAAAGTTTTAAAAAATATATGTATTAATTCCTTTCAATAATAGATATCCTGATTCAACTACACAGTGAACCAGGGATCACAATCCAATGTAATTACAAGTTATATATATACACAATTTATAGATATGATCGTTGTATTGACCTATTGTATTATTATTATCATTCTATGTGTGTAAGTTGTGTAGTAGTACTATGAGGTAATACTGGCTTTTTCAAGCTAGGTGGTTGTTTTTCATCATGACTTCAAGTGTTTGCTTATGGTGGAAATCGTATTGGGAAAAGTTTACACTTCCTGTCAATTTAAACAATTTATTGTCCCTCTGTGTTTAATATAATGTCAATTTTAGAGGGCGGGGGGCACATAATGTTGAGCTGCTCTGGCCACAGAAGCTTATCTTTCGTGATGGCGGCAGGAAGAATCTCCTCTGCTCGATAGCTTCAATGCGTTCTTGATACACCTCACTGGTCGCTATCTGGACCAAGGAGTATGCTGTCAGCCTCTGGATTCAGCAAAACTCCGACCAGGTGCTGCTTCACTAAGTTATGACCACGGTCCCTGAAACAAGAAGGTTGTACCTCCTACTTCAGGACTAATTTATAATCTATTTCCACACTGAGCACAACACATAACAAACACTGAGTTCAGAGCGGTAGGCCCACTGCTAGCTTCATCTGAAACAATTTATACCAGTATACTCCTCCCTAATGGTTACTACGCCTCTGCAATTCCAGCATTAGTTCTTTCTAGTCAATAAGATAGGTGTCAGTGTACTGTTTGGCAATTCCATGCAGTTTTACTTTTCTCCGACACGTCCTGTTCAGGTTGGAGCACTATCTAGGCTTTGCCTCATGTTTGCTACTGAACCACACACATATACAGACATAAATTATCAATTTACATTCAATTTTCATTAAAAAGATATCAAATATGTCAAGCTTACCACAATTCATGGAAATAATACACAAATACGTTGACTGGCGATGAATATGGCACAAATTCCGATCTGCCTCTGTCCCAGGCTTTTATTTTAAAAAAATATAAGCTGGTTCTCAACGCACTGTTTCTGAGTAAGTTTATTTTACAATGTGGCACTGAACTGACGCTCCTAATTGACTATATTGGCGGCTCTAACCAATCGGGCCATGTTTACACAGCTTTTCAAAAAAAGTACCCTTCCTTCCGTCTCCCCTAACAACAAAAAAATAGTATTTGCAGCCCAACAAACCGTTTTTCGCCTTACATATACTTCCCGTCAATCAAATCGGATGTAACTTGTTGGCCTATTTCCCGTAAAATGGTGGTTTCAAAACATGCCACTGTGAGATTATGATTTGGTGTTGTCTGACAGCACCACTATTTTCTTTTGGCTATAATGTGTTAATTCCTAGACTATTTGCGTAACACTTAACATATTCTTTGTCAGCAAGTCCTAAGGAACCCAAATAAATAGATTTAATGGAGCTAAGTGGCTGCGTTCAAAATATGCATTTTCTTTTACCTCCCGTTCACTTCGATACGATGTGGTGTCTGGGTACTGTCAGGCTTTCAAACGTAAACCAGTATAATGTCATGTTTCCCAATAAGCATTTTACAGGTTTTTAAACCTAACTCTCGTATGGGTAGTGTTTTTTATCACTGTCTATTTGAAAAAAAAGCTAGTGCTTCATGCCTTTCGCGTTGGGGTGGCACCAAATGTATCGCGAGACTGTGGTAGTATTGCATGTGTTCCTCCGATCAGCCTTCTCTCTCTCTCTATCCTAAGTTCATCTGTCTTTTCATAAACGAAAATGAAATCAAGGCTAGTAGTAATCTTGGTCAGCTTGCGTATCTCAAGGTTTTCTTAGAAATACAGTACACGTTTTATTGTTTTGTGGAAACGCGCGTTTGCTGCTGTAGGCTTTACTATCAAACGTGAAACGCTATAATTTGCAGACGAAGTAGAAAAAAGGGGATCTCGAGTACAGTCATTGTGACAGCACTGTTCTTTACCATTCTTCTTTTCCTTTTATTGAATTTATGTGTTAGGCTTTTCATTTACCTTTTAATTTATATATGTGGATTTAGAATGTCTCACGACAAATTCTCCCCTCTTAAAACAGACGTTATATATCAGTCTATAATTCTATATACACATAGAGAAATTTATTATTATTTCTGGGGCTTACGGTGATTCTCATCACACGGATGGCGGCTTAAAAAATCCGCTCCCAGATTTGTCTTTCCAGAAATATACTGTATGCTAAACTCAAATGGCTGCATAAGTAAGGACCATCTGAGTAACCTAGAATTTTCATGCCTAGCCTGCGCTAGAAACGACAAGGGTTTGTGATCCGTTTGCAACTTAAATGCCTTCCCATACAGATAAATATTGAATTTCTTTATCGCCCATACTACTGCAAGACATTCTTTTTCGCTAGTTGAATAATTGGTTTCAGCTTTATTCAATTTTCTGCTAGCATATGCCACTGGGCTTAATTCCCCATCTAGTGCATCTGATTTCTGTAACAATGTCGCACCCAACCCGATATTACAGGCATCCGTTCTTACTACGAATTCTTGACTTAAGTCAGGTAATTTCAAAATAGGTTTGCTTGTGAGCTTTTCCTTCAGTTCCTGGTATGCCAATTCACATTGTGATGTCCATGTAATTCGATCTGGATTTCCTTTGCGTGTCAAATCAGTTAACGGTGCACATATGGAATTAAGGTTCTTGATATACTTTTGGTAGAAACCACATAATGAGACAAAGGATCTCACGTCTTTCTTGGTTTGTGGTCTCGGGGCTTTCTTTAGTTTCTCTAGATTCTTGGGGTCCGGGGTCATGTTTCCCTGATGGACTGTGTGTCCCAAGAATTCTAATTCTTTACATCCAACGCAACATTTAGTTGGTCGGGCTGTAAAATTCGCTTCTTTAAGTCTATCAAACAACATGTTCAGAGAGTCAATGTGTTCCTCAAATGTTTCCGTCGCTATAAGGATATCATCCATGAAGTTTGTTATACATGGATTATTTAGAGGATCCAACAATTTTCTCATCATTCTAGAGAAGACACTAGGCGCATTCTTCAATCCGAATCTCAATCTGTTAAACTCATAGTGTCCCTCTGAGGTACTAAAAGCTAGGTATGGTCTAACCTCAGGCTTTACTGGAATCTGATAGTATCCTTTGCTCAGATCCACTTTTGAGAAATATTTAGCTTTATTTAGCCTGGCAAACAACTGATTTGTATCCGGCAATGGATCCACCTGACCTTCTGTAATAGCATTCAGTCTCCTGCAATCTATACAGAGTCTATGTTCTCCAGAGGGTTTCCTTAAGAGCACCACACTGGAACTATACGAAGATTCACTGTGTGAAATAATTCCTTCCTTCAACAAATAGTCTATCTCTTCCTTCAAAGCTTTCTCCTTAGCAAAAGGAATCGAATAAGGTTTCATACAGACAGGGGTGGGGTCTATCAGTTTCATATCATATTCCAATAAGTTTGTATGCCCCGGTCGATCTGTTAACACCTCTGTATGTATATCTAGAACCCGTTGCACTCTCTCTTTCTGATTCTTCGTTAAATGTGTACTGATTTTCACCTGTGCCGCTGTCTCACAGGGATGTAATGGATATTCAAATGATGAAAGTGGTTCCTTTTTCATCTCCATAGTAATGGACAAGGTCAACAAGTGTGTCTCTTCCTGATTTTCTCTTTCCAAATATTTCTTCATGAGATTCACATGATAGATTTTTTCTTTCCCTTTCTTATCTATCTTATAATTGGTTCTAGACACCTTCTCTAGAACTGTATATGGACCATGCCATCCAATTTGTAATTTATTCTGACTACCGGGTAGAAGAAGCAGTACCTTCTCTCCCACAGCCAAATCTCTGTCTTTAGCTTTCCTGTTGTAATAGGCAGCATGTTTTTTCCTGGCTTGTCTCAAATTTTCATTGGCAAGTTTCCAGCCAGTTTTTAACCGAGTGGTCAGCTCATTTACATATTGGTATGAGGATGTGATATTTTCCTCTGCCTTGTCATCAGTCCACGTTCTTAACAGCGCTTCCAGTGGACCTTTTATTGGCCTTCCAAATAATAATGTTGCCGGGGCCATACCAGTTGAACTATGGGGTACCTCCCGATAAGCAAAGAGGGCGGCGTGAAGGTACTGATCCCATGTATCTGGTTTTTCGTGTGCCAACTTTCTCAGGATCGACATCAACGTGCCATTAAATCTTTCCACTTGGCCATTTCCTTGGGGATGGTACACACTACAATGGAAGTGTTTGGCCTGGAAGATCCTGAAAACTTCTTCTGTTAGTTTCCCCCTGAACTGAGAGCCATTATCAGTCAAGATTTGATTGGGAAAGCCTAACCTTGTGACAATTGTGAGCAATGCCTCTGCCACATGTTTAGAGTCAATGGATGACAGGGCTACCGCCTCTCCCCACATAGAACAAGTGTCCACCAGAGTCAGAATGTAGCTGTTCCTCCTCTTGGTTCGAGTGAGAGGTCCCACAATGTCCACGGCAACTCTCTCAAAGGGTGTTCTCACTATGGGCATTTCCCCCAGAGTTGCTGGTGCAGTCCAATGCTTAGGTGCTACTCGTTGGCACTCTGGACAGGATTTTACATATCGTTTGATATCTTCAGTTATCCCTGGCCAGAAATAGTGACAAGCTATACGCTGTCCTGTTGCGCTGATCCCCATATGACCACTGAAGGGAATCGCATGCCCTAGTTCCAACACTTTAGTCTTATATGAAGTGGGAAGGACCAGCTGTCCGTGACCATTGGATTCAGATCCAGCCTTCCTATAAATCAACTTGTTCTTCATATAAAACTCTCCCTTGCCTGGAGGTGTATGAGATTTGGGCAACTTCTTGAAACACGGCTTGAGTGTTTTGTCCTCCGCCTGTGCCTTCCTCATCTCATCTGGATGAGTATTTATTGGATTATCCTCCTCCTTTTTAGACTGTGATCTGGTCTGCACTGTTGCCAATATCACAGGTCTCTTGGGATTCCCCAAGAAGACATATCTACACCCCAATATCAGAGGGTAGATTGGCTCATTTATCACTGCTGCTTTTATGATTCCTTCCACATATCGCGTTTTCACCTTTATCCGGGCGACGGGAAGTGTCATGGTAGCTACATCCTTGGTTGCAGTTTGAATCTCCACTGTTTCTGTGGTGTATTGATCTGCCTGCACCAGGTGAGAACTCACAACGGAATCATAATCTAAACCTGTATCATATAAACACCTTATGGTGACACCATTACAGATTACATCTTCACACATTGGGGGGTGGTATGGTTCCTGTAGTTCTGCAGGTTTGACCTTTTTTCCCTTTTTTCCAGATGTCATAGCAGCACAATGAGGAGGTTTCCTTCTACAATGGTCAGTGTCATGATTGTTCATCTTACAATTTTTACACCATCTCTTTCCTTGGTTGAAAGATTTTCTTTCATCATATTTCCTTTCATCGAATTTTGGGGTTTTATTTTTATTGTCATACCGTGGCCTATCAAACTGGTGCTTACCTTTGTTTTGATCTCTAGGATCAAATTTATTAAAGTTCTGTGGTGCCCTAAAATTATCTACCTGTTTCTTTTTATTACCTGATACCTCTGTCTGAGCTGCTTGATACCTTTCAGCAACATTTAGTAACTCACCCAGCCTCTCTGCACCTTGTTCCATGAGAAACTTTCTCAGGTCTGGAGCCATGGACTCTCTTAATTGTTCTATAAGGATCATTTCCTTAAGATCTTGGGTTTTCCCCAGAGAAGTCCATTTCTCCAAGTATGTCTCTATCCGTGCAGAGAACTGGTGATAGGTTTCACCTGACAGTAGTTTAGCATTCCTAAATTTTTTTCTATAAAATTCTGCATTCTTTTCATATCTTAACAAAAGAGCCTGCTTTAGCATGTCATAATTTTCTTGATCACCTCTGCTCATTTTGGCAAAAACTTCATAAGCTGCCCCACGAAGCCCTTGAGATAACTTTAAGCTCCACCTTTCTCTCTCTAACCCATACGTGGTAGCTAATAGTTCATATCTATTTAGATAGCTCTCGATATCATCGTCTTTCTCAACAAAATGATCTAAATGAAGGTTCATAGCTGAGGTTGAGGCTCCCTGACTAGCAGTAGCATCGGAGGTAAAGGGACTGGCACCATTTTCAGGAGCATGGCCTTGAAACTCAAACTCCCTTAGTCGTAACTCATGTTCCCTTTGTAATCTCTTCTCCTCCTTTTCTGCTTCCCTCTCTGCAGTCAATCTTCTTTCCTCTGCCTCTCTTTCTGCAGCTTGCCTCTTTTCTTCTCTTTCTGTAGCTTGTCGCTTGTCTTCCCTTTCTGCCTCCAGCTTCTTCTCTTCATACTGGAGCCTTTTAAACTCCTTATCTGCCTCCAATGCTTTAGCCTCTTTGTCAGCCTCAATCTGCAGCCTCTTAATTTCTTTTTCAGCCTCTAACTTTCTTTCAGCCTCTTTTTCTAATCTTCTTTCTTCGCGTTCAATAAATTTGTCACATTCCGTAGTGACATAAGCAATCATAACTTGTCCCTCCATTCCTAACTCTTTTGCAGTCTGCACAGCAGCAGATCGAAATTTGGCCAGGTCCGCCATTTTCTAACAGGTAAATTTATATAATGTCTAACTAAACAATACAATCTGTAATTAATTATCCAAGGACAACCACAGGCACTGAGAGCTCAACCTTATTTAATTCCACCCAAGGATACCTTTTAAATTTTTATTATTCCCAATATATATAATAGGAGAAAGTTCAATATCCCGGGAGCGAAACCCCAATATATGTGGTAAAGTGGGATGATATAAATATTTATAGGGGACTTAGTGTACTGACTGAGATCAGCTGTGAAGGTATCTGTATCTAATAAGTGTAGTGTTTTACAGATAGCCTTACTTGCTACCACATTTATACCTCAGTCAGAATTATTCTGGAATATTGTGATGACTACGTTGAATGTCTAGGGTCATGATAATGATGAAGTGTAAGTGTTACGTGCAGTCTTTGATATCTTACAATATTATACATTGGTATACTTGTTATGTTCGCAAATATTTTGTAAACAAAATAGATACTTTTTAGTGCTTAAGGAAAAGTCATTATTGAGTTACTTCCCTTGAAAGTTGTGTCGTCTCTTTCGATCGAACTCCGCGGATGAATCCAGTTTTACTGCGATTTATTCTTTGTTTGGGTAGTAATAGATTGTTCTTGCTTCAGAATATCTATGGCCTGAATTTATGTGTATTGTTTGTCTGAGTAGGACGAGTCTGTCTTATATCTGTATATCTTTACATATCTAAGTCGAACTATATGTTCTTTTGTCTCTAGAGAGGTCAAAGGCTGTTCGGCGGATGTGTCGCGAGAGAGGTGTGTTTTGGCTTCGCCCTGATGATGGGCTGTGTTTTTTCTATGTCGGCTTGTAGCCGGAAAAAGTGATCTCTATATTTATGGGGAAAGTGATAGTCGTCTAGACCTATCATGTATGCTTTACCCCAGTGTTCATTCTTATTGCCAAGGAATGGCAGAATCATATTTCTGATACCCAGGTAATAAAAGATACTCTTTTGAACTCTCGTACGAAGCCACCGTTTTTCGATAGGTACGATTTTGTACATCTGAGAGGATGCATTTAACTAGATGGAAAACGACTCTGATTCCTAGAAGCACTATATCCTGTAGAATGCAGTCAATTGTATCATGATAGAATCTACAGAGCAATGAAACATTTAATGAATGACTAACTTTAAGACAGGTTCATTATCTGTATCCAAACGTGAGTGACAGCTCACGAGAGAAGCCATCTTGGAACCAAACATTTAGTGACTTTCAAGAAGAGAAAAGGGATGCCCGTATTATCGCTTGATTAGTCCAGAGATCACTGCTACACATGAGAACCCATTGCTAGCGGTTCAATTTGATTATATGGAAAAATCTGTGCTGGACATTATGTTAAGGAATCTTCGCTAGACGAGGTTAGGTCTAGAAGCCATCTTGGACATTGTTTATAATCTGACGTGCTTTGTCAGTAAACTCAGATGATATATATATGGGCAATACTGAGTGCTTGGCTACTGACAGTCCATTATACTATTATTCTACATGAGTGCCCATGTAACATTGCAAGACCATTTATCCACTGTACCATGATGTATTATGCCAACCTGTGATTTGTCACTATCTGTGCTGTCGAGTGTGTACGTCCAAATTAAACTGTAGTAAAGGTACACAGTCGTTGGTGTCGATGACTTCCAGCCATACATGAGTGTGAGAAAAGAACATTTGTCAACACCACGAACTCTTCTTATCATTCGCATGTTATACACTCAATCTATGTCTACACACCACTGCGTAGGTCAAGTTGACATTCCATACTCAAACCACGAGCAATACAACAACACAGTATTTAACTCTGGTGATGTTCGAGTGAGCTTCAGATTTTTTTTCAGCATGTCTCTTGCTCAGGGCAAGGGTCTTGTATTATAAGAGATTATCAACTGATGATGATGACGTCTGTCTTCCAAAAAGAGACCTTTATCAGTAAGTCACAACAACCACAGACAGATAAACAATTTAGTTTAATCCACAACTCTTTACAACACTGTGACACTCACACACATATAACACTCTATAAGATTATCTTAAAGGAGTCCAGTGTCAAAGTTTTAAAAAAAATATGTATTAATTCCTTTCAATAATAGATATACTGATTCAACTACACAGTGAACCAGGGATCACAATCCAATGTAATTACAAGTTATATATATACACAATTTATAGATATGATCGTTGTATTGACCTATTGTATTATTATTATCATTCTATGTGTGTAAGTTGTGTAGTAGTACTATGAGGTAATACTGGCTTTTTCAAGCTAGGTGGTTGTTTTTCATCATGACTTCAAGTGTTTGCTTATGGTGGAAATCGTATTGGGAAAAGTTTACACTTCCTGTCAATTTAAACAATTTATTGTCCCTCTGTGTTTAATATAATGTCAATTTTAGAGGGGGGGGGCACATAATGTTGAGCTGCTCTGGCCACAGAAGCTTATCTTTCGTGATGGCGGCAGGAAGAATCTCCTCTGCTCGATAGCTTCAATGCGTTCTTGATACACCTCACTGGTCGCTATCTGGACCAAGGAGTATGCTGTCAGCCTCTGGATTCAGCAAAACTCCGACCAGGTGCTGCTTCACTAAGTTATGACCACGGTCCCTGAAACAAGAAGGTTGTACCTCCTACTTCAGGACTAATTTATAATCTATTTCCACACTGAGCACAACACATAACAAACACTGAGTTCAGAGCGGTAGGCCCACTGCTAGCTTCATCTGAAACAATTTATACCAGTATACTCCTCCCTAATGGTTACTACGCCTCTGCAATTCCAGCATTAGTTCTTTCTAGTCAATAAGATAGGTGTCAGTGTACTGTTTGGTAATTCCATGCAGTTTTACTTTTCTCCGACACGTCCTGTTCAGGTTGGAGCACTATCTAGGCTTTGCCTCATGTTTGCTACTGAACCACACACATATACAGACATAAATTATCAATTTACATTCAATTTTCATTAAAAAGATATCAAATATGTCAAGCTTACCACAATTCATGGAAATAATACACAAATACGTTGACTGGCGATGAATATGGCACAAATTCCGATCTGCCTCTGTCCCAGGCTTTTATTTAGAAAAAATATAAGCTGGTTCTCAACGCACTGTTTCTGAGTAAGTTTATTTTACAATGTGGCACTGAACTGACGCTCCTAATTGACTATATTGGCGGGTCTAACCAATCGGGCCATGTTTACACAGCTTTTCAAAAAAAGTACCCTTCCTTCCGTCTCCCCTAACAACAAAAAAATAGTATTTGCAGCCCAACTAATCGTGTTTCGCCTTACATATACTTCCCGCCAATCAAATCGGATGTAACTTGTTGGCCTATTTCCCGTAAAATGGTGGTTTTAAAACATGCCACTGTGAGATTATGATTTGGTGTTGTTTGACAGCACCACTATTTTCTTTTGGCTATAATTTGTTAATTCCTAGACTATTTGCGTAACACTTAACATATTCTTTGTCAGCAAGTCCTAAGGAACCCAAATAAATAGATTTAATGGAGCTAAGTGGCTGCGTTCAAAATATGCATTTTCTTCTACCTCTTGTTCACTTCGATACGATGTGGTGTCTGGGTACTGTCAGGCTTTCAAACGTAAACCAGTATAATGTCATGTTTCCCAATAAGCATTTTACAGGTTTTTAAACCTAACTCTCGTATGGGTAGTGTTTTTTATCACTGTCTATTTGAAAAAAAAAGCTAGTGCTTCATGCCTTTCGCGTTGGGGTGGCACCAATTGTATCGCGAGACTGTGGTAGTATTGCATGTGTTCCTCCGATCAGCCTTCTCTCTCTCTATCCTAAGTTCATCTGTCTTTTCATAAACTAAAATGAAATCAAGGCTAGTAGTAATCTAGGTCAGCTTGCGTATCTCAAGGTTTTCTTAGAAATACAGTACACGTTTTATTGTTTTGTGGAAACGCGCGTATGCTGCTGTAGGCTTTACTATCAAACGTGAAACGCTATAATTTGCAGACGAAGTAGAAAAAAGGGGATCTCGAGTACAGTCATTGTGACAGCACTGTTCTTTACCATTCTTCTTTTCCTTTTATTGAATTTATGTGTTAGGCTTTTCATTTACCTTTTAATTTATATATGTGGATTTAGAATGTCTCACGACACTCATAATGTGGATAAATCACAATATGCTAACCAGTTATCAGAAAATTTGAAAGGTGATTCTTTGACTAGTTTAAGTTTGGTTGATGAGACTGACAAGGATAATTATGATGTTATTAGGGCAGCTTTATTGAAAAAATATCAATTAACAGAGGAAGGTTACCGTATTTTGTTTAAGAAAATGGTACCTGAATCAGGGGTACAATTCTCAGAATTCATTGCAAGGACACGTCTTACATTTAATCGTTGGTTTGAGCTGTCCAAAACAGAAAAGACATATGAAGCCCTTATGGACTTATTGCTCAGAGACAAGATTATGTCAAGTATAAATAAACCATTCCTTGAATTCCTACATGAGCGTAAACCCAAGACACTAAAAGAAATGGAAGAATATTGTACCCAATACGTCACGGCACATCCGGACGTAGCTTTTAGCAATGCTAAGGTTAAGGAAAGTATGCCAGTTGCTTCAGCAACACCATACAACCCTAATTATTCACACAAATTTCAGGGACCTCAAAACAGGTTTGATAAAAAGGGTAACCATAATAGTTATCAAAACCAAGGTAACCAATCATTTCAGGGTTCTTCTGCGAAGTATTGGAGACGAGCCGACAGCCCTCGATACAGAGGTGGTCATAATTATAGGAATATCTGCAGAGGAAGTCATTATAGGAACTATCCAAGTTATCCATCATGGAGACAACAAGATCATAATTATAGAGATACTCATTATAATGAATATGATAATGGTAACCATGAGAACTATGACTCAAACCCAAATAGGGGTTACAACAGAGGAAACAATAATGATTACAGAGGCAATAATAATCGAGGTAGATCACAATATAAAAACATAAATCTCATTATCAGGCAAACTCTGCACAGCAAGAGTCACATGAAGCCTATAAACAAACTAAAGATAATAATGACGCTAATAATATGGCATGTTCCGCTTTTGATTTTGGGAGAGCATCTCAGTGTCCCCAATGCAAAATATTATTTGAACCAACTACGGTGTCCACTTTAAGTTGTGGCCATCCTCTTCCCGCTCTTCCTGCGTCAGTCGCACATGATGGAAGAGGTTCTCTTGTCTTACATAAAGGTTTAGTAAATGACAATCCAGTCTAAGTTCTTTTTGATTCTGGATGCACCACAATTGGTGTTAGGCAATCTTTTGTAGATCCTTCTCGTGCCACTGGAAAAGTAGTCAAATGTGTAACATTTGGCGGCACCTTAGAGAAATACTCTACTGCTATCATTAGGATTGCTACTCCTTTCTTTACAGGAGATGTATATGCATGTCTTCTGCCGAATCCGATCTCTGATCTTATCATCGGTCGTATTCACGGAGTCAAAGAATGCACTCCACAACAAATTTCCGTTTGGGAAAAAGAAAACATGCAAACTGCTAATGCTGTAGTCACTAGAGCTCAAGCTCTTAATATGCCTCAAACTTCATCTACTGAAGATAATGAAGTGCATAACCAAGATGATCCCTTAGTAATTTCTCGTGACTCGTTTATAAAACAGCAAGAAGATGATCCGACTCTAAAGAAATTCCTCACGCTTGCAACAAAAGGTGACCCAAATAAAGATACAAATCGTAAATCTTGGATTACAATGAGGAATGGCGTACTTGTACGTATAATGCAAGACTCCGCTAAGTCAAGTCATTCTCAGATTCTTGTTCCCAAGAATTTGAGAGTTAAAATTTTGCAGCACGCTCACGACTCTCAGTGTGCTGGACATATGGGTTTTTCCCGTACAAAGTCAAGAGTTCTGGCGGCTTTTTTTGGCCATTAGTGAACAAGGACATACGGATTTATTGTCGATCTTGTAAAGTATGTCAAGAGGTCAAATCCAAAGGTCCACGCCATGCTGCACCTATTCAGGCTGCTGACATTCCTATTCGACCATTTCAGAAAATGGCGATAGACATCATTGGTCCATTTAAGATCAAATCTGCTAGAGGACATCACTTTATCTTGACGTGTGTTGATATGTGCACACGCTGGCCAGAGGCTATTCCTCTGAAGAGCATTACTACTGCTGACATTGCAGATGCTCTTTGGCTTATATTTTCTCGTCTGGGATTCCCCGGAGAAATATTATCAGACTATGGCACCCAACTAATATCGGATACCATGTCTCAAGTAATGTCTACTCTGCAGATAGAGAGATCTTTGAGTAGTATCTATCATCCTATGTCCAATGTGATGGTCGAACGGCTAAATAGAACACTCAAAAATTTACTAGGGAAGATAAATGAGGATCATCCTCAAGATTGGGACAGGGTTTTACCCGCAGCCCTCTTCGCTTACAGAGAGGTCCCCAATGAACATACAGGATTTTCTCCCTTTGAACTTGTCTTTGGCGTGCGACCGCGCGGCCCTATGTCTTTGCTTCATGATCTCATAACCGCTGATAATATTACCGATGACACGAAATCTTCTTACGAATATGTCATCGCGCTGAGACAGAAGATTATCGAAGCATGCAAATTGGCAACTTCTTCTTCTGAATTTGCTAAACAGAAGGCAAGACAATTTGCCAATAAGAAAAGAACCTTACGACAACTTTGTCCTGGTGACAAAGCATTTGTTTTGCTACCTTGTACGGAAAACAGACTTCTTATTTCTTGGAAAGGTCCGTACGATATAATCTCGAAAATTTCCGATGTTGACTACATTGTCGATATTGATGGAAAGCATAAAACCTTCCACATCAATATGCTTACAGAATTCCATGAACGTCCGGATTATTTACAGCCTATTTTCCAGGCAACAGACAATTCACCAGTCCAACATGGTCATTACTCATCACTGTCTGTAATACATGATGAGGAAACAAGTTTTTCGGATGTTAATCTTCCGCTTCCGATGATTCCACTTCATTCTAGTGAATCATGGGAAAATGTTACTGTCTCTCCTGATTTATCTCTAGGAGAACAGCGACAAGTATCGGCTATGTTACAAACATTTCAGGATGTCCTTACTGACATCCCTGGACAAACTCATGTCATTGAACATGACATTATTCTAACTGACCATAATCCTATTAGGGTCAGACCTTATCTTATCCCTATACATTTTCAAGCACAGGTTGAGAAGGAGTTGGATGAGATGATAGATTTAAAATTAATTGAACCATCCACTTCGGCATATTCTTCGCCGATGGTTATTGTTCGAAAGAAAGACAATAACATACGTCTTTGCGTTGACTATCGCAAATTGAATCAAGTTACGAAGTTTGATGCTGAACCTATGCCTTTACTAGAAGAGCTACTTACTAGGCTTTCTAAATCTCTTTTTTTCACTAAACTAGATTTGTCTAAAGGATATTGACAAGTTCCTTTATCTGAACGCGCCAAACCAATTACGGCTTTTTCTACACCTAGAGGCCTTTTTCAATGGAATTTCATGCCTTTCGGCCTTATGAACGCACCAGCTACATTCGTACGCATGATGCGTCGAATCCTATCTTATCGGTCAGATGTCATCGCGTACCTAGACGACATCTGTCTTTTCAGCGATACTTGGGAAGATCACTATTCGGGGTTAGTTGAATTACTGTCTACTCTACGCGAGTATAACCTGACAGCGAAACCCTCTAAAGCCTGCATTGGTTTTAGCGAAATTTCTTTCCTAGGCCATCGAGTTGGTCATGGTTTCCTAAAGACAGAGGACCATAATATCACTAAGATACTTAACATCTCTATTCCTAAGACTAAAAAGCAAGTGCGAAGTCTCTTAGGTCTTATTCAATTTTATGGAAGATTCATTCCGAATCTATCCTCTATCATGGCACCTCTATCTACACTACTAAAGAAGGGGTCGCCTAATATGGTCCACTGGTCACAGGAATGCCAATCCTCTTTGGATAAGATTAAAAATGTGTTTTCAACACCACCTATTTTAGTGTTACCTACTACAGATAAGACATTTGTTCTTCGTAGTGACGCTTCATCCACTGGGATTGGAGCGGCACTAATGCAAGAGTACTCTGGAACTCTGCATCCTGTAATGTATATCTCCAGAAAACTTAATGCTGCAGAAAGGAATTATTCGGTGTTAGACCGTGAACTGTTGGCTATGGTATGGTCAATTCTCAAACTACAAAGATTCCTTCTAGGCGCACATTTCATAGTAGAAACCGATCAGAAAGCTCTTACAGCTATACAGAGTAAGAATTTGAAGAGCTCGAGGTCTACTCGATATGCAATTGCTCTTCAACCTTTTCATTTTTCGGTACGAGCTATCCGTGGATCAGATAATGTGATGGCAGACATTTTGTCTAGATGCCCACATGATTCCACCTAACTGTTGGGTCTTGGACTTCTTATCACATCCAACTCTACAACAGTTTTTTCTTTTCTATATCAAGATAGATACACATTGTAATTTGTAATATAGTGATTGTATCACTACTATGACTACGATCATTGATATATATTCACCGCTACTCTTTAATGATTTGTCTTCTTTGTCAATCAAGTATTTATAGTGCTTAAATGTGAAATTGTTATATACATTGTGTCATTGCCAGCATTATAGTATACGTTGGTGGCACCTCCCTGGAAACATTTATGCTTAAGAGAAATGCTTTCTCTGAGATGTTGAGATGTATTCTCACAAGTCGATCTATGCTTCGACTTTACCTTAATTTGAAATTATAAATCGCTCTTATTAGTCATCTGCGAATTATTCGTGCGTGGTGAGCCTATTGTATGTTGCTCTCGGATGAAAAAAAAAATTCATTTTTTTTCACGGGGTTGCGGTAGTCTGTTACCAACAGATTACTGGTGTCAATGTATATAGTTATTATAATATTTATCTGTCGGGGGGGAAGGTATTTGTTTTTAGAATCAGGATGCTTTCCTGGCCAAAGATATATCACCCATGATTGATTGATACTTTTGATATATGGGTTATCTCCCCTGGAGATCGAATTTGGCGTATGAATCTGGATTTCGTTAGTCTGTGCCTTGTTGGGCCAGAAAACAGATTGTTCTTGCTTAGGTTTATGCAGGGATGTTTATGGTCCGAGTCTATGTTTACTCTGTGTCTATTTCAGACGATTCGGTCTTATATCGTGATATCTTGGTATGTCTAAGTGGAACTATTTTTCCTTGTACTGAACTTTGAGGTCAGGGAGTTTCTGCGCATGCCGAGAGGAAAGGGTGTCTTCCGGGATGATGGAATGCCTGGCGAAAGCCATGTCTGAAGACGAGTCCTCAGTCTGTTGATCTCTATGTTTTGTTATGGGGAAGACGATGATTTCTGATATGTTTATTAAGTCTACTAGTCTCCAGTGTTCATTCTATAACGCCAGGAGAGGGGCGTGTGTGTTCTGCTAGTGTATTTCTCATGCCCAGTTAAAAGAACATTTTGCTGCACTTTTTCGTCCTAGGCTTAGATGGGCAGACGGCTACATTATGATTATCTAGATAAATATGTCGGGATGACATGTTTCCTAGCAGCACTGAACATGATTGTATGCAGCAGTGATAATGAAAAAATATGCTGATTCTGGTAGAAACATTTGTGTTTATGAACAAAGCTTCTATTGAAGATTTGCTATATATCCGTATAGTGAGCGATGCTCAACGGGGAACCAGAAGCCATTTTGGATCCTAACTTTTTGTCGATCATCAATCAGAGAACGGGGATACCCTTTATTATCAGGTGATGATTAAGAGATCACAGTTATAAAGAAAACCCAATACTGGTGGGTTAATATTGTCTTCACATAGATTTGCTGAACTTTACCTAAAGGAATCTTCGCTAGAGAAGAGGTTCTGTGTAGGAGTCATGTTTGAACAGTATTTATTAACTGACACGCACGGTCAGTAAGGCCTGATGATTGTATTGATAAACAGTGGAAATCTAAGTGCTTGTCTACAGATGTTCCATTGTAATGTTATTCAACATGAATGCTAACTTATGATGGTAGACCATTGATCAACAATATGCTATTTATGTCGACCTGTGTTCCTGTAACGATGCTCGTACTGTCTAAGTGTGTACGTCCTATTAAACAGTATGAAACAACCACAGTAGTCCAGCCATCCTTGACTTCCACCTGTGATTGGAGTGAGTGTCCTGTGCACCTGTCGAACTGTCATCCATTCGCGTTTTGTCATTATTGATGTCTGCACTCACTCATTGCATCAGAATATACGCACCTAACAGTACACCTTGTCAGGGCCCCAACAGTCGGTAATCTGACCCATTTACAGAACATTGTGACTGGACGAGCTATATCACAAAAATCAGTCCATATCAATCTGATGCGAGAAAGAAAGCTTTATCACTATGGTTCACTGAATTCGCTTACGTTGTAAAAGCGTGAGCATATTTTTTTCCAGTGAGTGGAAATAAGGCCGACCAATCGTTTTAGCTGGTAAACAGAGACAGATCAGCTGAGCATTGACTAGAAGTCAAGGGGAGAACAGTTTACGGCTCGCAAGTGTGCGGTCGTGTATTTCTGAAGATGAAGAAACAAGAATGTTGTGCGGTTGCCACAAATTTTATAAGATCTGTAGAAGTTATCACAGATAGATTAGAAGTGACAAAGTAAACTCATAAGGTATATAGATAAGTTAAGAGATGCTAGTCCTAGGAAATTCGGAGGATGTGATAAAGATTAGTCAGAACAGTATGAGTAAACTAAGAAGTTTCATAGACAGAGAAAAATGCTACTTAAGAGAATTTGTTTTATAATGTCACTAGTGAGTGTATTCACAGGAGAGATTCAGGGAATCACCTGTAAGTATTTACCTTTTATGAATTATTATGCACTTTGATGAACATTTTTCCTGACTCGCAGCAGAGAAATCACAAGACGATATGTTAGAAAAATGAGTAAATGAAATTGTACTGGGCGAGAAGTTTAAAGAAGAGAAGCAATGGAATGCCCAGGATGTAACAGAGGGATAGAAATACAAAGTACTTTGCATAAAGTTGATCAGGAGTTTTGAGGCAGATTGGGCAAAATGAAATAGAGCTTGAGGAAGCTAATTAAGTACTTTGAGATGAGTACTTTGCATAAAGTTGATCAGGAGTTTTGAGGCAGACTGGGCAAAATGAAATAGAGCTTGAGGAAGCTAAATAAGAACTTTGAGATGAGATAAGCACAAAGGGGATTAAATGTCTACATACTTTTGAGATACAGAATGTATACGTGAGGTAACTATGATATGACTGCAGGTGTGCTCTATATGAAGAATTACCTGCATCTTTGAAATATTTTTATATTACATGTAAATAAATAGAATTTTGTAAGAGAACAAACAAATGCTTGAGTTGATCCATGAAGGATTGTTGTTGAATGCCTGATCATCAATCACTACAATAACTCCACTTTACGAATCAGTCACTGATTAACAACAAAGAAGGGTACGAACGAGCCAAGGGTTGAAAGTAAGAAGGAAAGTAGTTCATCCAAGAATTGTCAACTCTGGCGGAGAGGGCCAGTACCAAACACTACTAACTTAAAACTTGGAAGATATACAAGGAAACTGGTGTGAGTCACACCACTAGGCCTGCCATCTGTCACCTAGTAAAGATGAAGACGAGGTAGCGCTGTTACACGATACTAATTGATGCCGTAACCAGTGCTCGGTCACGGTTACACATACTAATTGGTGCCTTTGGACCAGTTCTCGGATCACCACCACTACCACGGTGACACCTGCAACGTTATATATTTTGTTCTATCGCCATGTATTGTTTGCTGGGAGTCTCTTGTGTGATTGTGTTGAGTTTTGTCGGTAATAAGGGCTCCCTGGAACCTGTGCTGTGTTTCCTCTTTGTTTTTTCCTCGCATGAGGTCGCATTTAACTCGCATGAGTCGCATTTGGAACACGCCCAACACAAACGCATATCCCAACATAAAAAGACCAAATGACAAACAAGTGTCACCAATGATCCTCTGTGTTTTCACACAAAAGTGCCACTATACTGATCTTTTGTGCCGGGCACATGGTTATATTAGGGCGCGTATCCAAATATAAAAGACCCTTACTCTGCTGTGTTTCCTCCCCACCTTTTTTTAGGTTGGAAATGCCAGTGTTTGTCAAACAAAATGAATAAAGAATATTTTATATAATTACTTGGACTTCTCAAATATATTACACTGTTAGAATTTTCCCTGACTTTTGAAATTTGCTGTTTACAATCAAACCTTCAAGCACGGTTTAGACAACAAAAAGCACTTACGGGCATTTCTTATTACCAGGGTTTTTCCTTACTTTTTGAAGTAACATCTCTGGTGAATAACCAGTCTTCCATAGAAGAATTCTAGTAAAGAAAGTCTAGTAGTTATATCCCTTAACACAAGGGAAGTAATTATACTAGGCACCGTCACAACTATTTAATTTTTCAAATAAGCCAGCTAGACTGGCCACACTAAACTTCGGTTGACAGCCATTTGCTCTATTCTACAGGTATTGTCATCGGTTGTTCCTATCTTTAGCTTAATTAAGCAGATGGTAACTCAGTCAAGGGAGCCGCGGTAGCGCAGAGGTTAGAGCACTGGCTTCCTAGCTCGGTGGTCCATGGTTCGATCCCCAGTTGAGGTGGGAATTTTTATACCGCAAGCGGCTCTGGGGTCGACCCAGCCTCAAAAATTGGGTACCAGAGCAACTCTGGGAAGGTTAAGGCGGCCGGCGTGATGCTGACCACATCACCCCTAGTGTGCCGATGGTCAAGAAAATATGGGCCTAACACCATATTCCCTATATACCTCAATGGGCGTGTAACGGGATCCTTTACATTTTACCTTTACCTAACTCAGTCAACTGTGGGTCTGTACATTGTCTTAAGATTACTGGTTCTATTCTGCTGAGCGGGTAATATGCATAGTTTTGTGTGGTGACCAAGATGCTCCGTCTTCCAATTGTTTCTTTATCTGATCTTGATGAGTCTTTAGGCCTCATCATATGTTAAGCTTCCATCAGTTTGAGGTACCCACCTTTGTCAGCCTCTTCATTGCTAGGAATACTGCATCGAGATAGAATTCAGTGTTTCATAACTCTTGTTATTGGCTGACATATTTGGCAAAACGTTGCTCTTATAAGAATGAAGTCTTTGATTCCTTTGTCGTGTTATTGCTGACAGCGCGTCCCTGGCAAAAAAAAAGTCCTTGTCTCTCAGTGCCTTTCTCCGTCATTAGAACTTCTGTCGCAGTTTTCAGTGCATCTGGCTCTGCTTTAAAGTTACTTCAAAATTTCTCATTTGCTGAATTATTTTTTTTCCTGATATATATTGTCCAGTTCGAATCAAAAGTAAATGTAACAATAACATATGTAGTAAACGATGTGGTATTTTCGGTTCCTTCTATCTTTCTTTCTAATAATGCAAGTGGAATATGGTTCATGTCCATTTCATACCCAACAAAATATTCTTGCTTACTTAAAGACATGTTGTGTGAACTCCTTTTTTTATTAAACCAAAGCGGGTTGCATGGTACCATGGTTGCTGGTGCGCCTCCTGGCCTGGTACATCTGACTTCAGCACCTGTTTCTTAAGGCAGAGTGTGCTCATGCCTCCCCCTCTGGCTGGGGGATTTGATTTTGCCTTTACCTCGTTTGCTGTCCCATCTTGCCTCCCGCTGGGGTGGATACCCAACCTTCGGCAAGATTACTGGGTATAACGGGGTCCACCACGAGTAGGTGAGGTAGACTTGGGCAGGAGAGGCTAAGAGACATGTTGAGTCTTGTATTGCGCATCACTGCCCCATTTGGACCCCTACAGTTATAATATTGTTGACTCCGTTTTATCGTTGAGTTCAGTTTATACCGGTGAAGAGGTAGCTTAAAACGCGAATGGTTAAAATGAACGAATGTCAACAATATTCTTCAAACGAACTTCAACAAGTAGTATTGAACTGGGTGAACTGGGCAAGTACTGGCAGTACAGAAGTCGGTGGTGACTGTACATAGATTTTATTCAACACAGCACATACGGAGTGGACAAGACTAACATCGTCACAGGCGCAGAAATCATACGTCAACATGTTGATAATTACTTTTAAAGTTCCTGAAGATTCTCTACTAATAAAGTCCTCTGACTCAAGTGACTGAGGATCACAAAACTGTTACCATATAATATTCCGCTCATTCAAGTCCATTGACCTTCCTTCAAGGACGTCCATCATGGTAACGTATTCATACTCCAGGATAAAATTCTTCCATATCATACTTCACAATCCCAGACTTTCTCCATACATCCCGTTATATATAGTATATAGTTTTCAAACAAAGTCATACATGATAATACGAACAGGTTAGAGATTCCAGTTGACTAACCTCTCCCATTCTATGCCACGCTTCTGGCATTGTAGTAACAGCATATTAAACATGTGAAGCATATAAATTCATTAACTTGATTTCTTGTAGGTATTCTCCCTCTACGAAAAGATTCAAAGGCTATCGACTCCGTGTGTCCAATTCTAGGAATGTCATCTACGATGAATTCCCGCTAGACCATTAATAGGAGCGGCCTGATACTTTAATGTACATAAATAAACATGCCATAAGAAATGGGGCGACACTTACTTTATACTTCCACTATTGACTTCGCCATGAAGATCAATAGATACGAATACAAATGATGGCTACTTCACATTTGCCAAGAATCAAAGGATAACACAGCGGACATAAATATGGTCCGAGCTGCCCCCTTACATGACGTCAGAAACTACTCAACTAGGTTACACGTGCGTCCAAAGCAACTCACACAGCATTGTGCACGTCAGTGCGTGAATCAATCGAACGCACAAATAATATAACTATATAAAACTGGTGCGTACATTTGGCAGGACCGAAGACTACCCCCGTAGGTAATAAATGTACGTAACAGCTCCCTTATCACCTCCCCTTAAAAAAATTAATTCTATTAATTTTTTTCGAACTAATTACTCGAGAGAGGTGAGTCAAAACTACAACAAGATTTATGACATGCATAAAATTATATCATATTAAGAAAAGAATATTAAATGAAAACAATATAACTAAATGATAGTATGCATTAAAGCACACATCCACCATCGACCTACTTTGGAACGATGTGGTAATATTCGAAGTAAAAAGAAGTTGAAAATGAAAATGAAATAAACTATAAAAAAAAGATGATAATAAAATTCAACCAAATTTTTTTAAAAGAAATTTGAAACATATGATTTCAAAAATGAAAATGAACAGCAACACTGATGATGATCAATGATAAAAGAATCAATAAAACAGAAAATTTTAAAATACAACATGCAAAATGAAACAAAGCATAATTAAACACTTTAAGAAGCAACGCACTTACTATTTCCTAACACTAGTAAGTTTGACTAGTTATCTAAAAGTGAGATATCATGTAGTGGGATACGTGAATACACGTATTGCGAAACACTAATAAAGTTAGTAGATGTGTGATTTATAATCAATCAAATTGATTAAATTGAATTATAATAATTAGTAGTACTTAATTTATGAACAAATAACTAATTACTAATTTATTCTAAGTGATTTCAATTTCACTCATTGTTAATATTCTTTTAGAACTAGTTAAATCGACAAGAATATGTTCTCAATGTACCATGTCTGAAATACGTTTACGAACACGATATGTAGTGTAATCTGTTCCATAACAATAGTGAATGTCTATTTGTCACTCTTACCAATGTTTTCATACTAAAAAAAAAATGTTACTTTAATATCACTGTTCCCGTTCTAACAAAACGTTACTTCACAAGAAATAATGTTATAATCCATACGTAAGTATATTCTGAAAGTTATATATATACGAATACTGCAGAACTACACATAGTCTCCACAGATGTATAATCAGTGACCATGTACAAAGTTATTCATGTTTCTGTGAGGACGTTTCACCGTCTGGAAGTGGTTTAATTTCGACATGTTCACTAGGGCATCTTGAAAGACAGTCTGCAAACACATTCTGTACTCCAGGAATAGCTCGTATCTCAAAATGGAACGGTTGAAGCGCAATAGCGTAACGCGCTGACTTTGATGACTTCACGTTCCCTGTGTTCAGTGCTGTAAGAGCTTTCTGGTCGGATTCCACCACAAAGTGTGATCCGAGGAGATAACGATCCAGTTTTGTGATTGACCAGACAAGAGCGAGGAGCTCTTTGTCCAGAACGGAATACTTCATCTCGCTTGTCGTAAGCTTTCTGGATACGTACATAACAGGAAATAAGGTGCCTCCGTATTCCTGCATCAAAACTGCCGCGATAGCGTAGGAAGAAGCATCACTGCGAAGAACAAAGGTGAGATCTTTGTTAGGCAACCTTAAAAAAGGCTTATTTGAAAAAAATTGTTTTATATAGTCTAAAGCCGTTTGATGATCCTGCGACCACTTTATTACATTAGTTGTACCTTTTTTTAGTAACGAATAAAGAGGTGCAGTTATAGTAGACAAATGAGGGATGAATTTAGAATAGAACTGTATTAGTCCTAAGAGCGACCTCACTTGTTTTTTTGTCTTAGGTGCTGAGATGTTTAAAATTTTAGAGACGTTACTGTCTTCTGTATACATTAAACCGCGACCTATACGGTGACCAAGAAATGAGATGTCATGAAAACCGACAAAAGCCTTTGAAGGTTTCGCTGTTAAGTTATAATCCCGTAAGGTAGAAAGTAAAGATTTTAAACCCTGAATATGTTCATCCCAAGAGTCACTGAAAAGACAGATGTCATCTATATAAGTAATGACATCGGGACGATGAGACAATATGCGGCGCATCATGCGTACAAAGGTAGCTGGCGCATTCATTAGACCGAATGGCATAAAATTCCATTGAAAAAGACCCCGTGGCGTCGAGAAAGCGGTGAATGGCTTTGCTTTAGGGGTTAATGGCACTTGCCAATAACCCTTTGAAAGGTCAAATTTCGAAAAGAATGTGGCATGAGATAATTTCTCTAATAAGTCGTCTAAAAGAGGTAATGGTTCCGCATCGAATTTTGTAACTTTGTTTAATTTCCTGTAATCTACGCAAAGACGTATATTGTTGTCCTTCTTCCTAATGATTACCATAGAAGAAGAATATGGTGATGAAGATGGTTCAATTATATTTAATTGAAGCATCTCATCCAATTCCTTATCAACCTTATCACGAAAGTGTAAAGGAATAGTATATGGGCGAACTCGAATCGGTGTATCGTCAGTCAGAATAATGTCATGTTGGATGACTGACGTATGACCTGGGATGTCAGTGAGGACATCCTCATACGTGTGTAGAATATTAGAGACTTGCTGACGTTGATCATCAGTAAGAGTAGATGAGATAGTAACATCATTCCATTTCTCAGTGGAATGGAGTGGTACAACTGGTATTGGTAGTTGTACATCATCGAAAGAAGATTCCTCTTCTTGGATGACTGACAAACTAGAATAGTGTTGAATAGGAGGTGTAGGATCGTCAGTTGCTTGGAACACTGATTGTAGATAATCAGGACGTGAGTAATATTCCTTCAACATATTAATGTGGAAGGTTTTATGTTTACCATTAACATCAACGATGTAGTCGACATCGGATATTCTTGAGATGATCCTGAAAGGACCTCTCCAGGTAATTAAAAGACGATTATTATGCGCAGGGAGTAATACAAAAGCTTCATCACCAGGTATGAGCTGGCGAAGACGTCTATACTTGTTTGCAAATAGACGAGCTTTTTCTTTGGCTTGTTCGGATGATGCAGTAGCTAGTCTACAAGCATCTATGATTCTCTTTCTCAGAGAGATCACATACTCATAAGAGGATTGAGTTTCCTCTTCAATATTCTCGTCAACCAATAAGTCGTGGATTAACGACATCGGACCGCGTGGTTGCATGCCGAAAACAAGCTGAAATGGAGAAAACCCCGTTGCTTGATTTTGTACTTCGCGATACGCAAAGAGACAAGCGGGTAGGACCCGATCCCAGTCTTGGGGATGGTCTTGAGTCATCTTACCCAACAACTGCTTGAGTGTCCTATTTAGACGCTCAATTAACCCATTTGACATCGGATGATAAATAGAACTTAGAGATCTGTCTATACCTAATAGAGGGATGGCCTTAGGCCAACGAGTGCACATATCAATGCACGTAAGGATATGCGTATGCCCTCTAGCAGATGGTAGCATAGGACCAATAATGTCTATAGCCATTTTATCAAATGGTATAATTGGGATGTCCGCAGATTGAATAGGAGCCGCATGAAATGGACCCCGTACCTTAACTTCTTGACATATCAAACAGGACCGACAATAGAGAGTGATGTCCTTATGGACGCCTGGCCAGTAGAATGCCGAAAGCACTCTGGATTTGGTACGCGAAAAACCCATATGGCCCGCACATTGCGAGTCATGCGCATGTCGTAATATACGAGATCTCATACAGGATGGGACTATAATCTGAGAACATAAGGATGAATCCTTTTCTCGTATTACTCTAACCAAAATCCCATTTTTAAGTATAAAATCATGTCTAGATTTTGCAAGTTTGTTGCTGGTATTATTTTTGTTCACATACTGAAAAATTTTTTTTAATGAATCATCATTCTTTTGCAATGTTGCAAACAACTCCCGTGAAATAGGAGCATCATCATCACAAGTGGTATGAACTGTAGGTTCCATAGGTGTATCATGCGACATATTAGTAGCTTGCGCTCTAGTCACTACTGCATTTGCAGTTTGAATATGTCGCTCTTCCCATTCAGCAATTTGCTGTGGTGTACACTCTTTAATACCATGTATGCGACCAAGTATTAAATCACAAATTGGATTAGGAAAGGAGACAAGCTTGAATCTTTCCTGAAAAAATGGTGTATTAAGATCAATAATAGCAGTGGCAAATGTTTCAATTGTGCCACCAAACGTCACACAACCACAGCAACATACATCCAGAAAACCGGACTTCTTGTGTAGACATTTCTAAACAACAGCGAACGAGAAGAAGAAGGAGAAGAACTCCTTTTTTAAAACCCGTTTTCCCTCCTGGTTATACTTTATATTATTATGATTGGAAAAAAAACCAAGATTATATTGAAGACAGCCCAGAGAAAACAGATCAAGGGGGTGACAGATATACACAAGAACAAAATAACATACCAGGCGGCAGTACGTGCGCTAGATGGAAAAGAAATAAGTAATTCTACCTGCGACATTACACGGCATGAGCCGTACAAAGAAAGTAAAAGATGACAAAGAATAGAAGATGCTTCTTCCCTTAATTCTGTCACTCATTCATCACCTTTCAACTCCCAAGGAGCATAGGACTTCAGGAGACTTACATCAAGATATCTTGTCCCGTGCCATCAGCTCTTCTTCATCTCCTTCATGTCGGTCTTCAGTTCTCTTCTCCGTATGTTCTTTGGCCTTCCTCTGCCTTTCATACCCTGAGGATTCTAGATCAAGAACTGCTACCAACAGATTTCCTTAATGTGGGTCTTTTCCATCTCCAGCATCTTCTTCGCATCTCTCGTTCCACTGATGATTGTCTGGTTTTTGTCATCAGTTCCACATTAGTGATTACCACTTCAATCCTTCTATTCTTCCCAAACATCCATTTATGAAAACCTGTAGCTTATTATCATTGTTTTTGTTGATCTCCATGTTTCAGAGCTATACAATAGGACTGACTTGACATTTGAATTAAAAATACTGTCATTAGGTCCTACATATCAATTTCTTTTAGTAAAAGTTTTACTCTGTGGTGTCTCTAATACCTACCCAGATAGTCCATGTAAGGTTTATCAGGACAGTAAATCACAGGTGTTTCGCCTTCCTTGCTGTCAATCACTTTCGTCGTCCGCTGCAGTTTCCCTCGTCCACGAATTCTCGAAACGTCCATGGCGACTGAGGCTTTGTGAGGTCGATAATGATAGCTCTCTTAAAACAACAAATAAGATCCCAACTGGGTCCGCTGAAGACCTTCTGATTGACACCGGGAAGTCAATAATTATGTCTTTATAACGGTGACAAATGTCTTTATGGCATAGACAAATAATTATCTATTGCCATAATAATCTATAATTATCTAAGCCAATAAACAAATGTTTAATGAAAAGGCAATTATGTCTTTTGAAACGATAAATGTATTTCTGTGAAACAGTAAAAAAAAGTGTGTTTATACGAAACCGTAACTGCTACAATTTAGTTACAGTAAGTTTCTACGGATACGATAATTATTTATACAAGAAAGATAAACTGTTCTATGGAGTCAATAAACATTCCTTATAGAAGTTATAATGTTGGAATCTATCTTAAAACTTGGAAAATGCTTCTGGCTTTTCTTTTACTTTTTGAAAAATGGAAACTATAAACTTTCCATGACAGATTTCAGATCACAACCTCAGTATAAGTCACGGATTTTGTTCTGTGTGGAAAACCTCTGTGAGAATGTAATGTATGTGCAATGTTACACCCTTCTAGGGTAGAAGACCCTCCAAATCTTGGCATTAAACCACTATAATAGTGTACCAACGTTGAGCTTACTGAGTTGGTGTAGCCATCTGGGTTTCCAAGACAGCCGTAGAAACACTACCACAAATAAAGAAGGAGGAAAACGAATAAAAAATCGAATCCCAGGAGTCGAAACAAATTAACAAAAATATCCAGTGTGGTATTTACAAATGTGTCAAGTTCAGCATGGATGAGAGTGGTACATATGCTGAGATGGCTACTTTCTACATCGAAACTTGAGCAGCTTAAAGTAGTACGGTATATTCCTACGCACACTGAGCTATTATGTTATGATGAAAGATCATTCTCGGCACTAGGACGAGGTTTGCGCTAACCGCCTTCTTCGATATCGCTGAATTACCTCCAAGCATTGGCGCTCCTCTGTCCTGAATGTAAACTGCTGTGTTACTCAGCAGAGAATAATGATGACGTCAGATATTATTTGAGAGGTTAAATGGGGACAGATGCCCACTAATATCCTAAGCAATGGACGAGGCTACACACGCTCTTTGCTGGGCGACGAGCATGAAGGAAGTCTATGAGACATGTTTCATGATATTCCCCAGAACTTAGTTCGAAGTTGAGTAAAACAGTTAAGCTGGTGCTAGTAGTAGAGGGAACTCGTCTGCAACGATTATCAACAAAGCAACAGTGTGAAAACAAATGACATGAAATTATCATGACATCAATAGATCCCCGCGGAACACATGTCCTCAACAAAAAAAGGCCAAGCCGTTTAGTTCTGCCAAATACGTTAAAGGTCTTCCATGCTTTCTTTATCCCTTCGTTTTCATTGTGTGTTTGTTAGTCTCCTGCTGTGTCTCTTATCCTGGCGATTTCAGAACAGGTACTGCCTTGTAAATCCACAACCTGAACTTCTCATAGTCATCTATTGGCCTCCTGTTTCACTGGTGGCTGTCTGCTTCTTTCCATCAGTTCCACTTTAGAGATCTTGTAATACCATTTCAATCTTCTTATTCTGCTCTAGCACCCATTCACGAAAGTCTTTATCTTTCTGATTATCTTCGTTGTTCTTCTCCATTTTTGAGAGCAATACAAAAGGACTGAATTGACATTTGATTTGAAGATTCTTATTTTTGTGCTGGACTTGATTTCATTTGATTTCCAAATATTTCCCAATGGCAGCTCCGCTTGTTTTAGGGTATTCTTATTCTGATTTCCTTATCTGTTCCGCCAAAGTTGTCTGTAATCATCATCACCATCATCATCACCATCATCATCGTCTCCCTTCAACTCCACAAGGAGGACAGACTTAAAATAAAGACTTTCTGCCCCGTGCCATCAGCTCAAGGTCTTTCTTCAATCCTGTCATGTCAGTCTTCACGTGACTTCTCCATGTGTGTCATTGTTTTATCTGATCACTACTCCAATTACTGACACAGCTTAGCGATGATTTTTAGTCTAGATCATACTTGAAATACTATATACGGAGGCTTCTTCGTCAAAGCATCAAACTCTAGTAATTACAATTACAATTATTCGTACCTTTGCATTAGATAAAACAAACTCTCTACGATGAACCGTGATTCGGAACACATGACATCATCTTTGGTCAAATACTCTGGCGATCACGAGGGTACATTCACTCTACAGTGGATTTGATATACTGTAAAAGCTCAGCTCTTGAACGAAGGACGCTAATTTTAAAAGGTTGACTACACATAATGATGATTCCTCTTAACATAGAATCCCATTTCGTCTCGACATGAACTGGTCGAGTACTCATAACCTGTCCCCTCAAACATCGATGAGCAACTGCTCTATTATTGTCCTATGTCAAATGTATCTCTTTCTGCCACTCAGACTATGCCCGCCTTCCTCCAGATCCAGGTTTCTCACACCCAGTTCATGTTTTTCTCTTCACGAACACGTGATACCTGCCCCTTAATGAGCGTTGCTTTTTCAGTCGTGCTGACACAGCTGTCCTTCCAAACAGAGTTACTTCTAAGACCATTGAAATCTTACAATATCATTATATTATATGTTACCGTCATCCTTATCTCATTTTATAATTTATCTCCAATACGCAAACTGTAACATATCCAGTACAGAACGATAATATACTTATTATGTCAAATGAGTTTTAGTTTTTAAAAATGACACGATTATGCGTAGGCCCTTATTAAGGTGGTTACTGCGTATGGAAACAACCGGAATCACTTAAGTGCATACATTTTCCCACGATAACTTGTGAAATTCCGCGTTACTAGGTATGAGCGTCACATAAGCGTCACTTAACATTATCGAATTGCCTCATGTCAACTCTGCTGGTTATGTTTACAGCCAAATTTTCAGTGCACACATATATAAGATGTGTATTATTGTTTAACTTTATCCATCTCTCAGTATTTCTTCTTCACAACCTACCTTCCTCTATAAGGTTTTCATTTCTTCACCGTCTTATAACGTGACGTCTTAGAATACCGTTCATTTGTCTTTCATTTAAGCCATTTAATATAGCTTCTTTACAACTTACCTTCCTCTATAAGCTTTTCATATCTCTTTCTTTCTATCACAATCTTATAACGTGACGTCTTAGAATATTGTTCATTTGTCTTTCATTTAAGCCATTTAATATAGCTTCTTTACAACTTACCTTCCTCTATAAGCTTTTCATATCTCTTTCTTTCTATCACAATCTTATAACGTGACGTCTTAGAATATTGTTCATTTGTCTTTCATTTAAGCCATTTAATATAGCTTCTTTACAACTTACCTTCCTCTATAAGCTTTTCATATCTCTTTCTTTCTATCACAATCTTATAACGTGACGTCTTAGAATATTGTTCATTTGTCTTTCATTTAAGCCATTTAATATAGCTTCTTTACAACTTACCTTCCTCTATAAGCTTTTCATATCTCTTTCTTTCTATCACAATCTTATAACGTGACGTCTTAGAATATTGTTCATTTGTCTTTCATTTAAGCCATTAATATAGCTTCTTTACAACTTACCTTCCTCTATAAGCTTTTCATATCTCTTTCTTTCTATCACAATCTTATAACGTGACGTCTTAGAATATTGTTCATTTGTCTTTCATTTAAGCCATTTAATATAGCTTCTTTACAACTTACCTTCCTCTATAAGCTTTTCATATCTCTTTCTTTCTATCACAATCTTATAACGTGACGTCTTAGAATATTGTTCATTTGTCTTTCATTTAAGCCATTTAATATACCTTCTTTACAACTTACCTTCCTCTATAAGCTTTTCATATCTTCTTTCTTCCTTTCACAATCTTATAACGTGACATCGTAGCATACTTTTCACCCATATCTTACATTTAAGCCATTTAATATACCTTGACAAAGTTCCTTTGTTACACGCTAAATACTCTAATTTTTCTGCGCGCAAACGAAAATCTAACATTTTTTTATTGCCTAAACCAAGTTATTAAAATGTTTAAAGGTGCATAACAAAGTTATCAAAAATTTTGAATATACATATACTATTTATCTACGCCCGTCACAAAAATAATCACACATTTACACCAAACAAATTACTATAAACCACAGTCATTTTCTGTTTACAGAATAGGCAAAAGCATCAGCATATAAGAATAACAAACTTTAGCCTTGCCCGAATGTAAATAACACGTTTGAAAGGATGATGTAAACTTAATGTTGTATGAAAGTCTATAAGCAATAAAGTTGAACAAGAAACCACTGAAAGAATAACAAGTACACGTCAGCCATGATCTGCCATAACAGATATTTAAATGCTAAGCTCTAACTCACGTTCACCCACTGCCAATCAATCAAAAACAGCCTGACAGTTATTCCAGAGCACTAATCAAATAAAAATAATTTACAGTTTCGCGGTTCATTCGGAATTATCTGGCAACACTGCACAGTGATCGAACTTGGCACGACTCAGGTCTCAGGAATTGTGAAATAAAACCTACGAGTCTTTCAATGAACTACTGAACAGTGTAAACCACGAGTTTTGTAAGGATCTACATAGTCCAGGGGTCGGGAACCTTTCCATGACAAAGAGCAAAATATTTAATTTTGTCTCCATTTTTAAAAATTGAAGAGCCGCATGAAAACAAAATGCAATTTTAATACACAATAAGTAATACAATTTTTTCAGTAACAAATAATCAGATAAGATGTAACATAATAATAAAATAAAATATACAAATGAAAAGTAAAGAAATTTAATGAAACTTTTGCTGTTGGGTTTCCTTGCAAAGTTGGTCAATATTTGGCGAATAATCTGTTGTTTTCATTTCCATAGCATGACTGGAGACTCGCGTCATTCAATTGGCTTCTTAATTTGCTTTTGATATAACTCATGTTGGAAAATAATTGTTCACAAAAATATGTTAATCCAAAAATTGAAAGAAGCCCAAATGCAAATTTCTTCAGCTGAACATAGCTGTCAGGTAAACTGTTCCAAACATCAAATATGATTTGATCTTGTTTTTTGAGCTCACTCATTTCAGACCACTTGTGTTGTAGTGACAGGGCTGATTTGTGCCTTTCAAGATTTTCAAGCTCATGGACCAGATGTGTAAATTTTGAACACCACAATGCTTTGTCCTCTAAACCTACCAAGTCCAGTTCACAACCAGCTTGGTCAATTTGAGGAAAGGCTGAAAAATTCAGTTTGGCGATATCTGTTTCAAGAGGTTATATCAAAAATGACAAGGTTGCCTTTTCTTTTCTAAACTCTTGAAATCGATCAGCAAATGAAACTGTTATTCTCTCAATAACATTTTTAAGGAACTTGAGGTCAATGCTACTTTCAGCAGTTTGCATATGTTCTTTTAATGCTGGGAAGTGTAATAGTTTGCCAGTTTCAGTGTCTCTAACAAACAAAGACAGCTTGTGCTCAAATGAAAGCACTTCTTCCAAGAACAAAATAGCTGTATTGCCCTTTCCTTGGAGTTTTTTTTATTTAAAATGTTCAAGTGAGAAGTCATGTCCAGCATGAAGTAGAATTTATGTAACCAATCAGGGTTTGTTAACTCAAGATATTCAAGTTCCTTCTCTTTCAGCCATATCTTTACTTCATTACGACAAGCAGCAAACCTCATCAGAGCCTTGCCTCTAGATAACCACCATACCTTGTTATGCAAAAGAAAATAAGAGTATTCATGATTGTCTTCACGGAGAAACTCACAAAACTGTCGGTGATTCAGACTACCGGGTACTTGCCATTATTTGGTTTACAATCTTAACTACTATAGCACGTTTCACTAGCTTTGCCCAACTTCAAATGTAATTATCTGATTAACCGTCGAACGTATTAATGCCATTTTTTGCATACGATGTTATATTGGGTTAGACCCAACAAATATATACTTTATATCTGTGCATCTTGTCCAGTTCCCATAAACGGATGAAATCCTTTGATCTTTGTCGGCATACTAATTATTGTGTATCGAAGAAAGAAATTTTACCACTTCAGTCACAGATTCTGTGAATTGAATAGGCATAGGCGTGTCTACTATTACAATAATGTGGCCATCACGTTTACATATGAATACCTGTTGAAGATGATTTCTTAAATGATCTGCATGGGAGATACTCGTGACATTGTTTGTCATTGACATTTAATGCGCTACCAAACTGGACCTTCATTGATCTAATTATTTCAATAGGTATCACCTCTTTGCGGTTCATAAATATCATAATGGAACGTTGCTCCTCTAATCTGCTTGTAAATAACGGTAAGGTCATCTTTAAAGAAATTAAACTTCATCCGAATCATAATAAACATCTGTGACCATGTTCATGGATTGCCTTGTCTATGTGAAATATCTTTGTATGCTGTGTCTTTTTTTACAATTCCAAGTAATTCAGGCTTCAGGGACATTTCGTTGAATGGAATGTCGTTTTTGGTCAGCCAAATCTTTATTACATCTTTAGTACTTGATGAATTAGGAACTTTATCTTCTGGTGCCACAACGTTGTGATATGAAGCATTGTCCATTGTCAAACACGACGGTCTATCCAAGGAAGGAAGTACATGATTCACAATCCAATCTTGAAATATCTTGCCATTCATCTCTGTATGATAATCCCTATTATCTGTGGATTTTGAAACAAATGTGAGTTCAGTATTATTTAGAAGCCCATGATGGCTGCTTCCTGCATGTGCAATTATTAGGCGCTGTCCTTTGCTGCTTGATACTAGTCTCTTAGTTGTCCCATCAGATGATTGCCATTCTCGTTCATTACTGTGGTGCGCATTGATCCAAGTTTCATCTAAATACACAAAATCATAACAATCTCTTCTCAATTCTCTGACCTCGCGTAAATATTTGCTTCTCATTGCAACTATATGAGACTTCTCACAAATAAGGTTTCTACCACCAACATATTTTCTAAAATTGAATCCCAAACTCCTAATAGTCCTCCATAGCGTAGATTTGGAAATATCAATGTCATTATTCTTTCTTAACCAAATTTTCAATTTCCTTAAAGTCACTGCCTCATTATTGTGAAAAATATTGCAAATTTCTCTGCGGATCAATTCTCTGTCAAAATTATCCACCACTCTTGGCCTATTTTTCGTGTGTAAAACACTGGAATTACAAATTTCAGATGTCGCTATCCAGCGGTGCAATGATCGTTTGCTTATCCCCAAGGCATGAATAGTCCTCTTTTGTGGGTTTGAAATGGAATGACATAGTTTTCCTCGAGTAGCTTCATTGCAGAAATACTTAAAAATCCTATTTGTGATTTGCTGTAATGTCATAAAATGTACTGTCAGACTAATTTTTCCTACTTAACCAAACAATACTTTTTGTAGACACGCCACTGATTGACAATGTGTGCGTAACACCGGAAATAAACTGTTTTATGTTCAAGAAGTGCAATTTCACGCAATTTCACACTAAAATCATGCCAATTGCTTGATAAACCAAAAATGTGCAAATGAGGTCGTATAATTTACTGTAGACATTTCAATATGTGTGCGTGTGATGTGTGTTGGCAAGTAGGATTTTATATTATATCGCAAAGAAACGAAAATTGAAACCAATGGCCGCATTTTAATGAAAAATGTAATTCATAGGGTCTATACCATTTCCAATTGACACACAAAATTTCACTTATATGCGTTATATATTCGCTGAGATATAGCATTTTTAAGTTGGGCAAAGCTAGTGAAACGTGCTATAATTCCATTACCTTCAACATTTCTTCTGGGAAGGTTTGTGCACAGAGGGCTTCTTGGTGAATAATGCAGTGAAAATAAATCACATTATGGTTAATACTTTTTGTTAATAAAGTAATGAAACCCTTTTCTCTCCCCCTCATGCTCGGAGCTCCATCTGTAGCAACGGATATGATTTTGTTGACATCTATTTCTTTCTTTTGCAAGCATTCAGATACTGCAGTTGCAATATCTTCTCCCTGAGTCTGTCGCCTGAGTGGCAGTAGTTCAATCGACTCTTCTAGTGTTCCTTTACATATCTGCAAATGAGTGTAACTTATACAATGTCATCCACATCACAAGACTCATCTGTAAAGTCTTGTTCTTTCCACTCTGTAAAGTTGCTTTCACACACACACTGTAAAGTATCAGTCTGTCTGCTCTGTAAGGAAGAGTGGTGTGTTGTTGAGATCAGGCATGCTCCAGTCTACCCAGCTGTAAATGGGTAACTCACCCTAGTCCTGAGTTAGGGAAGGCAAAGGCTCCAGGGGAAGCAGGCCCTAAACTTGGTCACTTCAGCCGACGCAGGATGGTGTATGTATGAAGTAGAAGTGTAGAGTGTGATTACCGCGAATGGTGTACTGTTCGTGTGCTGACCAATATAACCACTCACACTTGTGTCTACAAGGCACCAATGCAGACTGCTGGAATCTTAGTTTACTCAATTTATTCAGACGTACACACTGGGACATACGAGTACATCATGGTTCGTTGACATATCAATTTGTAGGTATACATAGCAGATCTGAAGTCATGACACATTCAGAAATAATGGGCAGTACATCAAAAGTTCAATGTCATGATACATTATGGCCACATCCCCCTATCTGACTAAACGCGTCAGTGAAGGGCGGATCGATAAATAACCAAAGTTACTTGACGTCCATAGTTTGTAGTATATATTATGAAACCACGAAAGGGGGTTTCTAGCAAGATTGAGATCTCCCTGTCACTGTCCGATAATAAGATAAATAATCTGTTCTCTTGGCAGTGATCAAAACATATGATGACCGAAATCCAACATGGCTGTCTCCCTGAGTTGTCGTTCACTCATTCATAGGAAGGAGAATATAAGCCAGAGTTAATTTATAATGGGTATATAAAGGATTTCATAAATGTTTCCATACAGCTCTACGGTGATCAGGTTAATTCACGTAGCCATAACCGCTGCAGGAAAATCTGTCATCTTCGTCGATACAAAACACGACACTAGCATAGCGAAGCACAAAAGTCAAGCTAGGCCTAACCGACGAGAGATCATCAAAAATAGGAGCTGGGTTTACCTGGAGTCCGAATCATCTATATACTGACATAAGGAGAGTCTCTAACACAAACTATCGTAGAGACACCATCTCCTTCAGAAGAAAAACCACTTCGTGAGACATTTTTTTCTGACGAAAGGACCAGCTCTTGAAAAATGTACCCCGCCATTTGTAAGCGGTACATCGGAACTCATCACGACTTGTCAAGACAACTCATACTTCCGCTAGCAAGAATCTAGTCCCTCCTACCCATCCAAAATATACAATATAGGACTGATTCTACTTGTACTAATAATATGTAATACATATGAATTCAGGCCATAAACACAATAAGCAAATTAATATATTTTCTGGCCCTAAAAAATAAGTACAAACGCAAGCGCAATATCCTTGCGCTGGATCAATATCCAGAACGATTACTCCTATAATCAAAAGTGTGAATCAAACATGGATTATCTCGCTTTTACCATAAACAGCATTTTCATACACAAATAAATGAATGTCTATATTTTCCCATATTAAATAGCCATATCGATTTTTGTAAAATGTGCGTCAAAATATGCACGCAACACATCAGATGCCAGAGAGTATCCTGATGCTGATTTAATGTCTTCAATTTGCTGGCTAGTTATATCAGTGGCCATCCTCGCTGTTCCTTCTTTTACAGTCTTTGCAGACAGTGGCAAGTCTTTAATTTGTTTCACAATTTCACTTTTGTTTTGAAAATCTTATAAAAAGATGCTCAGATATTTTAATAAAACATTCTTTCAAGTATTCTCCATCTGAAAATGATTTTCCGCGATGTGCAGTTTTAGTGCTCGGGCACTAAGAGTTAAGTAGCCGACAGCCAAGAGCCGCACGAGATGGCTCAAAAGCCGCATGCGGCTCGCGAGCCGCGTGTTCCCGACCCCTGACCTAGTCCAAAGTTCAATTTCTTTTAGACCAAATATTTCTTTTCCTAAATTTAACGTATTTTCTGGTCAAATACTATCAAAATTTGTGTTTTATTGGCTAACCACAGATACAGCCAGTAACAACCGCTGTCGATAGACGGGGGAAAAAATGGTCAATTAATTTTCTAGTTAAAGCAGTGTCATAGCCGGAAGTGGGGTTAACGATTTGCTTTTAAGCACGTTAACTGCACACATGGTAAGTGACTCAGCCTATGAAGCAGATATCCAACTCCCGGCTTTCTCGCGGTAAATCAGTTTTAAACTAACAGGAGAAGGGAGGACGCACAGACTTTGGCTCCTTGTAGCCAAACTGCCATCGAGTAAATGAGACAGGTCAACAACATCTTGGGATTGTAGGAGGTCAGATGGACTGGGTGAGGAATAAAAATAATAAATAATTATAAAACCATATACTCACGAAGAAGAATAAATTCAAATGGGCTTGGATATGAGAACGGCCACACTCTGTCAAAGAATTTTATATGTGGTACTGTTAGACTGACCGGCACATTTATTGACGTAAACATCGTACATGCATTTAAATAACTTATCTATCCCTTCTACAAAGAAACAAGTTGCTTCATGGCAACTCCATAATGCCTCATCAGTTTCCAAAGTGATTCTCTGTCTACACTGTCAAATGCCTTTTCGTAGTCCACGAATCCGATGTAAAGCGATAAATTCCATTCCAGACTTTGTTGAACTTTTACTCTCAATGTGGCCATCTGGTCTGTACAGGATCTGTTTTGTCAAACACCTGCTAGTTCATCTCTCAGTTTCTCGTCTATGGACTCTTTTAATCTCTCAATGATGATTCTGTTTAATACTTTTCCTGGCACTGATAGTAACATTATTCCTCTATACTTTGTGAACTCTTGTACATTTCCCTTCTTATGCAACTTGACCAGATAACCTTCCTTCCATTCTGCTGGTATTTCTTCTCTCTCCCAGACTTTGCCAAGTAGTTTGTATAATATCTCTGTAGTGTATCAATATCTGTTTTGATGGTCTCTGCTGGAATGCCATCTGGACCAGTTCCTTTTCCATCTTTCAGAAGCTTTATGGCTTTCTTTATTTCTTCCTTCGTTGGTCTTTCACAGTTAATTTGTAGCTCCTCTTCTGCTGGCTGGATGTCTGTGGGATTAGTTGGTGCTGGCCTATTGAGAAGTTTCTCAAAATGTGCTGTCCGTCTCTTCATTGGTTCTTGTATATTACTAAGCAATTTTCCATTCTTACCTTTTATGAGGCCATTTGCTTGCTTATATTTCCCTGTTAGCTTCTTTGTGATGTTGTACAGGTCCCTCATATTCGGTGGTCTGGTGATATCAATGTTGCTTTAAGTATTCTTTTATGTGGAAATATGCTTCCTGCTATAGCTAGTTGATTTGAAGCACAGAAGTTAGCTAATAGTTCCCCATTCTCGTTCATCCTGACTAATCCATGCTTTCCCATGATTTCTTCAAAGCCGGTGTTGTCTGTACCTATTTTAGCGTTTAGGTCCCCCATCAAAATTGTGATGGCCTTTCTTTTCTTTTTGTCCAAGACATTTTGTGATCTGATGTAAAAGTCTTCTTTCTCAGATTATTCTTTATCATTTGTTGGTGCTGTGACAGACAACTCAGCCGTCCCTGAATTTGTTAGATGATGGTAAGAACCCTCTCATAACATCGGTACCCCTGAAGTGTTGGATGATATGGAACGACCCTTCGTAACGACCCCTTCGGATAGCATCAGTGCCCCCGAATATTGTGGTAACTTTTCGTCAAACGGGATTTTTTTTCACCTGGACTCATTAGCTATGCAACCTTTCCACGCAGATGGTCAACACGTTTGCTGATTAATATGTGGACAGTTTATCTACCGTTCATTCTGGTCATCGCATTGATTTAAGGAGAGGTTAAATCACACCCACGAATATCTCTTGAGCAATCATATGCAGTTATTTTCATTAACTTGGCCAGTGGGGGAGAGGGGGGGGGGGCGTTGCCAGTATCAAACGATAGTAGCGACCACGATCAAAGAGACGGGAGGGATCTCAGGAAAAACTAGCGGCACGCTATCAAAAAGGCAGTAGTGGTCCCTGAAACGAGTGACGCAAGTTTCCTGCCGGTATTTCGCATCTCGGTGTTAACCACAGAACCGTTAGTCTGGCGATCAGATCCCCGACAGTCTCATGAGATCTAAAAAGGTGTCAAATTCTAACACGTCCCACTCTTCTTACATTCCATTTTAGATATATACAGACCATGAAGAAATGCATTTTATCATTCGTTGGCCAGACCTTGACAGAAGCACTAGCTATATTTGAAATCGTGTTAGATTTTTACCTGGATTTTCATATATATTTGCAGTGAATTCTATTCTGTGCAAAACGGTAAAATATAATTGTGTAAAGTGATCAGTGGTCTAGTTCATTCATTCTATTTCACTGGATTTTGTGTTAATTTAAATCTATTAAATTAAACCATCTCAATAGTTCCAGTTGTAAATGTAATTATATATCTATTATATTATTTCAAAAGATAATAGATGCTTAAATGCTTAAATTAACTTTTAAAAGTCGCGAAGGAATTTAAAACTAATTGAGTTAAGTCATATATATAGATGTGTGTTTTAACCATTTAAACTCGCGAAGTGTCTTCTTAAATATATAATTAAATACGCGAGGGTATATTATAGTCTTAACGGGAAATTCATCGCGCTTTAGAATGTTATTTGATTTTTCGGTATACTACATGTTTTTTCTTTCACACAGAGTGATCGTAACCTGCGATCCCAGCAATAAAGAAATCATCTTAAAACTTCCAGACATATTGATGAAACATTTTAAATTTAATCTTGTGGCGGTCCGATGCGGCCTAGCTATCATAATTACATGAAAGAAAGCCTACCCAAGAATATTTTAAAAGAAACCATCAAATTAAATTACAATCTGTAAGATAAACTGGAAGATGAACAGTGCCAGTAGCGAAATTTTATTTACTACCCTACTGTGAGAGAGTACATATTTACCTGAACTGTGACTGAGCCTAGTTTTTCCTCACGGGATTAAAAAACCTACCGGTCAGTTGCTATCATCACGCCTTGAAGGAATTTTACCTCCAGCAGCGAAGTTAAAGAGACCACTCTATCCTCACCCCTGTGTTGAATTGTGTCAGTGCCATCCCATAGACTCCTTTTTATATAATAAAACACAAGAACTCTTAGGCTTCAAGTCCGGCGATAAGTGGGAATATTTGCTATCAGCTAACCTCGCTACATCTGGGGCGGGACATCGAAGTACCAGACACTTTCATATGTCAAGAGTGTAATTGCTGTTTATATAAGTCTATGAATTGTCTGATGCTGCAATCGGTAAGTGTGTGTGAGTATATGAGTGTGGATCCTCACGCGCGTGCATAAATGACAGGAGATTAATTTTTGCAAACCATTTGTTAACTTGCCTACCGGGTAATACATTTCCTGTATACCCTGCATTGTTCCTTTAGGTGGGATATTTTGTTAACTCTGTTTACCCCCCCCCTTTTTTTCATTTGCTTAGTAAAGGGAAGAACAATTGGGGATAACAGGATTTGTGTCTACCACCCATACCTAATATTGTAACACCTCTTTCAGAGTAATTAAATTCACTGTTGGGTTACATTACCTATGTTCCTGATAACTATCTATCTTTGGACTGGGTTTATCTTTGTCTAATACAAGCGGGAAGGGCTTAGTCGATACCAATCTTCTTCACCACACCCCCCCTCACCTTGTTATTTGTATTTTCTGTACTTATGATAATTTTTCTGTAACACATGATAGTTGTTGTGATTGTTTTAAATGAGAATAAACCTTATAAACTTATTTAGTACTGTGTTGGAATACCCAAAGCCCAAAATTTCCTCTATCTGTTTAATATAGTTTGTATTCACGTGCGTCTGTGTGTTTGAAGCACCAAATCGGTGTGAGCGCAGGTGTGTGTTTGGAAACTGGCAAATAATTGTTTGACCAGGAAAGTGAAGAGAAGATTGAGAGGAACTATTTGTCGTAAATAAGTCTGTCATTACTCTCCCCAGCACTCTGTGAAGCAACTATTTACTCTAACCGTTTCTATCACTGAGCTTTCACCATCATTCTCCACTCTAAACAGGACCACTATTTTCTAAGACTCTTTCTCTCAAAATAAAATTACGACAATATTTGGCTGGCTCGCTGGGATAACGATATTTTTGAGTCTGATTAAGTCTGGGTCTAACTAGATAGAGTGTGAATGATATGTCTTTGTGAATTAGGGAAATAAATAAATAATTAATTACACCCCTAGACCACGCCTTTTAGTATTTGGGTCTTCCACACAGCATATTTACAGGTTGTTTTCTTTCCACAGCAGTAGAAAGTACGGATAATCATAAATTCGGTTAGCTAAATTATCCTCTGGCAGATAAAATTATTTTTTTTCTTTATAAGACTCGCTGGGATTGCGTGATTGTTTTTACAGTCACTAAAGGTTTTTTGAAGTTAAAAAGAGTTGAGCTTAGCTAAAGGCGCCTTGTTCTGACTTCTTTAAGTCTAGTTAACACGTCTCTTCTCATAAACTGACTTCAGGGGCGGAGTTTTGTGACGGAGAATTAAAGTTCTAGGGAAAAATTATTTTTTTCCTTTTAAATTGTTTTAATATAAATCTTTCTCTACTGTTAGTAAAAGTAGATTTTTTTCTAGTGTAACTTACCATTTCAACGTGGCATAGTCGCTTGCGTTAAAAGTCTTCAGTGACAATAATAGCAGCGATAAGTTTGCACATTCTAAAGTAGGAGGTAACACAAGTAAATTTATACTTTGTGTTTTTTTTCCTCGTAGCGGCTTTGAGTTTTTTCCCCTTCTTGTTCTTTCTTACTATTCTCTAGTCTTAGAAGCATCCAGTTCTTTGGCATGGCAGAGAGAATTAGGATAAGATACATTTTGAGACAGGAGGCGAAGGACTCAGGATTAGAAGGAGAAGCCGCGAACGTGTTTGTCAACAGGGAACTTGAAAGGTATGACGCGGAGGAAGAGAGGGCAGAAGCTAGGAAGAAAGAAGCGGACGATAGTCAATTGGAGCAGAAGAAAAATGAGGCAGAGATAGAAGCCCGCAGGGAAAGAGAGGAGAGACAACGTGAGGAGAGAGAGAGGGAAAGACAGCACGAACTGGCGCTTAAAGCTTTAGAGAGTCGGGGCGCCTCTACTTCGAATAACGGAGAGCCGTCTTCGCTCCAGTCTCAGTGAATGGATCTCTCCAGCACTCAATCTGCCCAATTAACTGCGATGTCTTTTGCTTTAGAGTCTTTTCCTAGCCCCAATGAAAAAATTGACACCTTCCTAGAGAAATTCGAGAGGCTCGCAAATCTGAATGGGTTAGAGAGTTCCCGTTGGGCACTTAAACTCTCAATTGCGTTGAAAGGTAATACGTATGACGTGTACACAAAGCTGGGAACCAACCAACATGATTACGACATGCTAAAGAAAGAATTGCTAGAGCGGTTTGAGATGACCGCCCGAAAATTTCTGCAAATGTTCAGAAACAGCTGGAAAGAGCACGTAAACTTTTCCGCAGTTCTCTTCACGTCTCACGGGCTATTTGACAAAGTGCATTGAATTATCTGACCTACCTCTTACATATGAGGGACTACTTGAACTTGTTCTTGTGGAACAGATAAAGTCAACTTTGTCAAACGAAACCCGTAGATTTTTGGCTGAACAGGGCGCAGTCAGGCTTGAGGACATCCTCAATAAGGCAGAACGCTATACCAATGCAATGGCCGAGCTTCCCAACACTAAACGTAAACCCACAGATGAGCCATCTAGTAAACAAAATCTAGAGCAGTCATCCTATTCCTCAAATTCCTCTCAGAATTATAACCAACGAGAAAATAATACCCAGAGACCTCCCCAGAAAAAAATCGAAATTCTACAAAACCCGATTTTCCCCAAATAATAATTCTGATCAACCCACCAAGCCTACGTGGCAGCGCGGCCACCAAGGTCAAGGAAAACACCAGGAACGACTGATCAGGGCAAGCAAACCGGGCCTAACCGCATCGGATGCCTGCATACAGCCTCGCCAGGTAGAGTCAATGTCAGTGATTCTCAACCTGAGGGGGACCGACCCTCAACGCGAGGAACTGTAATTTTGAATGGTACCTCAACTACTTGTCTCTTTGACACTGGATTAAGTTTTAGTTGCATTGTCGCCAGACACCTAGTCAAACCAGGTCAGGAGACAGAGGAAACCGTCAAACTATGTGGAGTTTTCAGGAGGGATGCACCCAGGACGCTTCCTATCGCACTGGTAGAGATACTCTCTGATTTTGTCAGAGGTGTTATTAAAGCGGCCATAATGGATGATCCGATCTACCCAGTTATTCTGGGATGTAGATACGTGTTTATTGGGAGACCTAAGGATCCGATTGTGGCAGCGGTAACCACAAGAGGGCAAACCAAGAAGGAGAGGGAGCCTGCGCCAAATTTGTTGCCGAATGAACTGAAGGAGGCGCAACAAAAGGACCCTGCTCTGGAGCTCTGCTTTAGAAAACTGCCCATGGCTAAGGACCCAAGACACAACGGAGACATCTTTTCTAAGGATGGCGTATTGTATCGTAGAACGGGCAACCTGGACACGAGGAATAACCAGCTCCTAGTACCGACGCAGTACAGAAGCCAGATCTTAGAAATGGGGCACTCTCTTCCCTTTAGCGGACATATGGGACAAAACGCCACTATTCAGCGAATAAAAAACCACTATTGGTGGCCAGGAATGAACTCTGACATTATCAGGTACGTTAAATCTTGTGCCCAGTGCTACGGGTAGCACCCAAGCACTTGACACCCCCAGTACCTATGGGGCAAATGCCAATAGTGGGTACTCCATTTGAACGGGTTGCTGTCGACATCATTGGACCCCTGGAAAGGACCAAAAGAAGGAACAGGTTCATCCTGACCTTAGTCGACACTTGTACAATGTGGGCCGAAGCGGTACCGCTAACATGCATAGATTCCAAGCAAGTCGCAGAAGCCCTCGTGCAAATCTTTACACGGTTGGGATTCCCTCAACAAGTTTTGACGGACAATGGATCCCAATTCCGTAGCCTGTTAATGGAGGAGATCTTTAAGATTTTGAGGGCCAAACATATCCACACAAGTCCCTACCATCCGGCCGGAAATGGGCTCGTGGAACGTTTTAATGGCAGCCTCACCACCATGTTACGTAAGCTGGGTCAGGAGAAACCGGAAGACTGGGACCTATATATATCGGCTGCCTTATTCACCTACCGAGCGGTACCCCAAGCGTCTACGGGATTCCCGCCTGCTTCACTTTTATTTGGCAGACCTATAAAGGGGCACTAGAAGCCTTACTTCGGTCCCTGACAGACCAAAAGGCTGACGAGACAGACGTCTCTGCAAGCAAGTATGTATCTGAGCTCAAGGAAAGGTTAAAGCTAGGATGGGATCTAGCTACTACCAACCTTAAGAAAGCCCGCGCTAAACATGCTAAAAGATACAACAAAGCTGCAAAAGAGAGAGAACTACAACCAGGGGTGAAAGTTTTGTTGCTACTTCCAACCGGAAGCAATAAACTTCGCATCGGATGGCAAGGGCCGTTTACCGTCCTTAAAAAGATCTCACGTACCAATTACAAGATCTCCATCAAAGGAAAGGAGAAGGTCTTCCACATAAATCTGCTTAAGAAATATTTGGAAAAACCGGTGCCATCCTCCGAGCATCTCCTGGCTGACGCCATAGCAACGGAAGACGAGGAAGATGATGATGGTTGCATGGAGTACCCATTGCAACCCACAGAATCCTTTAAAGATGTCAAGTTCGGCGACAATCTCTCACCAGAACAACAAACAGAAACCAGGGCGCTACTAAAACAGTACAGTGCAGTCTTAACGGTTGTACCTGGTCAAACAAATATCATCGAATTTGATAAGAAATTAACACACGAGACCCCTGTTCGAACCAGAGTTTACCCCATTCCATACGCTAAAGCTGATGCACTTCGCCGAGAAATAGACAAGCTGCGTCAGGCAGGAATTATCAGTGAGTCTACATCTCCTTACAGTTCGAGTGTTGTGCTGTTGCAGAAGCCCAATAAGGAAGTTCGGCTGTGTATAGATTACCTGCTGCTAAACGCTGTAACGGAATTCCAGCCCGAACCTCTCCAAACTGTTTCTGAGTTGTTCACCAAGCTCAGCAAAGCAAAGATTTTCTCCAAGATTGACCTCAGTAAAGGTTATTATCAAATACCAATCAAGGAGGAAATTAAACCTTTGTTAGCTTTCAGCACTAGTGAAGGACATTACACATTTAATGTGATGCCGTTCGGATTGCATAACGCACCAGGAGTGTTCACCGGGATGATGAGGAAGCTTCTAGAACCTTTGCAAAGTCCCCATATCCATAATTTCATGGATGACACATTAATTGCATCGGAAACCTACGAAGAACATATTGCTACGGTTGCTATGCTCCTCATGAGACTACAGGAAACTGGTATCACAGCCAGACCTAGCAAATGTCTCATCGGGTTTGAACAGTTGGACTTCCTGGGGCATACTATTTCTCACGGCTGTAGTTGGCCTGTTCAGAAGAACGTGGAGAAAATAGCTGCAGCCAAAATACCCCGAACGAAGAAAGACGTACGTTCCTTCTTATCACTATGTGCATATTATCAGAAATACATCCAGAACTTCAACGGACTGACGGCACCTCAGACTGACCTCACAAAGAAAGGTTGTCCTGATAAGGTCATATGGGATCAAAAGTGCGAACACGCGTACAGCACTTTGAAAGGACAGTTGTCTGCATATCCCATTTTGAGGTTGCCTGACCTCAAGAAACCTTTTGTACTGCGGGTCGACGCGTCAGGTCAGGGCATCGGGTCAACACTGCTTCAAGCCGAGGACAGTGACCTGAACATGCTATTTCCAGTTGCCTATGGCAGTCGGAAATTAAATAAAGCTGAACGTGGAATACATTCCGGGAAGACAGAATGTCGGGGCGGATTTCCTGAGTAGAAACTGGACTACGGAGGAAGAGGAGGAAGTTGAAGATACCAATCATCCAAAAGCTACCGATCAGGGCAGCTTCATTGTCATAAATCAAACATGAAAAGATGTTTTCATGTCTCAAAAGAGGGGACGATTGTGACAGACAACTCAGCCGTCCCTGAATTTGTTAGATGATGGTAAGAACCCTCTCATAACATCGGTACCCCTGAAGTGTTGGATGATATGGTACGACCCTTCGTAACGACCCCTTCGGATAGCATCAGTGCCCCCGAATATTGTGGTAACTTTTCGTCAAACGGGATTTTTTTTTCACCTGGACTCATTAGCTATGCAACCTTTCCACGCAGATGGTCAACACGTTTGCTGATTAATATGTGGACAGTTTATCTACCGTTCATTCTGGTCATCGCGTTGATTTAAGGAGAGGTTAAATCACGCCCACGAATATCTCTTGAGCAATCATATGCAGTTATTTTCATTAACTTGGCCAGTGGGGGGGGGAGGGCGTTGCCAGCATCAAACGATAGTAGCGACCACGATCAAAGAGACGGGAGGTTCTCAGGAAAGATTAGCGGCACGCTATCAAAAAGGCAGTAGTGGTCCCTGAAACGAGCGACGCAAGTTTCCTGCCGGTATTTCGCATCTCGGTGTTAACCACAGAACCGATCGCAGTGAGAGCGAACGGGAAAGCCGACGCGCACGGAACGAGCGGAGATACGGAAAACCAGGGGCGGCATCTCTCTTTAGTCTGGCGGTCAGATCCCCGACAGTCTCATGAGATCTAAAAAGGTGTCAAATTCTAACACGTCCCACTCTTCTTACATTCCATTTTAGATATATACAGACCATGAAGAAATGCATTTTATCACTCGTTGGCCAGACCTTGACAGAAGCACTAGCTATATTTGAAATCGCGTTAGATTTTCACCTGGATTTTCATACATATGCTGCAGTGAATTCTATTCTGTGCAAAACGGTAAAATATAATTGTGTAAAGTGATCAGTGGTCTAGTTCATTCATTCTATTTCACTGGATTTTGTGTTAATTTAAATCTATTAAATTAAACCATCTCAATAGTTCCAGTTGTAAATGTAATTATATATCTATTATATTATTTCAAAAGATAATAGATGCTTAAATGCTTAAATTAACTTTAAAAGTCGCGAAGGAATTTATAACTAATTGAGTTAAGTCATATATATAGATGTGTGTTTTAACCATTTAAACTCGCGAAGTGTCTTCTTAAATATATAATTAAATACGCGAGGGTATATTATAGTCTTAACGGGAAATTCATCGCGCTTTAGAATGTTATTTGATTTTTCGGTATACTACATGTTTTTTCTTTCATACAGAGTGATCGTAACCTGCGATCCCAGCAATAAAGAAATCATCTTAAAACTTCCAGACATATTGATGAAACATTTTAAATTTAATCTTGTGGCGGTCCGATGCGGCCTAGCTATCATAATTACATGAAAGAAAGCCTACCCAAGAATATTTTAAAAGAAACCATCAAATTAAATTACAATCTGTAAGATAAACTGGAAGATGAACAGTGCCAGTAGCGAAATTTTATTTACTACCCTACTGTGAGAGAGTACATATTTACCTGAACTGTGACTGAGCCTAGTTTTTCCTCACGGGATTAAAAAACCTACCGGTCAGTTGCTATCATCACGCCTTGAAGGAATTTTACCTCCAGCAGCGAAATTAAAGAGACCACTTCATCCTCACCCCTGTGTTGAATTGTGTCAGTACCATCCCATAGATTCCTTTTTATATAATAAAACACAAGAACTCTTAGGCTTCAAGTCCGGCGATAAGTGGGAATATTTGCTATCAGCTAACTTCGCTACATCTGGGGCGGGACATCAAAGTGCCAGACACTTTCATATGTCAAGAGTGTAATTGCTGTTTATATAATTCTATGGAACGTCTGATGCTGCAATCGGTAAGTGTGTGTGAGTATATGAGTGTGGATCCTCACGCGCGTGCATGAATTACAGAAGATTAAATTTTGCAAACCATTTGTTAACTTGCCTACCGGGTAATACATTTCCTGTATACCCAGCATTGTTCCTTTAGGTGGGATATTTTGTTAACTCTGTTTACCCCCCCCCCCTTTTTTTTTCATTTGCTTAGTAAAGGGAAGAACAATTGGGGATAACAGGATTTGTGTCTACCACCCATACCTAATATTGTAACACCTCTTTCAGAGTAATTAAATTCACTGTTGGATTACATTACCTATGTTCCTGATAACTATCTATCTTTGGACTGAGTTTATCTTTGTCTAATACAAGCGGGAAGGGCTTAGTCGATACCAATCTTCTTCACTCCCCTCCCCTTGATATTTGTATTTTCTTTACTTATGATAATTTTTCTGTAACACATGATAGTTGTTGTGATTGTTTTAAATGAGAATAAACCTTATAAACTTATTTAGTACTGTGTTGGAATACCCAAAGCCCAAAATTTCCCCTATCTGTTTAATATAGTTTGTATTCACGTGCGTCTGTGTGTTTGAAGCACCAAATCGGTGTGAGCGCAGGTGTGTGTTTGGAAACTGGCAAATAATTGTTTGACCAGGAGAGTGAAGAGAAGATTGAGAGGAACGATTTGTCGTAAATAAGTCTGTCCTTACTCTCCCCAGCACTCTGTGAAGCAACTATTTACTCTAACCTTTTCTATCACTGAGCTTTCACCATCATTCTCCACTCTAAACAGGACCACTATTTTCTAAGACTCTTTCTCTCAAAATAAATTTACGACAATGCATAACATTGGATGCTGTTTATATTTACTTTCTTTTTGACTGATTTAAACCTTGCTGTTATAATTCGGAGTCCCATTGCTACCCATTCTATAAGTGCCTTCTGTGCTTCCCTACACAGCATTAGAGCCACCCCTTCACTGCGGTGAGCTCTTTCCTCTTCATGTCCTGAGGACAACACCATTTCTCCTGTGATCAATCTCCTCCTCTCAATGCCCTTCCACCGTGTCTCGCAGAGACCCAGGAATAAATGTCCTTGTTGTCAAACTAAATCTCTTTCACTGCTATCTGAAATTTGTAATCGTGTTTACGTTCTGTCGCAATTTCAGCAAACAGTCGTTTTTACGTTCTGTCTCAATTCCAGCAAACAATGGTTCTTACGTTCTGTCTCAATTCCAGCAAACAATCTTCTTTACGTTCTGTCTCAATTCCTGCAAACAATTGTTTTTACGTTCTGTCTCAATTCCAGCAAACACTCGTTTTTATGTTCTGTCTCAATTCCTGCAAAAATCGTTTTTACTTTATGTCTCAATTCCTGCAAACAATCGTGCTTATGTTCTGTCTCAATTCCTGCAAACAATTGTTTTTACGTTCTGTCTCAATTCCAGCAAACACTCGTTTTTTGTGTTCTGTCTCAGTTCCTGCAAACAATCGTTTTTACATTCTGTCTCAATTCCTGCAAAAAATCGTGTTTACGTTCTGTCTCAATTCCTGCAAACAATCGTGTTTACGTTCTGTCTCAATTCCTGCAAACAATCGTGTTTACGTTCTGTCTCAATTCCTGCAAACAGCACGGTAAATGCAGTAAAACTAGAGCAATCACCATCTTTACTTTCAGCTCCATGAGGAGAATAAGCATTCGACAGATACATGCCAGCTTACTGTCTTGTGCAAGGCGCTGAAGGTATTTCCATTTCTGTCTTACAATTCCTTTCATGTCTGTCTTATAATTCTGTTTATGTCTGTCTTATAACTCCTTTCATATCTGCTTTATAATACCTTTTATATCAGTCTTATAATTCCTTTCATTTCTGTCTTATAATTCCTTTCATTTCTGTCTTATAATTCCTTTCATATCTGTATTATAATTCCGCTCATATCTGTATTATAATTCATAACATATCTGTATTATAATTCCTTTCATACCTTCCTTTAATTCCTTTCATATTTGCTTGATAATTTCCTTCATGTCTGTCTTACAATTCGGTTCATAAATGTCTTATAATTCCTTTTATATCTACCTTATAATTCCTGTTATATCTGCCTTATAATTCATTTTATATCTGCCTTATAATTCCTTTTCTATCTGCCTTATAATTCCTTTTATATCTGTCTTATAATCCCTTTCATAAATGTCTTATAATTCCGTTCATATCTGTCTTATAATACCTTTCATATAGGTCTTATAATTCCGTTCAGTACCTTTCTTCGTGTGTTTTTGATCTCTCACTATTGCTTTACACTGGGGTTTTCCAGAAAAAAGAACTGCTTTTTAGTGTTACCGAATATCTCCGCAGCGAATATTTTATTCAACGTCAGCGTCTTCTTCTCCACTCTCGTTCCAATGGCAAAGTTCAAGTTAAATTGTGGGCATTTAGAAATATTTAGAAGAATGAAGAACGTCTCGTAGAAAGACAAAAATAATACGAACAAAGAAACCCTAGAAAACCGAGGAATAACAAGGGAATTGGGGTCGTCCATATATGACGTCACAAAATTGTTTATTTTTAACCCCCTCCCCCCTTTGTCACACTTCGTCACAAAAACCTAGATTCCCCCCCCCCCCCCCCCCCCCCCCCACCTTTTTTTGTGTATTGTCACAGATTTTTTAACCCTCTTTCCCCCCCCCCCCCCCCCCCCCCCCCCCCCCAAAAAAAAAAAGAAAAAAAAATTGTGTTTAATTAATCTGGCTTTTACAAATATAACTACTTTCATGAGCGTCTTCCAACATGAGTTATTACGTGTTATCTGCTAATAACACAGGATCTGTCGATGTCCCTTTGATCAGAGACGCTTATTAACGAGTCGTTCTTGTCCGTATTTCTTTCATTGCTGGGTCTGGTCCCCTATTTCCGTTCACAACCATTTGTAGACTGGTGGAGCACGAAGTCTGCAGCCCAAATCATTTATGGGTCGCCTATTCGCTACTAAAAAAAATACTACACGCGACCATAAATACTTACAATTGAAACTTGATTTTTTGAACAGTGCGAGGACAAAACTTCGGCTTAAATAAGTGAGTCCTAATTTGAGTAGGGACTGAACAATTGCTTCGACTTACCGGCCACACATCCGTATCTCACTCCTATTTTAAAATCTCAGTTATTCTTGCTATCACCCGTGTGTTACCGGGGTCCGAAAGGGGAGCAAAGAATAGTATCACTATACCCTAACATGCATGTCGTAAACAGCAACTAAGGAGGGTTGAGCATGGGGCTGGTTACCCCATCCCGTAAAAAACATTTACCAAAAAACTTCAACAAACATGGACAAGTCAAATACAGATTATAAATCAACTCAGCCGCCCAAGATAGAAGAGGGTCCTCTGGAAAGGAGGCGCATGAAGCAACCCAGAGAAAACCGAAAGGAGTCTGGGTTGCCGACTAACCTTTTTTCGTCTAGAAAATCTCCAGGATTAGCACCTGGAATGTTCGCAATCTGCGTGAAGAAAGGAAAATTGCACAGGTGGCAGCAGAAGTGTCAAATTACAGGATTGATATCCTGGGTCTCTGCGAGACACGGTGTAAGGGCATAGAGAGGAGGAGATTGATACAGGAGAAATGGTGTTGTCCTCAGGACATGAGGAGGAAAGAGCCCACCTTAGTGAAGGAGTGGCTCTAATGCTGTCTAGGGAAGCACAGAAGGCACTTATAGAATGTTATGTTCTTCCGTAGGCATTTTGAGAAACACAAAGTATGCAGATCCCCTCATACTCTGTGATAGCTTCATGTTGTATCTCTCCCTCTTCAAGCCATATGTAGTTGCTAAGGATTCAAACCTAGAGAATTAGATGTCAATTTCCTCAGAAGCCTCTGAGTAGACATCTAATTGGAAGGAGGCTGCACTAGGCGCCACTGCATGAGAGATGTTTCCCACATCTCTACCTTGAGAACTATCAGACCCGCCAGTGTTGGAGCTAGAATCAGCTCTTCTTCCTTCGATCTCCAATTCTTTCAATCTGATGGCGTGGGCTCTGTCGGCGTCCTTTTCGGCTCTTTCGGCCTGTTCCTTCTTTTCTTGGAATACCCTATCGGCCTGTTCGTTCTTTTCTTGGAATGCCCTTTCCTTCTCTCTTTCCGCTGCTTCATGCTTCCTAAGTTTTTCTTTCTCTTCAGCTTGAGCCTTTTCGTGCTCTCTGGCCATCCTTGTCACTTCCCTTTCAGCCGCTTTCTCGGCTTCTATCCGTTCCTTATCTTCTTTCTCAGAAGTAGCTACAAAGTCTGATAAATCTTTGCCGGATTAGCCCATGTATTTAGCAACGTTCAAGTAAAAAAGTAGAGATTTTGGGACTCTGTCATTCTGAGCAAAATGTCTGTTTACAAAGCTAAAAAATTACAATTCCTACTTAACTAGTAAACTCAAAATTACAACACTGAGTTAGCCACACCAAGTGAACTTCTTATTTAACTTTAACTTTTGTTACACTAAATTTTGTTACTCTTTCTGATTATTAAATTAGTCTTTATAAAATGTATTTTTACTGTTATTTATGAATGAACCGTATGCTCAGTCTTACCATACACTCTGATAATATTCTTTTAGTAAATCTGAAGTTTATGCCAGTCACGTCTGGGGAAATAACTTAAACAGGTTCTTTAATCTGGGACGGGACACCCATTGTAACGGAATTGCCTCCCCTGCTTTGCAGTAGTGGTCCAACAGTGGCCAAAACTCAAGATTATCTAATATGGGTCTTCAAAGGTGTCTACCTTTGCACAAGATTACTCTTAACAGAGTTCCGATAGAAGGATAATGCTGCTTCTTTCTCAAAGGAGTTTTCATAAGATATTTCAGAAGTCAAGAACAATGCTGCGTTGGGCAGGGCAATTGTTAACTTATATATGATCCGCCGCCTTTTATGAAAAATTAAGCAATTACGAGTAATGTCAGCTTATTCAAACCCCCACCCTGATTTACTCAGTGGAATTCTTCTTATTATGGTATAGCTCTGTTTAGAGTGTATTTAGTAAATTGACTGAGACAAATATGCAGTACATTCAGAATGATTAAATCGACGTTAAATTTGTATATTTACAAATAACAGATTTAATAATTATTTAGGTTTTAACAAGGTTTTAAAAAAAATAATACTTACGTATTTATCAGAAAAATTGTCATCACTGATGGAATGGTAGTTTGTAAAGGAGGTCACTTGGCAACTTGTATGTGTTACTTAGCTGTCAGTGACGGTTCTGCTCTTTCTGGTGGTTTGGTTCTTGGTAGACTGGATTGTTGATCCCACTCATCACTGGTCAAGGCTGTAGGGCGGAGCACGTTCCCATAAATTTCAGGGAATGTCTACGAAGTTGGTCCCTCGTCTTAAAGCTCCTTCTGATGATGTTGTATAGCTTCGACTTCAAGCCACTGCACCCTTCTTGTTCCGGAGATAGTACCCTCAACTTGTACCACCACGCCAATCTTGGCTCACAGACTGTTTGCTCAGAGAAATAAAGGCACTTGAATAGGCCTCTTACACGTGTTCTGGGGGGTAGTTTCATTCATAACCCGCCACTTCCAAAGGAGCATAGACCTTCAACAAACACATGCCAAGTCCCCCTTTCACGTGCCATCATCTCAAGTTCTTTCCACGTTCTCATCATCATTTTCACCTCTGTTTCCAGCTCTCTTCACCATGTGCTTCTTGGTCTACCTCTGCCTCTCTTGCCCTGGGGGTTCCAGAACAAGGACGGCCTTGTAATGCTATCAACAGGTTTCCTCAGTGTGTGTCCTATCCATCGCCATCGACTTCTTCTCATCTCTTGTTCCACTTGCACTTGTCTGGTTCTTGTCCTCACTTCCACGTTGGTAACCTTGTCATACCATTTTAATCTCTCTATTCTACGCAAGCACCCATTTATGAAAGTCTGTAGCTTTTTGGTTTTTGTCTTTGTTGTTCTCGATGTCTCAGAGCCATACAATAGGACTGACTTTACATTTGAGTTGAAGATTCTTATTTTCGTGTTGGATCAGATTTCTCTTGCTCTCCATATATTTCCCAATGCAATGAAAGCTCCTCTTGCTTTTTGTATTCTTATTTTGATATCACTGTCTGTCTCTCCAACTTTGTCTATATTGCTGCCAAGATATGTGTACGATTCTACATCTTGTATTGGTGTTTCTTCAAATTCAGCCCTGTTTTCATTACCTGCATTTATTCTCATTATTTTTGTCTTTTCCCTGTGTATTTTCAGACTCAATTTATGTGCCCCCTCATCGAGTGTTTTCAATTTGTCCTGCATCTGATTACGGTTATGGGACAGAAGAGTCAAGTCATCAGCAAAATCCAGATCATCTAACTGCTTAGTCAGAGTTCACTGGATTCCATTTCTGTTGTGTGTTGTCGATGTTCTCATAACCCAGTCTAATGTTAGTAAGAAAAGAAATGGAGACAAGAGGCATCCCTATCGCACACCTGTTCTTATTCCAAACGGTTCTGTAAGCTGTCCTTCATGAAGAACTCTGCATATCATGTCTTCATATGTTTTCTTTATTAAATTAATGATCTTCAGGGGAACTCCATAATGCCTCATCAATTTCCAAAGTGATTCTCTTATACTGTCAAATGCCTTTTCGTAGTCCCCAAATCTGATGTATAATGGTGAATTCCATTCCAGACTTTGTTCAACTATTATTCTCAAAGTGGCTATCTGGTCTGTACAGGATCTGTTTTGTCGAAAACCTGCTTGTTCATCTCTCAGTTTCTTTTCTATGGACTCTTTTAGTCTCTCAAGGATAATCCTGTTTAATACTTTTCCTCGCACTGATAGTAACATTATTCCTCTATAATTTGTGCACTCTTGTAAATTTCCCTTCTTAGGCAACTTAACCAGATATCCTTCCTTCCATTCTGCTGGTATCTCTTCCTTTTCCCAGACTTTACCAAGTAATTTATATAACATCTCTGTAGCCTTGTTGATATCTGCTTTGATGGCCTCTGCTGGAATGCCATCAGGTTCAGACGCTTTTCCATCTCTTAGGAGCTTTATGGCTTTCTTTATTTCTTCTTTCGTTGGTCTTTCGCCGTTAATTTGTAGCTCTTCATCTGCTGGCTGGATGTCCGGGGGGTTTTGTTGAGCTGGTCTATTGAGAAGGTCCTCAAAATATTCTGTCCATCTCTTCATTTGCTCTTGTATATTGCTGAGCAGTTTTCCATTCTTGTCTTTTATGAGACAACTTGTTTGCTTGTACTTCCCTGTTCGCTTCTTTGTGCTTGTTATGACTAAAACTCATAACATATCTGTCGATATCAAATAAGGCTCGACTAGGGACCATGTTGTTGATGTACTGTATCCATGGGTTACCCCGAAGTACGTCATTGCCTTTTGGGGGCAGGTTAGCAGAAGTGAAAGATGCTTCTGGTCCTTTTCTGTGTGTATTTCAAGGTGGGCGGACGCATAAATAAGGGTGGATTTAGGCGGACGTCAAATTACCACCCCTATCGACACCAGGTATAAAAGTGCAAGATGTAGGTGTCTTCTCTGGTTTATGATGTTGCTGTGTATATTGTAGTAGAATAGTTCACAGAGTACAACACAGGCAACATGATGTGTAGAGTCATAGAAATGGTAACTTCGCTTTACGTTTTATACCATTTATTGCACGCCACAAAACAGTCATGATATATATGTCATCACCAACATAGTTCAACAAAGTACGCATTCAAAATAATATTAGCTGATAGTCATGTAGAATCCAATACTCAATATTCATCTTGTAAACAAATAGCTTCCGTATATTCGATATCATAAAGTTCTGGTTCGTGAAGCTGTATAAATAATATATAGCACAGATCTGGGTACCTAAAGTTCATACATATAAATTCTGCAACAGTGTCAGCTGCAGATCATCAATGTTCATAGATAATAATAAATACTCCCTTCCTGATGCTAGCAGATCAGATGTATACAATAAGTCCATTTATCGTCTGCACGTGAATAGCATACATGGAGTATAGGTCAACCCGACCTTTATAACATTCTTAAGTCTAACCATCTGACTTGGACGTGATCTCTGATATAACGAATCCTGGAACACAGACAATAGTCTTGTTGGTCTAGAGCGACCCATATATGTAACTAGTTCAGGTATAAAGATACCGGTGGCGAAATCCTAATCAAAGTACCTCTCCATTTTTGAATCACACAGGCGAGCAAAGAGCGACAAAAATGACGAACTTCTAGATGATAGCGTAAAGTTCAATACAAGAGGAATTACCTTTTTTCGAAATCAACCACTGAACATATGCCTCCAGGCAGGCTTGAATAACACTGGGAAATAGTCTAGTTAGCTAACTAACTCACAAAGACAATGTATTTCCCTCAGAAAAATCACAAGACGCAGATTGCGTCCGCTCGCTGCTCAGACCATTTCTTAACTCCCCGAGCTGGGCGGAAACCACAATCGAACTCTCAAAGTCTAGACATGCGCAGAACGCATCTACCTGAGTATCAATTCACACAAGACGATTCTAAGAACATACGAGATAAAAGACATACACTATCGCTCCTTTTATGGTCATGAACAGAAAACCTTAAGACAGGTTTCAGACATCTACAACAGTTGACTGATACTACCAAATAAGGAGATATGGTCACGCTTCGTTCAAGAAATTATAGACCGAACGTGTCTCGACACAAGAGGAGGTAAACTCATAAAAAATAGTAATCTCAAAATCTCGAGTTATGTCGCTTTGACTGTAAAATAATATAATACACATTTCAGTCAAAAAAATGATCATACAAAGACTTTTTACGACAAAATGATTATACAAAGACTTTGGGGAAAAAAATGATCTGTGCGTAACAGTCGAGCTCCTAGATGTGTTAATTTCTACAGATTCCTAAAGTATTCGACCACTAGATCGCCCATATAACTCAGTGGGTCGATGCTAGATTATTGTGTGAATGGAATTCTTATTATGAAATACGTGAGTTGTGAACATTAAATAAATCTGCATGAAAAATGTCGAGGACATTGTGTCTGTAGCAGACTGTATAGCGACGCTAGAGACTGGCTAGTTTATGCCATTATATCAGGATCATATCTTCCATGAAATAATTGGAGCTTCGAGCTGTTAATAAATATGTGTTGTCAAAACGTCCAACCTGGCCTTTGCCACGTCTTTGATGTTGCAGTGTAAGAGTGTGTTCGGCACTTGTGCCTGCCATCAGTAAATATATTACACCAGGGGACCTCAAGCGAAATCATATAATAAAACCCAACCACATGTTCTTCTAAACTGGTGTAACAGTGCTGTTATACAGTTCTCTCATATTTCCTTTGGCTGCAGCATCTTCTGCCTTCTTGCCAACTCCTCAATATACTTCCTCTTGTCTCTTTTGATACTTCTTTTTACTTCTTTGTTTGCTTCTGTGTACACTTCTTGAGCCTTGGCTTTGGAACTTCTGGTTTTACTTATGTTTAAATCTGCTTTCTTGTTTTTTCTGTCTTTTATCTTACTGATGGTTTCTGTTGTTATCCATGCTTTTTTGTCGTTCCCTTTTCCCCAGTATTTCTCCACATGTCTCATTCCATACAGTTTTGATTTGCTGCCAATAGTCTTCTGTATTCTCGACATCTTCCAGCTGTTGGAGCACTTGGAATTTGTTGGATATTGTGACCGCAAATTTGTCTCTTGTTTCTTGATTTCTTAGAAGTCCTACATTAAATTGTTGTCTATAATTTTGCTTTGTTGCATATCTCTTGAGTTTCATTTTTACTTTGATTATCAGAAGGTGGTGCTCTGATGCCACATCTGCTCCTCTACATACCTTTACATCCTGCAATGATGATCTAAACTTCTTGTTTATGCATATATGATCAATCTGATTTTCTGTTCTATGGTCTGGTGATATCCTTGTTGCCTTGTGTATTCTCTTATGTGGAAACATGCTTTCTCCTATAGCCAATTTATTTGAAGCACAGAAGTTTGAGAATAATTCCCATTTTCATTCATTATTCCTAGCCCATGTTTTCCCATGACTTCTTCAAAGCCGGTGTTGACTGTACCTATCTTTGCATTCATGTCACCCATCAAAATTGTGATATCTCTTCTTTTTACTTTTTCCATAATTTCCTGTAGTCTAGTATAAAATGCTTCTTTCACAGACTCTTAGTTGGTGCATTACATTGGATGACATTTACATTTATTTTCTTTTTAGCTGTTTTAAAAGTAGCTGTTATTATTCTGGGTCCAACGGCTTCCCATTCAATGAGTTATTTCTGTGCTTCTTTGGATAACATAAGAGCTACCCCTTCACTGGGGTGTGAACTTTCATCTTCATGTCCTGAGGACAGCACCAATTCACGTGTGATGAGTTTCTTCTTATCTACCCCCTTCCACTTTGTTTCACACATTCCCAGAACCTCGAATTTATATTCATTCAATTCTGCTGCTACTTATGCCACTTTCCCTTGTTCGTCTAATGTCCGAACATTCCAGGTGCCAAATCTGGAAGTTCTCATAGAAGAAAGAAGGTTTGTCAGTAACATAGACTCCTTTCGGCTTTCTCTGTGTTGCATCATACGACTCCCTGCGAGAGGACCTTCCCCTGTCTTGGATGGCTGTGTTTTATTTTCCTTAATTGACTTGTCCATGTTTGTTGAAGTATTTTGTGGTTTAAATTTTTTACAGGATGAGGTAACCAGCCCCATGCCCAACCCTCTTTAGTCGCTTTCTACGACATGCATGGCAGGGAACAGTGTTACTATTCTTTGCTCCTGGGGGGTCGTTACTTTAACAATAAGTTCCCACTTTGACTCCGTGTTTTCAGTTTCCTCAGATCACGGTTTTCCTTATTAAAATGATAGTTTTCCTTTTGCACACAAAATCCGTCTGCGGGCAAGTAAATGTATCGCCTGGCATGGCCCGAGCAAACAAAACTATGCGAAAACTGACCAGGCCCTTATGGGTTTTACCTGCTTTAATCTCCGCAACGCTGTGAAGCGCCAAGCAAATGTAATAAATTATCACCACAGAGGAGTGTCAAATGATTGTAAATATCAAATGTCTGTTACATAGCAGAGAAAGAAAAACCTGCCGTCCACTGAAAAGCACGTAATTAGTCAGTACGACAACTGTCACAAAATACGGCCGTAGTGGACAAGAGAGCGACCCACAGAGTATGTGACAATGATAATAATAATGATGGTGATGATGATTATTAAAGTGATGATGATGATAATGATGATGATGAGGATGGTGCTGGCGACGATGATAATCAGGATGGTGGGGATTATGTTGATAATAATGAAGATGATGATGACGATGCTGATAATGATGATGGTGATGATGATAATTATGATTATGATATTCATGATGATAATGAGAATGACGACGGTGATGATGATAATGATGGTGATGGTGATAATGATGATTAGGATGATAAGGATGATGGTGGTGGTAATGATGAGGATGGTGATGATGATGTTGATGGTTATGATGATTGCTACGAATTTCCTGTTGATATACACAGCATGTTGGTAGTAAAGTTTTTTACCGATCTCTCCATCTTTCTCATACAATAGATGAAATGTTCCGAGTGAGTATAGAGCTTTCAAATAATAATTATTATTATTATTCAATATAGACGTGTACAAAAACAAGAAAACACTATAACTTGATATGACTTTTAAGAATTTCTTTTTGCAGCTTAGATTTGAAAAGTTAATTAAAAACGAAACTCTAGACAACAGGAAAAATCCAGAGGAGCTTTCATTGCATTGGGAAATACATGGAGATCAAGACAAATCAAGTACGACATAATCTTTAGAATCTTCAACTCAAATTCAAGGTCAGTCCTATTGTATGACTCTGAAACATGAAGAACAATGAAAACTACAACCCAAAAGGCTACAGACTTTCATAAATGGGTGCTTGCTGGCGTAGAATAGAAGCATTGAAATGGTAGGACAAAAATCACTAATATGGAACTGATAAGAAAAGCCAGACAAGTGCCAGTGGAACAAGGATGAGAAGAAGGCTCTGGTGATGGATAGGACACATATTGATGAAACTACTGGTGACGTTACAAGGTAAGCCTTGTTCTTGAATCCGCATGGAAATGAAGCAGAGATAGAGCGACAAGGACATGGAGAAGAGAACTGGAGACACAAGTGACAATGATGAGGAAGAAATGTTAAGACTTGGAGCTGCTGACACGTGACAGGATGACGTGGCATACGCTTGGTGAAGGACTCAATAGGAGGTAAAGGGTACTGATGATGATGACGCAGACAACACCAAAGTACTGAGCAAACTTGTGGAATAACGTACTGTCAGTTATTTAATAATGATACTACAACTATCATTACAAACTAACTTGCAAACTGTCCCTGTGGATTTAGAAGGCTAAATGTCGCGGTGTATTGATCGTGAACAATTTTGTTTTCTGGAAATGGCAAAAAAGCTAACTTAGTGGCTTTTTTCAATAAGTCTAAGAATTTCAGAGTTTACGTTTTACAAATGTTAAAGCTATTTGCAGGGCAGATTTATAGGGGTTGGGATTATAAAAGCCTTTATCGAATATTGGTTGTGGCTATTTCACACATGCTAATACTTATTCTGGCACTAATCATTCCTTATAAAATCTTCTTTCTGCCACCTCCTTGATGAAGATAGAACATGCATTGAGGAAACTGTAAAGCGCTCTTGATTTTAAAGTTGAGATCTTGTCCACGCAAAATGTAACCGTGTGAGGTTCTTTTGTGTGAAATCCAATAACAATTTAGTTTAGTTCATTATCTAATTTTAACATCAATCGTAAGTTGTCTTATTTTAGTAAATTCTTCCACTACCCGTCGCCATGAAATATTGACACGACCATGTAAGGTATTGCACTAAGTGTTATATTTGCCGTATACATTATGTCATATTCCTTGTCCTAATTCCGCAATCTTGTTAAGAGGCCTGCCGCAAATCATTACGTGATATGTCTGATATCCAGTTTGTTCCATGCTAACCCTGAAGGTTGCTTTTTCTGCGTCATGCCCGAATTTAATCTTTAAATCACCGTCTTCACCCAGTCTGACCGGAAATATTTATGCAATCTAAATATGGTGTCTTGATACCTCCTTGCTGATAAATATACTCCCAGACTATCCTCTTGAGTTTATCTAACAAACATCTCAGCCATGGTGGAAACAATACTTGCTTAACTATCAATAGCCCGTCGGTATAGACAATAAGCTGGGGCAGACGATAAACCAAATGTGGACTTAATCGTATTGTCCCCGCATGGCTAGCGGCGACCGTCTACAATCAGAAAGTCAAGCCTAAAACGTGTGGGTTGACGAGGTGTGCTCTACCGAGAATAAGATAATATCGATAATATGGTGGCGTAAAAGTAAGATGTCGTATGTGGCGAGAGGTTTTATTTGGCTCTTGGATCAGTATAGTACTGACAATTACAGAAATAGAATTTCTGCAGAAAATGGTGAAGTCCCAGTGTCTGAGAGGACTACTGGTATCACAAATTAGTTACGGCTGTGAATGATCTGATCTCGAAACAATAGTAGAGAGGAGACCGACATAAATTGCCACCTCCGCTGTGTAACTAACTGTGATATTAAAAAAAAACAAGGAAACAGATTTCGCTTAAAAATGATAAAATTGACAAGTCTTCAAATACAATTTCCTTATTATTTATTTAGTATATACACTATCTACTCTTGTGCTGAAGGGTGAATGTTGAAAAATGGAATGTAATGAATTTGTAAGTTTACATATGATTTACAAATATTTATTTTATATATATATATATATATGTAAATAAATATTACAACAAGTTTTCCAATTATACGACCAAAAATTATATCAGCTGTGCTGTTATTCAATTATAGTACATGTATCAGCTGTGCTGTTAATTAAGGATATAACACTTATCAGCTATGCTGTTATTTTTGTCTCTTGCTATGCTACTTCACTTTCTCATCACTGACAGTTTCTATGCTCACAATGCTGACAGAAATGGTACTAATGTGTACTCATCTCTCTAAGGTCTGTTCTTCTTTGTTTGGTTCACACAACATCGGCTGAGTATTGTTCCTTTAGCCCACCCAAGACTGAGGGGGACCAAAGATGTAGAGTCAGGACAACCTCTATGCTCCTGCGGAGTTCCAGGCAGCTGGATTGACGACCCACGATCTCAGGTTTTAGGACACGAATAAAACCCTCTAAGATTCAAACCGGCCAGATTTTGACTCGACTTAGCAAAGCAAGCTGCAGGTCATTGCACTCCAGGTAAGCTATAAATCAAGGTGACAGCCTCTCCTCTTCAGTCGGTCGGTATCTCTGGCGTCGTGTCCGTGATGTGTGATTATGCATAAAATCAGCCGGATTATATAGGTAGGTAAATGCTTAAGGAAAGCTTTTGGTTGGTTCCTGGCGGAGCAAAATGATTGGTTTCCTCCGGTTTAGTCTCAAGCGCTGTACAGCCTAATTTTATTCAGTTTTCATCCGCCATCTTGCGTGAACAAGATGGCCGTTAATTTATTCTGTCTCAGAGACTGGTCAACGTTGCTCGTTGATTGGTTGAAGCAAATCTGTATCTCGACATAGTGATTAACAAAGTAGTGGGTTACACTCGTTTCACGACATCGTAAAAGAAGTCGGCGTCTGTGGCCTAATGGATATGAACGCAGTTTCATAATTCAGATATACCAGGTTCGAAACCTGCTGCAGGCGGTTTGGTAGCAGATCGCTTTGTGTGGATTTTTAACAATGGTATAAGCGCCGTACCGTTCAGAAAGCAATGGCAAACTACTGAATGAAAAAAATTGCCTAGAAAAATTACAAACAGCCAATAAAAGCTAGATTTGATTGTCACGTCCTGTAAAGGATAAGCAACTAACTTTTTTTTTTAAAGTAAGATAAGGACCGGATAAAAGAAAATAAAAAGAATGATGGAATGCATACTGACAAAGAGGAGTGTAGAAACCAAATGGATGAGCGAATAGGACGTTTCCGTCACAAATATTCCTGTTTGATTCTGCACTTTCTTGGAGTACGCCGTTGTTGTCTTTTGTCCTCATGGTTACATCTTCACATACATTTTATTTTCATGCTTGTAAAAATGTGCAGTTGCTGTTGCGTATATATTTGCATGAATGAAAAAAAAAAAATATATATATATATATATATATATATATATATATATATATATATATATATATATATATATATATATATATATATATATATATATATATATATATATATATATATATATATATATATAAAACCAGAAAGAAACAGACTTTCATAAATGGGTTCTTGTGCAGATTAAGAGGATCCAAATTGTACTACAAGATGATTAATGAGAATTGTATGGAAACAACCAGATCTCTACTCGCGGAACAAAGTTGTGAGAAGTCGCTGGCGATGGGTAGAACATACATTGGGAAAACCAGTTGACAGTATTTGAAGACGGCTCCTGATCTGGGATTCCAAAGGTAAGAGAAAAAGAGGAAGACCAAAAAAAAAAAAAAACACACACACACACATACACACACACATACACACATACACATATACACACACATACACACCATGAAGAAGAGAACTGGAAGCAGACATAAAAGGGATACAGAAAACATGGGAAGACCTAGAACCGAATGTCACAGGACAGTAAAGTTTGGTACCTATGTGTTGATATTGTATGCGCCGCAGTCAGGACAGCTCTATGGTATGGCTCTGAAACATGGAGAACAATAACATCAAAGAACCCAAAAAGCTACAGATTTCCATACGTGGGCGCTTGTGTAGAACAGAAGGATTGAAATGATATGACAAGATGACCAATATGGAACTGATGACAAGAACTAGACAAGTGCTAGCTAGTGGAACAAGACATTAGAAGAAGATGATGGCGGTGGATATGACATACAGTGAGAAGACCTGTTGATAGCATTACAAGGCAGTCCTTGTTCTGGAATCTCCAGGGAAAGAGAGGCAGAGGAAGACAAACGTGATGATTGATGATGATGATGATTGATGATGATGATGATGATGATGATGATGATGATGATGATGATTTATGATTATGATGATGATGATTATTATTATTATTATGATAATGATGATGGTGTGTACAAGGAGATGGTTTGGTTTGGTTTTTAAGGACTATCTTTATTGCACACGGACAACTCCATCAGTGCTCCGATCTTCTCCGATAGCTACTCTGTAGCACCGGCAAGAATCCCAGTGTGTGTGTATAGGAATCACACATTCTATAAATATTTTTGTGGTGGGTAGGTTTTTCTCAGTTCTTAATTTTGCCTGGGCAGCGGCGGAATGGCTTACTCTTTACGATTTCCAACCGCCGTGGGATTTTTAACGTGCACAACTTGCACACGGGACCTCCTATTTTTTCGCCCTTATCCGAGAAGGCTAGGCATCCGATTTCACTACCCAGGAGACGGGGGGCGGGGGGGGGAGGAGTATGACATAATTAGGCACACTGGTTCTGAAGAAAAAAGTTCCATAAATTATACTCCCTCTACTGGGAATCGAACCTGGTAAAAGGAGGTGAAAAGTAATGATTGATTGAATAGTGATATATGTACGAGTATATATACGATCTCTACTCGCGGAACAAGTTGTGAGAAGTCGCTGGCGATGGGTAGGACATACATTGGGAAAACCAGTTGACAGTATTTCAAGACGGCTCCTGATCTGGGATTCCAAAGGTAAGAGAAAAAGATGCTATCTGTATATACCCGTACATGCAGTTTTCATCACATACTTTCTTACACACTCTGTTGTTTTTCACCAAAGGTACTGCAGAGCAAAATAACGCGGTAGTACGCCCGCTGCTCGAGGCGAAATCTCAGGTTATTATTTTTATAATGACATTGATTTTACGTGAGTACTTTATTTCTTGTACAGAGACAGGTGTCCCTCGCCATTCAGGCACTCGCCATTTCGGAGGTACCCATTGCAGCTGGGTCGGCTCAGGAGCCGCCAGTCCCTGGTCGACGACACTCCTTCAAATTTCGCCAGGTCTTTCACCAGTCCAAATGTAGACGAAAAATCCCAATCGCCCGGGTTTGATCCTGTATCACCCGGTCGCCAGAGCGGTGTTGTAACCACTACGCTAGCGCGGCTCCCTACGCCGGTATAACATCCAGAAGCACTTCATATCTTTGATATATCTGATGATAACATGTCCTTGTAACATCAGGTTATTAATCCTGTCTATTTTCGTTGTCCGTTAGCTAAGCGCTGGTAATTTTATCCACATACATTTTCACGACTGAATAATGACAAATAATATTACAATATGCGCCAGCACTAAAAGATATTTCTTAAGCGTGGAATTTATTTATAGCAGCCGACTGATGTCAAAACATGTCATTTTTGTAACATGCAAAATTGTTTCGGTGCTTCAATGTAGTTATAGCTCGTTATAGAGATTTATTTGTTAAATAATGAAATTAAAAGACAAAAATGTAGAGGAACATTCAAGTAAGACTACAAAGAGGTTTCCTACACTAAACCCTATTTCATTAAGCAAAGAAGATTTCATTAAGGTGCCAGAGCTGAGCAAAATGAAAGTACAAAAAGGACAATTATGAGTAAAGTACTCAGAAGACAGGGATGGATGAGGTAACTAGTGCAGCTTGTTCAAACGGTTTTACCAGAATCAGTTTCTACTGCGACATTCCGTGTCCGTTAATTTAACAACGAGAACAATTTCACGAGTCGCCTTTATAGTCAGACTCAAATACAACATATTTTCATGTCCATGCTTTACCCACTGACATTCTTCCACTTCCAAATGTACAACAAACAAACAAACAAACGGCGTATACATCCAGTGTCGCTTTTCTAAATCAAACTACTCTAAGCACGTATCCACATACAACTTTCCTTCTCTTTTCTATCCTTACAAAAATCAAATTCATAAAACAACCGCTTAAAAATAAATACCATAATATACAGTAAACAAATATAACATTTTTTGGCTAGTCTATTATCTACCCCTGAGCTGTGCGTCCTTTCACGATGTACTGTCACTAGCAAGGCGTTTGGTAGGTCCTAGGTTCGATTCCCCGGTAATCCTATCACTTATATTTTCTTGTCTGTTGTCTAGTGTCATCCTTTATGTCCAACGAGTACCTGTTAATTACCTTTATTTATTTATTTACTAATTTCTTTACTCTTCACATGACTCAGCTTTTCTCCATTATTTATTATCTACCCCATACTTTTCTCAATTTAAAAAAAAATAATATAAAAAAACTATCTTGCCCCTTCTCCCCCCTCCACTGGGAAATGAAATTGTAATCAAGATATACCAGATGTCCCGGGTATAGTTCCCGGGGGTCTTGTCTGACTTAAAGAAATAATTTGACAAAGCGAATTTTTTTTTTTCTTTTTTTTTTTCGTACGCCCGCTAATACTCGAGGCGAAATCTCAGGTTATTTTTTAATGTCTAACCTGACATTGATTTTTACGTGAGTATCCTATTTTCTTGTACAGAGACAAGTGTCCCTCGCCATTCAGGCAGATACTCGCCGTTTTCGGAGGTACCCATTAAAGCTGGGTCGGCTCAGGAGCCGCCAGTCCCTGGTCGACGACACTCCTTCAAATGTCTTCGCCAGGTCTCGAGTTAATCCAGTCCAAATCCCGGTCGACGAAAAATCCTCAAATGCCGTCGCCCGGGTTTGATCCTGAATCACCCGGTCGCCAGAGCGGTGTTGTAACCACTACGCTAGCGCGGCTCCTTTACAAAGCGACTAAAATGGGATTGTGCATTGGGCTGGCAACCTGATCATGTGAAACAAATAGCTACAGAAACTACGGTCCACTGATGGAGGAAATGATGATGATGATGATGATGATGATATACCAGATAAAGTATATACAAATATATAAATAAGGTTACAAGCATGGGAAACAAAGAGCCAAGGATCCAGACCCCGAGGACGACCCAGAATCCGCTGGGAGGATAACATTAGACAATCTTTGAAGGACCGAGGACTAGAATGGAACCAGGCCAGGAGGAACACAGCCGATAGGATAGTCTGGCGCTCTCTCTTTCAAACCTCTACACCTCACGGTAGAAGGGGAACGACTAAGTAAGTAAGTATAAATAAGTCTTTGCTTAACAATAGCACAAACTTCCAAAGGCAGTATGGTGTGTGGAAACAAAAACTCTGCCTCTCATAAAAAAATAGTCAAGTACGCCTTCGTTAAAAAAAATAGCATAGATTAGCTTTCTGGATTCACAAGTAAAGCCCCCCCCCCCCCCCCCCCCCTCCCCCCTGTTACGGTAGTTTAATTGGCATTGTCTGCTAGAGGTTAGCAGCATGCGATTTTAGGGGTTACAACGTTTAATGTAATGTAAAAAAATATTATTAGCCTATTGAACGCTGTGACTTTTCAGCGTTGGTAGTCACGCACCGTGACCAAGAGACGGGACCCTTTCTTGAATGACCGTCGAACTGAGAAGACGTGTCCTTGTAGTCTTATAGTGTCGGGCATGGAGTGCCACATAGTTATATTGTATTTTATTATGGACATGGGTCAGTCCACTGTTATGATGAAGAAAGATGAATGTTACAGGTTAGTAATTGACTAAACCTAGTCGAGATGAATTAACAGTCCGTTTTAGTTATATTAACCACAAAAAACTTCAACAAATATGGACAAGTCAAATAAAGAAAATAAAACACAGCCATCCAAGACAGGGGAAGGTCCTCTCGCGGGGAGGCGTATGATGCAACACAGAGAAAGCCGAAAGGAGTCTGTGTTGCTGACTAACCTTCTTTCTTCTAGGAGAACTTCCAGATTTGGCACCTGGAATGTTCGGACATTGAACGAACAAGGGAAAGTGGCACAAGTAGCAGCAGAAATGAGGGAATACAAAATCGAGGTTCTGGGAATGTGTGAAACAAAGTGGAAGGGGGTAGACAGGAAGAAACTCATCACAGGTGAATTGGTGCTGTCCTCAGGACACGAAGACGAAAGTTCACACCACAGTGAAGGGGTAGCTCTTATGTTATCTAAAGAAGCACAGAAAGCACTCATTGAATGGGAAGCTGTGGGACCCAGAATAATAACAGCTATTTTCAAAACAGCTAAAACGAAAATTCATGTCAATGTCATCCAATGTTATGCACCAACTAATGACAAAGAAGAGTCTGTGAAAGAAGCATTTTATACTAAACTACAGGAAATTATGGATAAAGTAAAAAGAAGAGACATCACAATTTTGATGGGTGACATGAATGCAAAGATAGGTACAGTCAATACCGGATTTGAAGAAGTCATGGGAAAACATGGGCTAGGAATAATGAATGAAAATGGAGAACTATTCGCAAACTTCTGTGCTTCAAATCAACTGGCTATAGGAGGAAGCATGTTTCCACATAAGAGAATACACAAGGCAACATGGATATCACCAGACCATAGAACAGAAAATCAGATCGATCATATATGCATAAAGAAGAAGTTTAGATCATCATTGCAGGATGTAAAGGTATATAGAGGAGCAGATGTGGCATCAGATCACCATCTTCTGATAGCCAAAGTAAAAATGAAACTCAAGAGATATGCAAAATGCAAAATTATAGACAACAGTTTAATGTAGGACAGCTAAGAAATCAAGAAACAAGAGACAAATTTGCGGTCACAGTATCCAACAAATTCCAAGTGCTCCAACAGTTGGAAGATGTAGAGAATACAGAAGACTATTGGCAGCAGGTCAAAACGGTATGGAAGGAGACATGTGAAGAAATACTGGGGAAAAGGGAAAGACAACAAAAAGCATGGATAACAACAGAAACAATCAATAAGATAAAAGATAAAAAAAACAAGAAAGCAGAGTTAAACACAACCAAAACCAGAAGTTCCAAAGCCAAGGCTCAAGAAGTGTACACAGAAGCAAACAAAGAAGTAAAAAGAAGTATCAAAAGAGACAAGAGGAAGTATATTGAGGAGTTGGCAAGAGAGGCAGAAGATGCTGCAGCCAAAGGAAATATGAGAGAACTGTATAGCAGCACAAAGAAGCTAACAGGGAAATACAAGCAAACAAGTTGCCTCATAAAAGATAAGAATGGGAAACTGCTCAGCAATATACAAGAGCAAATGATGAGGTGGACAGAATATTTTGGGGACCTTCTCAATAGACCAGCTCCACAAAACCCGCCGGACATCCAGCCAGCAGAAGAAGAGCTACAAATTAACGGTGAAAGACCAACGAAGGAAGAAATAAAGAAAGCCATAAAGCTTCTAAGAGATGGAAAAGCGTCTGGACCTGATGGCATTCCAGCAGAAGCCATCAAAGCAGATATCGACACGGCTACAGAGATGTTATATAAATTACTTGGTAAAGTCTGGGAAAAAGAAGAGATACCAGCAGAATGGAAGGAAGGATATCTGGTTAAGTTGCCTAAGAAGGGAAATCTACAAGAGTGCACAAATTATAGAGGAATAATGTTACTATCAGTGCCAGGAAAGGTATTGAACAGGATTATCCTTGAGAGATTAAAGGAGTCCATAGACAAGAAATTGAGAGATGAACAAGCAGGTTTTCGACAAAACAGATCATGTACAGACCAGATAGCCACTTTGAGAATAATAGTTGAACAAAGTCTGGAATGGAATTCACCACTATACATCGGATTTGTGGACTACGAAAAAGCATTTGACAGTTTGGACAGAGAATCACTTTGGAAATTGATGAGGCATTATGGAGTTCCCCTGAAGATCATTAATTTAATAAAGAAAACCTATGAAGACATGACGTGCAGAGTTCTTCATGAAGGACAGCTTACAGAACCATTTGGGATAAGAACAGGAGTGCGACAGGGATGCCTCTTGTCTCCATTTCTTTTCTTGCTGGCAATAGATTGGGTTATGAGATCATCGACAACACACAACAGAAATGGAATCCAGTGGACTCTGACTAAGCAGTTGGATGATCTGGATTTTGCTGATGATTTGGCTCTCCTGTCCCATAACCGTAATCAGATGCAAGACAAATTGAAAACGCTCGATGAGAGGTCACAGCAATTGGGTCTGAAAATACACAGGGAAAAGACAAAAATAATGCGAATAAATGCAGGTAATGAAAACAGGGTTGAACTTGAAGAAACACCAATACAAGAGGTAGAATCATACACATATCTTGGCAGTAATATAGATAAAGTTGGAGGGACAGACAGCGATATCAAAATAAGAATACAAAAGGCAAGAGGAGCTTTCATTGCATTGGGAAATATATGGAGATCAAGAGAAATAGGATCCAACACGAAAATAAGAATCTTCAACTCAAATGTGAAGTCAGTCCTATTGTATGGCTCAGAGACATGGAGAACAACAAAGACAACAACCAAAAAGCTACAGACTTTCATAAATGGGTGCTTGCGTAGAATAGAGGGATTAAAATGGTATGACAAGGTTACCAATGTGGAACTGATGACAAGAACTGGACAAGTGCCAGTGGAACAAGAGATGAGAAGAAGACGATGGCGATGGATAGGACACACACTGAGGAAGCCTGTTGATAGCATTACAAGGCAGTCCTTGTTCTGGAACCCCCAGGGCAAGAGAGGCAGAGGAAGACCAAGAAGTACATGGAGAAGAGAGTTGGAAACAGAGGTGAAAATGATGAGGAGAACATGGAAAGAACTTGAGATGATGGCACGTGACAGGAGGACTTGGCATGTGTTTGTTGAAGGCCTATGCTCCTTTGGGAGTGGAGGGTTATGAATGAATGAATGAATTTAGTTATATTAGTGCCAGACGCATAATCTCATTGTCGGTCGTTGGGATCACCAACCACGCGTGCATACAGTTATGTCGTTCTGCCTACAGTAATTCAGATTTACGGGACAAAGGACTGATATGCAAAGATAGCTGATTCAATATAGGATTCTAAATTATATATGTGATGTATTCATGATCAACGTATGATGTCTGAAAATGTGTAATAAATTGTTTGGACTCATGATGGACTTATCACATTCATTGAGGTTGACTAGTTCCAACAGTTGTGATAGTCACAATATTATAAACCCATCTTCGCGTAATACACCATCAAGCACGATACAGAAATAAAATGAATGAATTGATGCACTGGCCAATGGAAGTGGAAGCTTCCTTCATTCAATGAAAATCTTCAACGGTCACACATTTAAACAGAGGAGGTTTTGCAACAGTGGTGGCATTATATATATATAAGAAGAGAAGAAACCTTCCTCCTCGCAACAGTGGTTGGCCATTGTTTGGGGACGAAAGAACACAAAAAACGGAAAAAAAATTTTCATTGAACTCCGAAGGAATTGTTTACTTTCAATGAACAATCACGTGATATGCTAAAACGTGACCTATGATGCAGATGCATAGTTACACAAAGCTGACGTCATACTATTGTGCATACATGCCAACAGATCAAACGACAACCTTCAACGTGAACATAGTTTGATGAATTTGATCAAGAAATGGACAATCTTTATATACCAACGAGGAGCAGACAATGTTAAGACATTTGTTTTAACCCGTTGATGAACTTGGCATTGCCGGAGCATTTAAAAGATAAGTTTAATTGTGACTATTGTCTGTCAGAAACCACACACAGTACTAAGTCCATTTCGTCTGTACGGGCATGTCTATTCTATGTTTCATATATATATTTTATCTCTGTTTTCACCGTTTGTGTTGTTCCTAATTCGTGGGAATGGTTGGGCGGCGAATTGAAATCAATTCTATGGCTCTCTGGATGCCACGAACTGATTTTAATTGTTCTTAAGGCCGTTAGTTAATTGCATTTAACGAAGAACCCATCGACGACTTTCCGGTGATTTTGTCCGTTCGAATTTGCAATTAATTGACCGTACATGTTAGGTGTCTAGTCTAGTAATAACTGGGGTATTCTAGTGTATTTAGTTCTAATTTTTATTCATTTCTGTAGTTATGTTATCGTGTTTTTCTGATCTGACTATCATTTCGTTTATAGATTTGTATAACCGTTAATGAGTCCATGTATACGTCACTAATTTTTGTGTACGCAGGTTAATTTTCTATTCAGTTCACTCTTTGATCTCTCACTTCCGGTTTATTCTACTTAGTTATAAATGCATTTTTATTGTGAAAATGTCTTTGTCGTATTGTAATACTGTTCTGTAATCCTTGGTTAACAAATTGTGTTGTTTGTCTTCATCTCATCCATTTATAATATAATATTAATACTATAATTTATTCATTAATAAGAGTGTAGATGAATATGATTAAATTTTTATGAATTTTAAGGAGGAATTAGGGACTTTGCACCAATTTGCAGTGGTGGTCCAAGAAATGGGCAATGCACTTTATAGCTCATGATTATGGCATAATATATAATGATTAATTATTATAAATTTATAACATATTAAGACATATTAAATGTTAATTAGTACACTTTCTCAGTACTACATTGTGGACTTAGTAACTATTAAAGATTAAATAACCTAATTATTTAGGGATAATACCCATAATTATTGAATACTAATATTAAGTGCATGATATAATTTCAGCATCTTAGATAAATAAATATCATAACTATTTATGATAGATATTAGTGGGTACATATAATATTTTTACAAAATATTATAGATTTGTGGAACTTATAAATAACAGTACAAGAATATTGCAATTTCTTGTATTGATTATTCATACGTTGAGTAATTACAAATATCTACATAGATTCTATTGGTGATTACTAGACATTAGTGATTGAATACTTAAATAAATTAACGTCAAGAATGCTTACCTTGGATCATTTCATTAAAATTGGAAAAGATTGTAATAAAAAGGGAGATGCACTCCTGGAATTTGCGGAACAACAACTTACAAAATATAAGGCAGAGATGGAAGAACTTGAAAGAAAAGAGGCGGAAAAGAAAGCTATTGCTAAGGCAGAGATGGAAGAACTTGAAAGAAAAGAGGCGGAAAAGAAAGCAGAATTAAGACAAGAAGAAGAAAGAAAGGTGGCAAGAGATGAAATCCTACGGATTGAAGAAGAGAATAAATTGAAACGACAGGAAATCGTACTGCAGCTTACTTACTTAGTCGTTCCCCTTCTACCGTGAGGTGTAGAGGTTTGGAAGAGAGAGCGCCAGACCATTCTATCAGCTGTCTTCTTCCTGGCCTGGTTCCATTCTAGTCCTCGGTCCTTCAAAGATTGTCTAATGTTGTCCTCCCAGCGGACTCTGGGTCGTCCTGGAGGTCTGGATCCCTGGCTCTTTGTTTCCCATGCTTGTCGTGGTAGCCGATCTTCTCCCATTCTGCAGACATGGCCAAACCATCTTAGTTGGGACTGTTCTATTTGGGTCTGCAGCGGATGGGATTTTAGGCCTTGACGGATCGTCTGGTTGCGGACCATGTCTCTTCTTGTTACTTCAACCACTTTCCTCAGATACCTCATTTCTGAGGTTTGGATCTGGCTTTTGTGGGTTGTAGTCATTGCCCACGACTCGCATCCATATGTCAAGACTGGGACATAGGTGGAGCGGTATACAGCCATCTTCGTTTTCTTACCAACCTCTTTCTTGCTGAGGAATCCACGATTTATGGCCTGAAAAAGTCTCCCAGCCGCTGCTTTTCGAGTGGCCAACTCTTCTTTGATGCCTCCCTTTCGGTCTATAATAGCTCCGAGATATTTAAAGTGGTTGACCTGCTCCAGGACCTGTTCTCCCAACTTAATCTGATGTTTTCTTTCTTCTCGTGATATCACCATGGATTTTGTTTTAGAGCTGCTTATGACCATCCCTCTCTTCTCCAGCTCTTCCTTCCAGACTTGCAGGTTGGATTGGTGATGTGCCTCTGATTTAGCAATCAGGGCAACATCATCAGCAAATGCCAGCTCCGAAATATAGACCTGTCTCATCTTCCAGTACCCCACTGAATACTTTCTTGTTCTCTCCTTACATGCCTTGATGACATCGTCCATAAGGAGTATGAAGAGGTAAGGTGATAGGATATCACCTTGTCTTACACCAGTGGTGGTCCTGAACTCTTCTGACTTATGGTTTGCTGTCCTCACATAATTTCTGCAAGACTTGTAGAAGCTCTGTATAGCATGAATCAGAGGTGCTGGAATATTCTTCCTTGCCAAACAGTCCCAAAGTTTGCTCCAGGGGACCCTGTCAAACGCCTTTTCCAGATCTATGAAACAAAGATGGATCTCACTCTTATACTCAAGGGCCTTTTCACTCAGCTGTCTGAGTGTGAAGATTAGGTCTTGAGTACTTCGGTTTGCTCGGAATCCGCACTGGACCTCATCCAATTGTGGCTCAGCTAGGCGTCGGAGTCTCTGCTCTAGGATTCTAGAGTAGATTTTACCAGGGACACTGAGAAGGGATATGCCTCTATGGTTTCCACATTGTCGATTGTCACCCTTTTTGAAAATTGGTGTTATGATGGCAATCTCCCAATCCTTTGGTATGGTCTTGTTGCACCATGCTGCCTGTAGGACCTTTAAGAAGTAATAGGTCGCCTGATGCTCCCATGTACTTAACCATTTCTGGTGTTATACCATCATGCCCTGCTGCTTTGCCCATCTTGATTTTCTCTAGTGCTGCCCTCAGTTCTTCCATCTTTATGTCATCTTCACCATCATTGGTTTTCTCTTCTGTGCTAGTGGTTATCATTTCTGATGCTTCACCATGCTCACCATCCAGGAGTTCTGAGAAATATTCTTTCCATCTTTCCATTACTTCCTTCGGGGCAGTAAGCAATTTGCCTTGCTTGTCTTTTATAAATTTGAGAGGGCATTGTTTTTCCTTCCTCATGTTCTTTAGGGTCTTATAGAACAATTTCTGGTTTTCTTGTGCATCTTTTTCTAGCTTTTCTCCAAATTCTTCCCAGGACTTCTGTTTTGCTGCTAGCACTTTGTTCTTTGCTTCTGTTCTGAGTGTCACATATTCTCTATATTTTTCCATTTGTCCTGTTGTGTTTTTAGCTCCTAAGTATTGTTTCCATGCCATTTTCTTCTCTCTTATTTTCTCTTTGACTTCCTCTGTCCACCAAGGTGTCCTCTTTCTCTGGTTCCCAAGTCGGACTTCACCGCATGCTTCTGCAGCAGCTGTCTTTATGATATCCTTGAATTTATTCCAGAGGGTTTCCAAGTCATCAGGTCGTTCTTCTGTGTTGCTCACTGCTGTAGCAATAAGCCCCTGATATCTGGTCTTAATTTCTGGCTCTCTCAGCTTGTAGGTCCTAATGCTCATTTCTCCTGCTCGTTTACTTGGTTTCTTGCGTGATGTTGGGCAGTTCCTAGGCTGAGCAACTCTTTCAGTTGTTCGTTTGATTGTTAGCAGGTAGTGATCACTTCCAATCTCTGGCCCCCTCCAGACTCTTGCATCTCGGACATATCTGAATGAGCTTCTCCGAACAATGGCATAGTCGATCACTGACTTCTCATTCTTGGTTGGTTCACATCTAGTGTATGCATGTATGCGCTTATGGGGGAACTTTGTGTTTGTAATGATCAGATTCTGCTCACTGCAGAATCTAAGGAGTCGCTTTCCATTGTCATTGAGAGTATCTTCTCCATATCTTCCGATAACTCCCCCCCCCCCCCCATCTAGCATGGTCATTTCCAACTCTGGCATTAAAATCTCCGAGCATAATAACTTCATCTAGGCAGTCATCCACTGTCCTTTGAAGCAGCTCGAAGAATTCCTCCTTGACCTCTGCTCTCTCATCCTCATTTGGCCCATACACTATGACCAGGTTGACTATGGTTTCTCCTTCTTTTAGTTTTACAACCATAATGCGCTCCGAGACAAAGTTCCATCCCTTGATACTATCTTTTTGATTTTGGGCCACAATGCAACCCACGCCCCCTTTAGCCCTTTCAGATATGGGTACACCACTGTAGAGCAACATGTTGCCATCGAGATCCATGACTCCTTGTCCTTTTTTCTTCGTTTCCGTTATAGCCAGGATTTCTAGTTTTGCTTTCTTCATCTCTTCCACCAGCTCCTCTTCCTTCCCATTTATACTTCTTGTGTTCCAAGTTCCATAAGTCGTAGTCCGTAGTCCGTTCCAGTTCGTCGCCTTTAGAATCAGTCCGGTTTTCTCTCTCGTAGTTCGCGTAATCATGATTTAAAGCAAACAGGTGATTGGCCTGTTGTGCCTTTGCATGGTGGAGGGGCTGCCTCCTTACGGCCTCCATGCAGGCCGCCCTCCTCCTTTTTCATCCGGGCTTGGGACCGGCATTGGCGGAGTTCGTACTGCAGCAAGAAATGGAATTGCAACGGCTTAAATTGGAAACAGCAAAACTTCAGTCGCAAGGTGCTGCAGCAAGCCAAAATGATAATGCTCAATCTGGATCTTCATCCAACCGACTTAAGGGCAATTATTACTTTAAGCTACCGCCGTTCAAGTTACACGTTGACGATTTGTCATCATGGCTATCGCGCTTTGAGGATATATGCAAGGTCAATAACCTTGACAAAACTGCATGGGCACTTAAACTCAAGGAATTTCTGGATGGCGAACCTGCAAGTGCAGCACAAAATATTGATCCGACATTAGCCACAGACTATGAGGCCATTAAGACTTTGTTATTGCGTCGGTTCCACTTGAACGAAGAAGCATGTAGATTACGTTTCAAAAGTTTGTTGCCAGATAATAATAAAGACTTTACAGGTTTTATTGCTAACATACGCAATACTTTTAATAGATGGGTTTAACTGGCAGGTGTCAACAAATCTTACGACAAGTTAGTTGATTTGTTATTAAGGGATAAAGTGTTATCTTCTGTCAGCCCACCGTTCTTTGCCTATCTGCAAGAACGTAAACCAGATACTATTGATGAGTTGGAAAAAATTTCATTAAATTACTGCACTGCGCATCCGAATGCGAACATTTCTAGCTCGTTGATAAGAGAACCTCTTCCTGTAGCCTCCAATATGGCATATCACAGTAATAACAAACCAAGAACACACAGTGTAGATAGAAGTAGGTTCAAAGGAAACTATGACATTAATTTTCATAAGGGACGTAATAGTTTTAACAATGACTTTAATAGAGGAAGACCACAAAATAGAAATTATTCACCTCAGTCCAGATACAACAATAATCCACGTAACTCAAGTTATAATCGGTCATATAACTATAATAATGGTAACAATTGGAACAACAACAATAATTATAGCTCGAGACATCGAGATAACAGTTACAATAGTGGACATCGGGATAATTCAAATGATTATTCTCGTCATCGTTCTCATTCTCGTAGATCGACAAATTATAATCATAATACGGGGGCAGCCATTACTAATGCTACAACAGCTGGGGTTCAGAGTTCACCTATTAATAACAAAATACAGTCTTCGTCTACATGTTATGCAATGAATTATAATGTGGCAAATAGTTGCCCAGAATGTAATCTTATATTTCAGAAGGCAAAAGAGACGGTTCTGAACTGCGGACACATTCTCCCAGAAGTCAGTCTGGCAGTCAATGACGGAACAGGCTCGCTGATCTTCAACAGAGGAAAAGTTAATGGATCCATCGTCTCAGTTTTAAGAGATTCTGGATCGACAACGATCGGAATCCGTCAGTCACTTGTTCATCCTAATTGTGCAACTGGAGAACATGTCAGGTGCATGACTTTTGGAGGAACAATAGAATGTTATCCAACTGCTATTATACATATTAATACACCTTTTTTCACAGGCAACGTTAAAGCATGCATGTTAAGGAACCCAATTGCCGACCTTATGGTGGGATGCATACATGGAAGTAAGGATTGCACACCTGAAGAGATTATTGTATGGGAAAAAAATAATCTATGCATCGGAAATGCAGTGATAACCAGAGCACAGACGAATCTATTAGAGACTATGGACACTGAAAAAAGGGAAACAGACAAACATGAAAATATTGAGGTTCATTCTTCGATTGACCGAGCATCCTTTGCTGCAAAACAGAAGGAAGACAGATCATTAAAAAAAATGTTTGCACTGGTCAACAAAGATGACAATCTTGCTATGAACAATAATAATAATCATTGGTTTATTATTAAAAATGACATATTATTAAGATGTTTTATGGATAAAACTCAAGTAAGACAACAGGTCATGGTACCTTTTGCTTTTAGACGGTACATACTTCAACACGCACATGATTCTAAGTGCGCAGGTCACATGGGATATACTCGGACACGTTCTCGAGTATTATCTTCTTTTTTTTGGCCGGGAGTATCACGAGATATTTCACAGTATTTACGCTCCTGTACGATATGCCAGGAAGTGAAAGCACAAGGAGCCTTTCACACGGCGCCTATTCAGGATTGTGACATATCTGTGAGACTCTTTGACAAGATGGCCATTGATATTATTGGCCCACTTTTACCATCAGCCAGAGGACATAGATTTGTTCTCACTTGCATCGATTTATGCACACGATGGCCAGAAGCCATCCCATTGAAAACCACCACCACCACAGATGTAGCTGATGCACTACACCTGATCTTTTCTAGAGTAGGTTTTCCTATGAAGCTTTTATCAGATCATGGATCTCAAATTATATCTGAGACTATGACAGAAGTAATGAAGACTTGGAATATAGATAGAAATCTCAGCAGCATTTATCACCCAATGAGTAATGGTGCAGTAGAAAGACTTAACCGCACACTCAAACAAATGTTACATAAAGTTACAGTTAACCATCCACAGGACTAGGACAGAGTACTCCCAGCCGTGTTATTCGCTTATCGAGAGGTGCCACATGAACAAACTGGCTTCTCTCCATTTCAATTAGTCTTTGGCGCTCCACCAAGAGGTCCTATGGGACTAATAAAAGACTTATTGATTGACTCCGAGATGACTCAGGATACCCAGTCATCCTATGAGTATGTAATTAAACTCCGGAATAACATTATTGATGCCTGCAAAACGGCAACAGCTTCATCTGAGGCTGCTAAAGCGAAAGCTAGAACTTTCCAAAACAGTAGTAGACGATTACGTCAATTATTTTTCTAGGAGATCAAGCTTATGTGTTATTGCCACATAACGATAATAAACTACTCATCTCGTGGAATGGTCCATACCAGGTTATCAATAAGATTTCTGATGTTGATTATGTCCTGGACATTAAGGGACATCACAAAATATTTCACATAAATATGCTCAAACAATTTCATACTCGTCCTGAACATCTACAAGCTATTTTTCATGAACTAGATGACACTTTCGTACCTACATGTCACTATTCTAATTTGTCTGTTATCCAGGAAGAAGAATCTTCTTTTCCTGAGGTACAGTTGGCATTACCTGTACCTGTAGTACAACCTACTGAATCTTGGCGGGACGTAACCATCTCTTCGTCGGTTACACCGCAACATCATCAACAGATTGCTGAACTTCTACAATCTTATCCAGATGTGTTGACCGACGTTCCAGGTCGCACATCAGTCATTAGTCATGACATCACTCTTAACGATGATGCTCCAATTCGGGTACATCCATATTCTGTTCCTCTGCACTTTCTTACTAAAACTACTAAGGAATTTGAACAGATGTTATCTTTAGGAATTATTGAAACTAGTAATTCCCCATTTTCTTCTCCATTAGTTATTGTCCGAAAGAAGGACAATAACATTAGACTATGCGTCGACTATAGAAAATTAAATGCACAAACTATAGTTGATAGCGAACCACATCCACTTCTCGACGACTTACTGCCACGTCTATCTACCGCAACTATATTCACTAAGATAGACTTAACTAAAGGTTATTGGCAGATACCACTAACCGAAAAAGCTAAATACTACACAGCGTTTTCCACTCTGCAAGGTCTATACCAGTGGAATGTTATGCCTTTTGGGCTTGTTAACGCTCCAGCTACCTTTGTTCGCATGATGCGACAGATTTTTTCAGGTAGACCAGACATCATTACATACATAGACGACATATGCTTATTTAGTTCATTATTTGAGGAACATTTTTCGGGTCTTAAATACGTTTTGGACACATTAAGAATGAATAATTTAACTGCTAAATCCACAAAATTACAAGTAGCGTTTCATGAAATAACTTTTTTGGAACACATCATTGGAGCAGGATATATCCAAACACTACCTAGTACGGTTTCTAAAATTTTAAACGTTTCCGTTCCTCAAACGAAGAAACAGGTTAGAAGCTTGTTAGGTCTAGTCCAATATTACAGCAGATTCGTACCTAACTTGTCATCTATCACAGCTGTTTTATCATCTTTATTAAAAAAGGACATGCCAGTGAAGGTGACATGGACTGGTGAGTGTAATAAAGTATTCCTTAAAATAATTGATATTTTTTCAAACCCACCAATTTTGAGACTACCTGATGCTTCCAAAAGGTTTATTCTCCGTACAGATGCGAGTAATTACGGAATTGGCGCATGTTTGCTCCAATATCATGACGACATCCTCCATCCATCCTTGTATGTCTCACGGAAACTGAAACCGCCAGAGGTGAAATACTCCACTGTCGACCGCGAATTGTTGGCAGTTGTATGGGCGATAACAAAATTGGAGAAATTTCTGCTGGGAGCCCCATTCGTGGTCCAGACAGATCAGAAAGCCGTAGCATCACTACGACGGGCGAATCATAAAAGTCCAAAGCTCACCAGATTCGCTATTCTCCTTCAGCCTTTTGATTTCTCCATCGATAACATTACAGGATCAGAGAACGTCTTGGCAGATACTCTCTCTAGAAACCCTTCTGATGTCGAGTCATGAACAATAATAACGTCGCAGAAACTTACCCAAAAGACATAGCACTATCGTTGCTTTTCGACATAGAAAGAAACCATTGCCTACAATACACGTATCTGCTCACTAAAGACATTCTATATACGAAATGAACGAAATCAAGTGACACTATGTTCGTATTTACGCCAGGAGTTTGCTTGGTGTCCATTCATGATAAAACTATTTGAAACAATTTCGTGAATCAAGTGAAAATAATTGAAATGCTATCGAACTAATTCAGTATGTGACATGAACTATTGTCAAGAACGTCGATACTTATGAATTGGAACACTTAAACATTTTTTCTAATCGGAATTCACAAGGATCAAGCCTACGGATGGATCATCATATCCAACGTTAATTAGTTTTAATTAAGTCGTTGAAATAATGGAAATTAAAATGAAATGTGAGATAAATATAAAAAAAATGAAATGAAATTTGGAAAAAAATGAAAGAAAGAAGAAAAAAAAACTCACATGATTCTTAGATAATATTATTGGATGTAACTATTATATTATATAGTTAATAATTATGTTGACACATTACATACTACATTATTATTTAATTTTTTAATTTAGATAGGTATTAACAACTTAACACTAAACTTAATTAATGTCCAACACACATAACTAAGTTAAATTTATACATTATTTTCTTTCTCTACTTTATTTCTCATTTATTTATTTCTCTCTTTAACATCTTCTTTCATTTTTCTTGCATTAGATTTTTAACAACTTTTTTCTTATTACACACTCAGTATAATTAATTAGTTTAATTTTAATTCTTTAGATTAGTTTGACGTGACATTTCATTGCGACATATTTTAAGTTAATTAATTAATTAGATATCAACATTAGACATTCTCTTTTAGTTCATATAAAATTTATGTATAACATTTATGTATAATATGATCATTAATATATTAGATGACTGTTAGTTAGTCGACATGACCACGACACTGTTCTAGACAGAACATCGTAGGCCATATGCCGCATTTTTGTTAAATTTTTGATATTATTCATTCAGATAGGTTTTTGAAAAAAAAAATCTATCGAATAGATGTTTTTTCCCCCGGTGGACAGGGAGTTGTTACGGTAGTTTTTTTTTTTTTTTTTTTTTTTTTTTTTTTTTTTTTTTTTTTGCGTACGCCCGCTAATACTCGAGGCGAAATCTCAGGTTATTATTTTTATGTCTACGATTTTACGTGAGTATTTTATTTCTTTACAGAGCAGGTGTTGCCATTCTGCAAATAGACTCGCCGATTAGCGGAGTACCCATGCGCTTTTCAGGAGGCCAGTCCCTACGACACTCCTTCAAATGTCCTCGCCAGGTCTCGAGTTAATCCAGTCCAAATCCCGGCCGACGAAAAAAAAAAAAAAAAAATGCCGTCGCCCGGGTTTGATCCTGTATCACCAGGTCGCCAGAGCGGTGTTGTAACCACTACGCTAGCGCGGCTCCGTTACGGTAGTTTAATTGGCATTGTCTGCTAGAGGTTAGCAGCATGCGATTTTAGGGGTTACAACGTTTAATGTAATGTAAAAAAATATTATTAGCCTATTGAACGCTGTGACGTTTCAGCGTTGGTAGTCACGTACCGTGACCAAGAGACGGGACCCTTTCTTGAATGACCGTCGAACTGAGAAGACGTGTCCTTGTAGTCTTATAGTGTCGGGCATGGAGTGCCACATAGTAATATTGTATTTTATTATGGACATGGGTCAGTCCACTGTTATGATGAAGAAAGATGAATGTTACAGGTTAGTAATTGACTAAACCTAGTCGAGATGAATTAACAGTCCGTTTTAGTTATATTAGTGCCAGACGCATAATCTCACTGTCGGTCGTTGGGATCACCAACCACGCGTGCATACAGTTATGTCGTTCTGCCTACAGTAATTCAGATTTACGGGACAAAGGACTGATATGCAAAGATAGCTGATTCAATATAGGATTCTAAATTATATATGTGATGTATTCATGATCAACGTATGATGTCTGAAAATGTGTAATAAATTGTTTGGACTCAAGAGGGACTTATCACATTCATTGAGGTTGACTAGTTCCAACAGTTGCGATAGTCACAATATTATAAACCCATCTTCGCGTAATACACCATCAAGCACGATACAGAAATAAAATGAATGAATTGATGCACTGGCCAATGGAAGTGGAAGCTTCCTTCATTCAATGAAAATCTTCAACGGTCACACATTTAAACAGTGGAGGTTTTGCAACAGTGGTGACATTATATATATATAAGAAGAGAAGAAACCTTCCTCCTCGCAACACAGCCCCCCCCCCCCCGGCCCCGCCCCCCCCCCCCCCCCCCCCCCCCCCCCCACCCCCACCCCCCCCCCCCCCCCCCCCCCCCCCCCCATCCTAATAACAAAGGTGGTGTTTGGGAAATAAAACAGGTTGCGACTGGAACAGAAAACGGACAAGTGCGACACCTCAGGCAATGACAAACGTTAGTGCTAAATGTGTAAAGCTTTTTTTTTTTTTTTTAATAAAATGTTGCCTCGTTTTGGCGAAACGCATCCCGTTCAACCTAGCCGGTTATATTAGGGCGCATATCCAAATATGAAAGACCCTTAGATCTAAAGAATATAATGTGCAGAGCTAATATTCACCAGGCGGCTGTGAACTAAAACGGCCTTGAAATTCTTATCCACAAGATACGCCACTATAGGAGGACCACACAAACACCTGAGAGGTCTCAGGGTCAGAGCGAAGAATAAGCTGACGAAGCAGAATATTTTTCTGTTAAATTATTATGTTATTATGTTAATTACGCCTCAGCCTCAAAACCCAGTCGCTGCTGACCCTAGTGCAACAGTCAAAGTTACGATTGTTTGGTTAGTCTGCAGAATGGGAGAAGACCGGCTACCACGACAAACATGGGAAACCTAGAACTAAGGATCCAGACCTCCAGCACGACCCAGAGTTCACTTGGAGGACATCAGACAGTTTCTGAAGGACTGGACTGGAACCATACCAAAAGGAAGCCAGCCGATCTGATAGCTAGGCGCTCTCCCTGTTTAATCTCTACAACACATAAGGAAGGGAAACCCAAGACCTGTAAACAGTAAATAAACATTACACACACATAAAGGTATGTTTTCAGGCACTCGTAAGAAATAAAGAAGTAGAACACTAGACAACAGAAAAACAACAGACGTGAGTGACTTACCCAGGACTCAAACCCAGCACCTTCCTTGCGACAACCCCGCCTAGCTATAGAAGCGAATCACACTGTCCTCCCTGCCATCTAGGCATCACCAAAAATGATGCTTCGATGACGGGTCATTAGTAAGGTGACCATATTTTCAAAACCCTAATCCGGGACAATAAAGTAGATTTGATCTATTTCAATGCAAAAAATCGGGAGAAAAGGGTAAAGAAAAGGTCAAAAGTCGGGACATGTCCCGGAAAAATCAAGTTGATATCAATTTAAAATAATATACATTTTATATATACATTTGAATAACATTGAATAACATACATTTTACTGTATAAGTTTAACAGTTAAACTAATAAGAGAGAAAAACATCAATAATCCTTACTTAAGGTGAAGCTGAGTTACTGTACTTTTCAGATGAGTGGATTTTTATCAATAGGTCCTTCTTTGCAAGCAGCATCTTAAAAAACTCGACACATGTTTCCTCACAGTTCACTTTGGTTGTCAACATAGCTTTCAAAGTTTCAACACCTAGCTGTGTTTTATCACTTGCCCATAAGCTGTTCATCAAAGAAAACACTCTTTCTGTGGAAGCATTTGTTCCAGGTAGACAGAAAAAAAACTCTGCCAACTTCAAAATATTTGAAAATGTCACATTATTGTTTTTGAAGTGGGAAACCATTTCAATCCAACGTTGTGGTGGCAAAGTTTTTTTGGCACTCCATTCACTAATTTTCTGAGAAGTAACAAACTGCTTCATATAGACATATTCGTCATAAATTTCAGTTTCTGTAAAGTGGGCTGAAGGTAATGTTTGAATCACTAGTGATGATGATATCTCAATATCTGCCCAAATTGATATTCTGTTCAGCGTTACCCAGCTGTAGGATTCTAGGTCTTGAAAATTTTTTGCAACCCATTTATTCAAATAATTGAAAGCTGTTTCATAGAACGAAGAAACGCTAGCATGAAACTTTTTCACATCCTCCGTTGGAAGTCCTTCCATTTCCAGCTTTTCAAGGATTAGCTTAACTCTTGATGGCAAGAAACAGTCTTCCAGTTTGAACTTCAAAATACGTAGTTTTCAACCTGTTGATGCTGTCAATGACTTCAAACAAAGTGACCGTCTGTCCCTCTATTTTTTGCACCACTTCGTGGAATGGAGAGGCCTGACTGTGAACAAAAACAAGCCATGCCTCAGATAGAGGATTTTCATAGAATGTCTGTATAAAAACTGGGCATCTGTTTTGAGATTGAAAATATGATTTTAGAGGCAGAAACATCTGAAGAACCCTTTCAACAGCAGGCAGCAGAGCAAGCCACCTAGTCTGAGCATAACCTAAGATCATCTGGAAGTCTGTTTCCACAAACTGGCAAAACTCCTTGAGTCTTTTAACTCGTAATGTGTATGATTTGAAGAGTAGATCAATTTTAGCAATAATCAGCTCGACATCAACAGGCAGTACATCTGCAGCTGTTCGAACAGTGTTGTGGAAAATATGACCTGCACACCCAACTCCTGTAAGACCATGTCCAAGGTTTTCTTGCAGTTTTTTGAAAACATTGTTCTGTCCTTTCCTTTCAGCACCTCCAAAATTGGAATTTGTGTTGTCTGCGCATAATCTAACTACTTTCCTGTCTAAACCATTTTTAGTTATGCAGTCATTAAGAAAACTACTTACAATATCAGATGTTTCACCTGCCAACGACTTTAACTCTAATATTTTAATTTTCACTCCATTACTGTGATCAAAGTATCTGACAAGCAAAGGAAAAATCTTGAATTCTTTGTGGTTGGATGCATCTGTCAGTACAGAAATAAATGTAGACTTTTCTAGGTCACACCTTAACTCATTTAGAATATGGGGTGCCAAGACATTTCGAATAATGGCTTCTGTTTTCGTACGAGCACATGCAAATTTTGGCTCTAAAGTAACCTGAAGTAATTTTGAGGTGCAATCCATAGACCTGTAAGTATGATTGTGTAGCATTGTATGGTATGCAAAGGCGCCTTCTATAGCAGCTAATTGCTCTTCTTGGTCACCAATTTTATCAGCTCTGAAGAAAGTGGTTAATGACGAGCTAGATGCAGCTGTAACGACGGCTCTCTTATGTTTCTCACTGCATGTGTGGTTCTTAATATCACCACGTCCACTATGGCTTATCGAAAACCCGGAGGCACATATATTGCATCGTACATTGAAGTTTGATGTACTCTTTTTAATAAACGGATATTCCTTTTGTAAATCTTCATTGAAACTGCATTTCTGCTTTGGTACCATTTTCTTACAACAATAACAAAATATGCACAAATAGTTCACCGTTTAAATTAAATAAACGTATACCGTTCGCAAAATCTTGGTACTTTACCACTACCTAAAATTTCAAATAACTGCGAATATCACATTGGAACTACAAAACTAATTCGCGGTCCTGACAACCTCTTGTGCTGTTTCGGCGCCAGTTCATTAATAATTAAAAATTTCCTCAAGTCAGCCACGGAATAATAATTTTCTTTTTTAATCTGTGAGATTTATGCCAAATTGGCAAATTCGTCCAAAACCGGGACAAATTGGCGTCCCGGATTGCATCGAAAAAAAGTCGGGACAAATTATCAAAAATGGTCGAAAACCGGGACTGTCCCGGAAAAACCGGGACGTCTGGTCACCTTAGTCATTAGTGCGACCCGCAACATATAACACCGGAAATTTACCATGGGCAGTCCAGCCTATTAATGACGCAATCACTTCTGTTGTTCCCCTATTATACAGTATAGGTCAGACTACACAAGACAAAGACCTTAATACTGTGTCTAGTAAATGATAGGAGACTAAGAACAGTAAGAACAGGACAGAGGGTAGGTTTTGGTAGACATCAGACAGTTTCTGAAGGACTGGACTGGAACCATACCAATAGGAAGGCAGCCGATCTGATAACTAGGCGCTCTCCCTGTTTAACCTCTACACCCCAAGATAGAAGAGGAACGACTAAGTAAAGTGTTATGTTAATCAATTAATTTTATTTTTATTAAATACATTTTAAAAATTAAATACATTTGTTTTAAAACCATAGTAAATAATAAATAAAATATTATTTATCATTTACTGCATTGCGGAAGACAGACATGGATTCTTACTAAAGCCTCGTTACAAAAACTTAGCGCACAAGAGAAGCGCTACCTGGGGAAAGAAGGTAATAATGCGGAAAGAGATCAAATATGAGTCACCAATTTACGCACACAAACATTCGAGCACGTGATTTATTTATTTATGTATTCATTTCATCACATTTTGTAAAAACAATGGTTGTCTTCCCCCCTTATTTTTTTAATTAACCTCATCATGTTTTGTAAACTCAGTGGTTGTCTCTTCCCCCCTCTCCCCCCCCCCCTTTTTTTAATTCACCTCATCGCGTTTTGTAAAATCAGTGGTTGTTTTCCTACCTCTATTTTGTTACGAGTGCCTGTATGCGCATGTAGAGCGTCCAATAGGCAGAGTGGTTACAGCGGTTGCCTCTCGCTTCAAAGTTACTGGGTTCGAAACCTGATAACGTCATGTTCCAGTGTCATCATCATCAGCTGCCATCTCCACAATGAAGGTTGGCTGTAATGGATCTCCAACGTCTTCTGTCTCTTGTCTTGATGGTGCACTCTGATAGACTCTTTCCTGTCCATCTTTTGATGTTATCTTCCCACTTATAGCGCTGTCTTCCCCTTGAACGCTTGTCTTCAACTCTCCCTTCTATTATGGTCTTCGGCAAGGTGTTATGTCTTTTTATGTGGCCAAAGTATTTTAGCTGCCGAACTTTGATCTCCCTCATTAGTTCTCTTTTCATACCTAGATTTTCTAGGACCTCCTTATTTGTTTTCTTCTATTTCCATTAGATAGAACCATTCTTCTATATATCCACATTTCAAGAGCCTCAATTCTTTCTTCCAAATAGTTATTCATCGTTCATGTTTCTACACCATGCAGTAATGCAGAATATATATAACACTTTATGATTCTCAGTTTTAATTTGTCAGATAACTGTTTAGATGCCAGTATTTGTTTCATGCTGTTGAATGTAGCTTTGGCCATTCCTATTTTCTTCTTGATTTCTGTTTCACATCTGCCATCTTCTGTTATTATATGACCAAGATATAAGTAGCTCTTGACTTGTTCCAGGATTTTCCCATTTACGCTTATCTTTAATGTGGGCTTATCGTCTGTTTTGCTAATTATCATATTTTTTGTTTTCTCAATATTAATGCCCAATCCATTTTCATGACTTATACTGTTCAATTGCTTCACTAGTTCTTGTAACTCCTGTTCGCTTTCAGCTAACAACACGGTATCATCTGCATATCTAAGGTTGTTTATTGACCTTCCACTGATGTTCAGTCCTGGTATTTCCTGTATCTTTTTGAAAATTGTTTCAGTGTATAGATTAAATAGGCAGGGGGACAGCACACAACCTTGTCTGGCATCTCTTTTTATGTCTATGTATGGTGAATAATTCCTTCCAGATCTTACTGTGGCAGTTTGCTCCCAATAAAGGTTACTGAGTATTCTTATATCTTTTCCATCAATACCTATGTCTTTGAGGCATTCAATTATTTTCTCATGATTGACTCTGTCAAAAGCCTTCTTATAGTCAATGAAGCACATGTACATACTTTTTTGGACCTCTGTATATTTTTCTGCTAATATTCTTTGACAAAACACTGCCTCTCTTGTTCCGCTGTTCCGTCTAAAACCAAACTGTTCTTCTTGGATTTCACTGTCTACCTTACTTTTTATTCTTTTCTGTATGATTTTGAGCAGTATCTTAATTGCACGACTCATCAGGCTGACTGTTGTGAAGTCTGAACATTCTGTTGCTTTAGGTTTTTTGGGCAATGTTATAAAGACTGATGTCTTCATGTCGTGTGATATATATCCTGTATTGTATATGTCGTTGCATAGATCTGTGATTGTATCTATACCAAAGCTCTCCAGAGCTTCTATCATTTCAATTTTTATGTTGTCCGTGCCTGCTGATTTTCCTTTTTTGTATCATATGTATTGCATTCTCTACTTCTGATCTGAGAATGTTTGGGCCTTCATTAGAATCTGGTGATGGTTGTTTACCTCTGTTGTCCTCAAATAGTTCTTTTACGTATTCTGCCCATCTGTTTGATATGTCTATCTCATTAAGTAAGATTACACCATTTTTGTTCGCGATACAGCCTCCTCCTTGGGCAAACCGCGACCTATTTGATAATTTCTTTATTTCCTCATGCATATCTCTTGTCATGTGCGTTGCTTCCAAGTCTTCTATTTCCTTGCATGTTGTTTCTATCCACTGTTCTTTTGCTTGTCTACACATAGTACGTATGTCATTGTCTATTGTTTTATATTCTGGAGTGTTTTTTGTTTTCTTTCTTTCTGCCATTTTATTCAAGATGTCATCTGCATCCAAATTTGATTTTTCTTAGGCTTCTTTTTAGGTAAATTTGCATTTGTTGATTGTATGCTTGTTTTTAAGCATTCCCATTTTGTGGTTACTTTTTCTTCTGGGTTTTCTCTTCTGTACTGCTCCATGCTTTCTGTCAGTAAAAAAAGGTAAAAGATCCCGTTACACGCCCATTAAGGCATATTGGGAATATGGTGTTAGGCCCATATTTTCTCGACCGTCGGCACACTAGGGGTGATGTGGTCAGCATCACGCCGGCCGCCTTAACCTTCCCAGAGTTGCTCTGGTACCCATTTGGGGCTGGGTCGACCCAGGAGCCGTTTGTGGCCTAAAAAATCCCACCTCATCTGGGGATCGATTTATGTAGCCTGTATCCAATAGTCTTGCCTCTGCAACTCCCAGTATATCAAGTTTCATGTCTGTTGCCTCTAATATTAGATTGTCAAGCTTTCCTTCTCCGTTTAGAGTTCTAACGTTCCATGTTCCTATTTTTAGGCTCCTCCTACTAGTTTTTATGTGGTCTTTCTCAGAATGCTCCCTTTCAACAGAATTTGAGGAACACTCGTCATTATATACTTACTTCCCCATTATATACTACATTAGAGGAGTTGCCTCTTCCCTGTTAATTTGTACAGTAGATTCTTCCCCAGGGGACAGAGAGTTCTCTACATATCGGTTCTTGTCTTTTGGTTGTGATTTCATTACATTCTGTAGGATGTACGTGGTAAGGCCCCAATCTCTTCCACGGTGACTAGCCGTTGTCTTTTTCTATGCCCGACACGCCTCTAGTGCGCCACGCACTTTGCTGTTCCGCTTTGCGAACCGTTGATCTTCTTAGATTCCCCCGCCTCACTAACCGTCTCAGTCTTTGTGTACTAGGGATGGACATTCCCTTGAGTAAGATTACTCCTACTCCACTCATGTAGTTTAGCCAGTCAGCCAAGACTGTTACCCGAGATGTGGCCACCGCAGTACACAAGCGGTATTCGTGGAGCCATACATGAGCTAGATATAGAGAGGAGAGAGCCAAATAGGATCCTGACTATCCTAAAAAGGACATGGCTGTCTCTCACCGTGAGGTACTATCCCTCTCTCTTTATCCTACATCCAGTGTACCTGGTTGTAAATAGGTACCTGCTCTTCAGTATGGAAAGCAAAGTCAGCGATAAAGACAACTGGTTACCGCATCTCATAAAGCTAGACCTAGTGTTGTGAACTCTCTAATACTTCTGGGTTCGAAACCTAATAGCGTCACGTTCCAGTCCACCTAGCTGTAAATGGGTACTTGGCTCTGCTGATGACTACGGGAACGCAAAGCCAGCGATGAATGGAACTTGTCACCCCATCTCATAAAGCTGGATGTAATATAGTGAAGTCTCTAATACTTCACTACCCTACAGCAGTATCCTCTGTGAGACTACATTTCATTGTTTTATTGTTTGTTTATTTTTTTATTTTTTTGGTACGTATATGATTGCAATAGAAAACATGAAAGTTTATTTTAACAAACGTTTTCTACTGTTGAAGTTGTCAATGAACAATAGATTCCAGATTCCACTTGTGAGTTTGAGTCAGTATAAAAAGTTACTCAACCAACTTATAAACCAAGCAGTTAAGATACTTACTGTGGTACAAGTCAGCTGTTATATCATCTTTAAGTTTAACCGTCCACGCGCTCCAGGTTGAGGTCATGTTGCCTTAGCCCAGTGTGTATAATCCCCTGTGTGTATTCTTCAGGCAGGCGTATGCAGCTGTTTCCTCCTGCCGGTGACAGGTTGCGATCCTCGCTGCTAAGCTTGGATAGGTCGAAGGTTATTGGCGATTCTCTTAATTCAGTTTATCCACTGAAATAGCAAACAATAGACTAATTACAAGCATCAATTTGTTTCGTAATTCGTTGTGATTAAGTGATTGATAGCTATTGTTCGGGCTGATTAACACCACACACAAAAAAAATAGGAAACCCGAGGCCTGTAAACAGTAAATAAATATTACACACACATAAAGGTATGTTTTCAGGCACTCTTGAATAATATAGAAGTAGAAAACTAGACAACAGAAAAACAACAGACGTGAGTGGCTTACCGGGGAATCGAACCCAGGGCCTTCCGTGCGGCACCCCCGCCTAGCTATCGAAGCGAATCACACTATCCTCCCTGCCAGCTAAGCACCACACAAATGATGCTTCGATGGCAGGGGTTATTAGTGTGACCCGCAACACATAACACCGGAAATTTACCTAGGGCAACCCAGCCTATTAATGACGCAATCACGTCTGTTGTTCTCCTATTATACAGCATAGGTCAGATTACACAAGACAAAGACCTTAATAATGTGTCTAGTAAATGATAGAAGGCTGTTAAAAGTGGCCGTTTTTCCTGTGTCGTAATAATAGAATGGTTATTGCAGGGTCGTGTGTAACTATGTTTAGTGTTTTTGTTTAACACAAATGACAAAAGAGCTTCCCAGCAGTGTCAGAGTGCATAGAACACGTGCTTCTCGTGACTTATGGCCCGGGTTCGAAGCCAGGTCGTGTCACGCCCCAGTCTGGCCATTTATAACAATGAGTACCTGACTCTGCTCTTGAGTTAGAGACAGCAAAGACAGCGAGAAAGAACAGGTCAACTCACACCATCAAGCTGAAACATAATTTAAGTGAGAAGAAGAAAGCTGGAATATATCGTCACAACAAGAAAGTTTGAACGAAACAGAGGAAGACAAAGAGAACAGATAATGGACAGTTTGACATCATGGCCATGGAAAGAAGTCAACGACAGAATTGATAAATTGTCCTGGTGAGAGGAAGTTGTGGAGAGACACGATCTCCTACGCCACCAGGTATGGTACTTGAAGATGAATAATATAAGTTAAGTCTCTAATACAGGGGTCGGCAAACTTTTAGTAGTGTCGTGCCGAAGTAATGTTGCAAAGTCACTCAGCGTGCCAACCTAAGTCCACCATATTTTTATATGCAACAATTATTGAAACAATTTAAAAATGATCTTGTATTAACATGTTTCCGCTACATTAAATAACTATTCTATTCTTTGTAGATTATTCAATATTTTAATATAAATAGGAACAAATATCAATACAAATATTATGTTTTGCAAAATTTAAGTTCTGAACACATTAGTTTGAAATTTTATAATAAAATTGCCATATGTATATTTTGTTAAGACAGAAAGTCCAATAGTTTGAAGAACAAAACAATTAAATAAACCAAACATAAAACACGTTATTAAAATTTTAATATGAGTAATTATTGATTATTATTGATCTGAGTCATTAATAAATTAATGGGACCCATGTCCTTGCTTCTCCTTGGTTAATTGTTCAATATCAGGTGTGTATTTTGTCAATTTCAGCTTCACACAGGCTTCTGAATGCACAGGTGTTAGGCGACTTCTCTGTGGATTTAAACCAGCTTTCATGTGTGAGAAAATTTGTTCACATGTATAAGTTGACCCAAAAGCCGAAAGTAGAGCAAATGCAACTTTCTTCAAACAGGTGAACGCTTCAGGCAGGGATGTCCAGCAGTTGAGGATGGCAGCTGACTTTTCCAAGCAACTTCCTTCAAGAGTTTTACGCAATTCTACAAATTTTATCGTCCATAACTCTGATGCCTTGAATTCGATGTGTTGCATTTCAAAATTGTCAACATCCATCCACTCGAAAAGAGATAGGTCAAATGGGATGTTAGTATGATCAATTAAGTCGGGCTTGATGAGGTAAGAAAACATGGGCCCGTGAATTTTGAAGTCTTGACCTCGTTTAGCAAACTCTCATTTGAGCGCTTCAACGTATTTCTGAAGCTCATCTCTGTTGACAGTAAATCGATTTGAATGAGCCTTTACGTTTGGAAAGTACTTGTATGTGTTAGTGGTAATATCTCTACAAAATGTGTCTAATTTTGACGCAAATCCTTTCCAGTGCTCAAAAAGATCAAGTACTGTTTGACCCTGCCCTTGTAAACGCAAGTTTAATTCATTCAGATTTGTAGTTTTGTCCGCCAGAAACATCAGCTTGCACAGCCAGTCCTCGTCATTCAATTCCGGGAAATGTTCTTTTTCATCAAGAAACACCTTGATTGCTTCTAGACATGATACAAATCTGTTCAAAACATTACCTCGACTAAGCCAACGAACATTGCTGTACAGCGGGAGGTCCGCATATGCGCTCTCCATTTCTTGTAGAAGAGATTTGAATTGCCTGTGGGTCAATGAAGAGCGAGAAACTATGAAGTTAACTATCTTGACAACAGTTTCCGTTACAGAGTTCAAGGATAGTGACGAAATCTTCGCACACGAATTATCCTGGTGTATAATGCAATGGAATCTCAATACTTGACGTCCAATACGATCCTCAAGAAGTTTAACAAATCCTTTGTTCTTTCCGACAAATGCAGGGGCGGCATCAGTAGTAACACAGAATATTTTATTCATGTTAATGTTCTGATTTTCGAAATAACTATATCATTCAAAACTACATCTGTGAAATTCGGTAGCGGTGTGTGCTTTATTTTTGGTTCCAATTACTTGACTAAAAATACTACTTTGTTTTTTGTAGCCAGAAACAGCCATTTTTATGGCTTCACTTTTCTCCTCAGAGTTTTTAAACATGGACTGATGTTTGGTTTGATAGTGTCTTTGTACACTTGACGTACGGCACACGACACTTTCATAACATAAGGCACAAACAGCACGATCCTTTTGTTGTATGAATCCATATTCGTTTGTCCAAAAGTCTTGAAACGAGCGTATATCAAGTTTTTTTTTCTTTTTTTTTGAGTCATTTTAACGGCACCGCATTACTTAATAACAACACCAACTTTTGTGCTGCGGTCAACGGACTGTACGGGCATGAGTATGCGACAGCCGAGAGAACTGTAGAGGTGGTGGTGGTCGGGAGAGAGGGGAAGGATAGGACGGAAATATAACTTCGTCGAGGTCAGTCATTGTTGCTCTAAACTCACACTGGGAGTCAAAAACTGCGAGCGAAAACGAAATAAATACGCTCGTCCAGGCGCTAGCCAGACACTACTGCGTAATTATGATATTACGTCTCCGCTTGCCCGTCAAAATTCGCTTGGGATTCTTTTCAAGAATCTCATCCTGCAAACTACGGTAGCAGGTAGACGCCAGACTAGCGGGCACCGCAAAGTATAACCACTCCCCTTGAAATTCGTTCAAGAATGTTTGTTCTCGGAAACGGTCCGTAAAAACAAGGACTTACGTGCAGTATAGTATAATCAGGCCTTTAGTTTGCATCAGGTGGCACATTCTTACCCTCAATGTCTAAAAACTTTCGTTTTGAAGGGTTGTGAAAACGGGTATAGCTTTAAAAGAATTATATGCTTCTATTTAATTAAAAATTCAATTTTTTTTAAATGAGATCATATACTGCACAGTATTTTAATTCACTCAGCGTGCCATTGAAAATCGTTCCACGTGCCACGCTTGGCACGCGTGCCGTAGTTTGCCGACCCCTGGTCTAGGGTATGTATATTGTGATGGGGCACTGTAATTCTGTCTTTCAACCGGCCCGATCCTGTTCTTTTATTTTGAATTTTCATCATTTTATTTCTTCTCATTTGAATATATATCGGGTTTGGTAATTTTTGAGGAGATAAATTAAATGGAATTGTTTTACGATGGTAGGTTTATTTTACACTGTAGAGTGTCAGAGATGGTCTATGTGCCTGGCCTTGCCACTACTGTAGAATAAACGTGTTGTTGTGTATAGGCCGCTGTTGAATGTCCGGATGCGGGTGTTATGTTTTGGGTCATGCACTGATCATCACTGAAGAAAGTCTTCTTCGGTTACCTCTGCATCATCGAATGAACCTGTCATGTAGACCTTGAGTGGGAGTGTCAAGTAACGCGAATGGTGTAGTAGTTCGGTGTAACAGACCTCTTGATAATAACTCTCACACACTCTCATGTAATGCAATGACGACTTGAACTGCCTCTGACATTTCAATAGTTTAATGAAGGCACGCAAACTGGACAGCACGGATACAGTCATGGACACATGTTGACATACATTCATTGGTTATTTGAATCGTGGATGATACATTCATGTAGTAGTGAAATATCATTCAACCCAAGGTAGCATTCACTGTTCTGGTAACTAATCGCCGTATCCTCTACTGACTGAACGCGTCAATGAGGATCGGTAAACATACAAAAGTCATTGGCCGAACCTTCATTTCATAGCTAAGTTCTTAAGCTGAAATATGTCCAATGTTTGTATAACACTCATAAACCACGATAGTGGGTTTTCACCTCATAACAAGATCTCGATACCACTGCCCGATAGTAGGATACATAATCTGTTCTCTTGACAGTGATCAAAAAATATGATGACAGAAATATAACATGGCCGCCTTCCTGAGTTGTCGCTCACTCACTCGTAGGAAGGTAGATATAAGCCAAAGTTAATTTATAATGTGCATATAAATAATTTCATAAAGTTTTCCATACAGCTCTACAGTAATCAAGTTAATTCACGTAGACATAACTGCTGTAGGAAAGCCTGTCATCTTCGTCGATACAAAAAACACAACCCTAGCGATACGAAGCACAATGTTCCATCTAGGTCTAATCGACTCGAGATCATCAAAATTAGGGTCTGGCATAACTGGAGTCCGAATCACACATATGAGGAGGATCTCTGACAAATAGACTCTTGCAGAGACACAAACTTCTCCTAGAAAAACATCTATGAATCACTGTTAAACCTTAAACAGTGCCAGCCCTGGAAAAAGCACTCAGCCATTTCTTGGCGACATTATCGGAACTCTTTACAACCCAGTAGGACTACGAAAACCTGCGCTAGATTCTGGCAGAAAGAATATAGTCCGACCTGAACATACAAAGGTATACAATATACGACTGAATCTACTTGCACTAGACAAGTAGTACACATGAATTCAGGCCATAAACATAACAAGCAAAATTAATCTATTTTCTGGCCCGAACAAATAAGAACGGACATGAATACAATATCCATGCGCCGAATCAATATCAAGAAAGATCACTCATATAATCAAAAGTGTAAATCAATCATGAATTATCTAGCTTTACCAGAGGAAGCATTTTCATACACAAATGAATGCAAATATATATATTTTCCATATTAAATAGCCATATCGTATTTTTGTAATATGTGCGTCAAAATATGCACGCAACAGATTACCACACCCCTCGGGAAAAAAAAATGGTACATTTTTTTTTTTTTTTGAAATACATCTAGGAGCAACATACAATAGGCTCACAACGCACCAATAACAATGCGCAGATGATAAGCATTGAGAATATATTTCATGAACTTAGAGAAAGTATTTCTCTAAGTATAAATATTTCCAGAGAGGTGTCACCAACGCATACTACAATACTTGCAATGCCACACTTTCTACATCAGTTTATACATAAATTTCATCTTAGATACCTTAACATCATGATCATCAAAGACGAAAAAACATTGAAAGACCAGCGGTGAATAAACATCAGTGAACCGCTAAGTAGTGTTACAATCAATATATGATATATTCCATATGTGTACACATTTCAACATAGGAACAACTGTAGCAAAGTTAGGCATATAATTTAACAGTTATGAATCATGTGGGCATCTAGACAAAATATCTGCCATCACATTTTCTGACCCACGGATAGCTCGCACCGAAAAATGAAACGGCTGCAGAGCAATCGCGTATCGCGTTGATCTCGCGCTCTTCAGATTTTTACTCTGAATAGCCGTAAGAGCTTTCTGGTCAGTTTCCACAATGAAATGCGCGCCAAGAAGAAATCTTTGCAGTTTAAGGATTGACCAAACCATAGCCAATAATTCACGGTCTAGGACCGAGTAATTCTTCTCTGCGGCATTTAATTTTCGAGAAATATACATCACAGGATGCAGAGTTCCAGAGTACTCTTGCATTAGTGCTGCTCCAATCCCTGTGGATGAAGCGTCACTACGAAGAATAAATGTCTTATCCTTAGAAGGCAATACTAGGATAGGTGAAGTAGAAAACATAGTTTTAACCTTATCCAAAGAGGATTGACATTCTTGAGTCCAATGGACTACATTAGGAGACCCTTTCTTTAGCAAGGAAGAAAGAGGTGACATAATGGAGGACAGATTCGGAATGAATCGTCCATAAAATTGTATTAGACCTAAGAGACTTCGCACTTGCTTTTTAGTCTTAGGAATAGAAATGTTAAGTATCTTACTTGTATTATGGTCCTCTGTTTTTAGGAAACCATGACCAACACGGTGACCTAAGAAAGATATTTCGCTAAAACCAATACAAGCTTTAGATGGTTTCGCTGTCAGGTTATGCTCGCGTAAGATAGACAATAGTTCATTTATCCCATTATAGTGATCGTTCCAAGTATCACTGAAAAGACAGATGTCATCAAGATATGCAATGACATCTGAGCGATGAGATAGGATTCGACGCATCATGCGTACGAATGTTGCAGGGGCGTTCATAAGGCCGAAAGGCATAAAATTCCATTGGAATAGACCCCTAGGTGTCGAAAAAGCAGTAAACGGTTTGGCGTGTTCGGATAATGGAACTTGCCAATATCCCTTAGACAAATCGAGTTTAGTAAAGAAATGAGAATTCGATAGTCTGGTAAGTAGCTCTTCAAGTAAAGGCATAGGTTCAGCATCAAATTTCGTCACTTGATTCAATTTGCGATAATCAACGCAAAGACGTATGTTGTTGTCTTTTTTTCGCACGATAACCATCGGTGAAGAATATGCTGATGTGGATGGTTCAATAATTTTTAACTCTATCATTTCATCCAACTCTTTTTCTACCTGTGCTTGAAAATGTATCGGGATAGGATACGGTCTGACTCTTATAGGATTATGGTCAGTAAGAATAATGTCATGTTGAATGACATCAGTTTGACCAGGAATGTCAGTAAGGACATCCTGAAATTGTTCTAACATAGTAGAAACTTGTTTCTGTTCTCCTGGAGATAATTCGGGAGAAATCGCAACATCTTTCCATGATTCATTAGAGTGAAGCGGAATCATTGGAAAAGGTAGATTTACATCCGAGAAACTCGTTTCCTCATCCTGTATTACTGACAGTGATGAGTAATGTCCATGTTGGACTGGAAAATCGTCCGTTGCCTGGAAAACAGGTTGTAAATAATCCGGACGTTCATGGAATTCCGTGAGCATGTTGATGTGGAAGGTTTTATGCTTCCCGTCAATATCGACGATATAGTCAACATCGGAAACTTTTGATATTATATCGTACGGACCTTTCCAAGAAATAAGAAGTCTGTTTTCTCTACAAGGTAGCAGGACCAATACTTTGTCACCTGGACAGAGTTGTCGCAAGCGTCTGGTCTTATTGGCAAATTGCCTTGCCTTCTGTTTCGCAAATTCAGAAGAAGCAGTTGCCAATTTGCATGCTTCAATAATCTTGTGTCTAAGTGCAATGACATATTCATAAGAGGATTTTGTGTCATCGACAATATTATCAGCAGTTATGAGATCATGAAGTAAGGACATAGGACCTCGCGGTTTCGCGCCGAAGACAAGTTCAAAAGGAGAAAATCCTGTATGTTCGTTGGCGACCTCTCTATATGCAAAGAGAGCCGCGGGTAAAACCCTGTCCCAATCCTGAGGATGATCCTCAGTTATCTTACCTAGTAGGTTTTTCAGAGTTCTATTCAGACGTTCCACCATCCCATTGGACATAGGATGATAAATACTACTCAGAGATCTCTCTATCTTTAGAGTCGACATCACTTGAGACATGGTATCCGATATAAGTTGGCTACCATGGTCCGATAATATTTCTGCTGGAAATCCCAGACGAGAAAATATTAACCAAAGAGCATCTGCAATATCAGCAGTAGTTATGCTCTTTAGAGGAACAGCCTCTGGCCAACGTGTGCACATATCCACACACGTCAAAATAAATTGGTGTCCTCTAGCAGACTTTATCTTAAATGGACCAATGATGTCTATCGCCATTTTTTGAAATGGTCGAATGGGAATGTCTGCAGCCTGAATAGGTGCAGCATGGCGTGGACCTCTGGATTTAACCTCTTGACATACTTTACAAGATCGACAATAGATTCGTATGTCCTTATTCACAGCAGGCCAAAAGAAAGATGCAAGAACTCTAGATTTAGTACGGGAAAAACCCATATGTCCAGCACACTGAGAATCATGAGCGTGCTGTAAGATTTTAACTCTCATATTTTTGGGCACAAGAATTTGAGAATGAATGGATTTAGCGGAGTCTTGTACCATACGTACAAGTACGCCATTCCTCATCGTAATCCAAGATTTACGATTTGTATCCTTATTCGGATCACCTTTTGTTGCCAGAGTAAAGAATTTCTTTAGAGTAGGATCATCTTCCTGCTGTTTTATAAAGGAAACATGCGAAATCTCCAAGAGATCACCTTGGTTCTGGTCATCATTATCTCCAGAAGGCGAAGATTGCGGCATGTTTAGAGCTTGAGCTCTAGTGACTACAGCATTTGCAGTATGCATATTATCACTTTCCCACTCGGCAATTTGTTGCGGAGTGCATTCTTTCGCACCATGAATGCGACCGACGATAAGATCAGCGATCGGATTCGGCAGCAGACATGCGTGCACATCTCCTGTAAAGAAGGGAGTAGAGATGTTGATAATGGCAGTGGAGTACTTCTCCAATGTGCCACCAAATGTTATGCATTTGATTATCTTGCCAGTGGCTCGAGAAGGATCTATAAGTGACTGCCTCACTCCAATGGTTGTGCACCCGGAATCGAAAAGAATTGAGACCGGAGTACCATCTACTAGACCTCTATTCAAGACAAGAGCACCTCTTCCATCATGCGCGACTGACGCAGGAAGAGCAGGAAGAGGATGACCACAGCTTAAAGTCGAAACTGTGGTTGGCTCGAATAATGTTTTGCATTGGGAACACTGAAATGCTCTGTCAAAATCGAAAGCAGAACATCCCACACTATTAGAGTCTTTCTTATCATTGGTTTGATTACCGGCTTCGTGAAACTCTTGTTGTGCAGAGTTAGCCTGGTAATGAGATTTACCATGTCTTTTGTGTTGTGATCTACCTCGGTTATTGTTGCCTCTGTAATTATTATTCCCTCTGTTATAACCCCTATTTGGGTTTGAATCACAATATTCATGATCATAATCATCATGCTCATTATAATGAGTATCCCTGTAATGTTGGTTTTGTTGTTTCCATGAAGAACTTGGGTAGTTCCTATGGTTACTCCCTTTTCGGAAATTTCTATAATTATGGGCACCCCTCGCGTATCGAGGACTGTCAGCCCGATTCCAGTTCTTCGAAGAAGAACCCTGATTTGAGTGGTTACCTTGGTTTTGATACTTATTCCAATTAACCTTTTTATCAAATTTATTTTGAGCTCCTTGGAATTTGTGTGAGTAATTATGATTATATTCTGTTGCTGAAGCAACTGGCATACCCTCTTTAATGTTAGTGTTACTAAGAATCATGTCAGGGTGTGCCGTGGCATACTGGTCACAATATTCTTCCATTTGCTTTAATGTACTAGGTTTACGCTCATGTAAAAACTCTAGGAATGGTTTATTTACCGAAGACATGACCTTGTCTCTTAGCAATAAATCCGTAAGACCATCAAATGTTTTCTCTATTTTGGATAATTCAATCCATCGTGAGAGTGTAAGTCGTGCTTTTGAAATAAAATCTGAGAATTCTACACCTACCTCAGGTCTCATTGTTTTAAACAAAAGACGATAACCTTCTTCTGACAGCTGATATCTCTTTATCAAAGCTGCCCTAATAGCATCATAATTATCCTTGTCGGCCTCTTCAACCAAACCTAACTTAGTCAGAGACTCCCCTTTTAGATTTTCAGACAACTGATTCACATACTGTGATTTGTCAACATTATGAGCTCGACAAGCACGTTCAAATCTAGAAAGCCAAAATGTTATATCATCACTGGCAGAGTTGAACGCTGGCACCTTGACCTTATAATTAAAGGGTTTACCATTACCACCAGATGCCTGATTAACATTAGTCATACTTGTCAATCTTAATTTCTCTAACTCAAATTCATGTTCTCTTATTGCTTTTCTCTCTTCAGCTTCTCTATCTAATTTTTTTTGTTCAGCAGCAGCAGCAGCTTCCAATTTTTTCTGTTCTGCAGCAGCAGCAGCTTCTAATTTTTTCTGTTCTGCCACAAATCTCCTTTCCTCCACCTGCATCTGCAATTTCTTTTGTTCAGCAGCAGCATCAGCTTCTCTTTCTAATCTTTTCTCTTCAGCCAGGGCTTTTCTCTCTTCAGCAGCAGCAGCAGCAGCTTTTCTCTCCTCAGCAGCAGCTTTTCTCTCCTCAGCAGCAGCTTTTCTCTCCTCAGCAGCAGCTTTTCTCTCCTCAGCAGCAGCTTCTAATTTTTTTTCTTCTATTTGAAGTTTTCTCTCCTCAGCAGCAGCTTTTTTCTCCTCAGCAGCAGCTTTTCTCTCTTCAGCTTGCATCTGCAATCTGAAATTCTCAGCATCTATCTGTTTTTGTTCAATTTCTGCTTTCCATTTATTCTCATCTTTTTGTTTTTTCTCTTCTGATTTTAATGCAATAGCAAATTGAGCAGTTGTCCATTCTTCTAACTCTTTACCAGTCTTATCAAGGGATTTCCCTTGTGCAATAAAGTAATCTAATGTAGACATCTTGTCTTATTAAATCAGAAACCTGAAAAAGTAAATAAATTACCTTATCCCACTTTAATGGGAGACAAGTCTATACTATAGACTTAGTCTTAGTGAAAAACTTGTATGGTTACTTGAGTACCTGTGGAAAACAATATCTGTATATCCCAAACACTGTGGGAGACAAGCCTTACAAAGGTCTTGTATACTTCTTTAATGTAATCAATGATCACTTGAGTACCTGTGGAAAATAATATTTTCTATCCCAATCACTGTGGGAGACAAACCTTACAAAGGTCTTGTACACTTTCTTAGTGTAATCAATGATCATAAGTACTGGTCTGTACTATAATATAAATATATTCAAATATACCTTATATATTATTTGTCAACCAAAGACATTAACAAGGACCAACAAGAAAAGACAATATGAAAACAATTGCAGGAATCAAATTAAATCAAATAGAAAAATCAAAAAATAATGATCACCGAATCTGTGATGATAACCGCAATGAAATCAACAAGACAAATAACGCCACAGTGTATAAACATAAGGGTGTAAAAAACTGAAATGAAAGGAAAGATGAGACCTACAATTATACAAGCAAATCAAACAAAACTAAAGAACATAGAAATATTACAAAAACAACAAGAAAGACAGTATCGTCACAGCTAACAAATATTTGCAAACAATGTTGCATGCAAATTTCAATTAAGAAATTTGCTCCCTATAGAACGCTAGAGCAAGACCAATGTCACTTGGTATTTCCTGTTCTAGTCACCTCCCATCCAGGCCCGCAGAATACAAACTAACTTAACACACAACAAATAACATATAAACATAAATACATGTAAACCTTAATAGCATAAATGCATACATAATATGATTAAATAGAATGTATTGTGGATAGAATGTGATGCTGGTATAGTGTTGTAACAATAACCTGCCACTTTAAATGAACAATTAAATAATAGATTTGTTTTCTACACTATTACAATGTTCAAATTTTTTGAGCATATGAAGATCCAACGATGAAATATGCACTTTATGTTCAACAACACTATGATTCTTCTGTACAGGATCAACAATCACTTCTCTCTTCTGTATGATGAAAAATGTCAACAGTACTGCTCCCGATATTTTCTACAGTTGATACAACTGTCCTGTGTAATACCGTCTGTACAGCGAAAAACTGTCAACAAGCGCTGACCTAGATACAGCATTCGATCGGTAATACAGGTCAAGCTGACATCGACTGCCCCGTTGTAACTTGTACACTGGTGTTCATGCGTGTCGTATGTGGCGTCAGGGATGGTCTGGTTATCATAACCCCAGGAATCTGGTTCACCACTGTAGAGTGTCAGTGTGGAGCTGCCTCTGACAAATAGACTCTTGCAGAGACACAAACTTCTCCTAGAAAAACATCTATGAATCACTGTTAAACCTTAAACAGTGCCAGCCCTGGAAAAAGCACTCAGCCATTTCTTGGCGACATTATCGGAACTCTTTACAACCCAGTAGGACTACGAAAACCTGCGCTAGATTCTGGCAGAAAGAATATAGTCCGACCTGAACATACAAAGGTATACAATATACGACTGAATCTACTTGCACTAGACAAGTAGTACACATGAATTCAGGCCATAAACATAACAAGCAAAATTAATCTATTTTCTGGCCCGAACAAATAAGAACGGACATGAATACAATATCCATGCGCCGAATCAATATCAAGAAAGATCACTCATATAATCAAAAGTGCAAATCAATCATGAATTATCTAGCTTTACCAGAGGAAGCATTTCCATACACAAATGAATGCAAATATATATATTTTCCATATTAAATAGCCATATCGTATTTTTGTAATATGTGCGTCAAAATATGCACGCAACATACACTCTACCAGTTTTATTTTCTTCTGATCACGCGATTTTCCGTTGTTTACGGAAATCGCTATTTTCGGAGATAGATTAAATGGGATCGTTTTACGATGGTAGGTTTATCGCGATTTGTGTTGTAATCGCCATTTCCGGCACGCGGGATGACGTGTCCGGAAGCACGCGGCCGTCAGGTAACGTGACGCAATTTTAAGCCACGCGGGGTCCGGGATATGCGTAGGAGTAAATTCGCGTGGGTGTTTTCTCTTGTATATAATGAGACAGAAAACGGGGATTCGGTCTATATGAAAAAAATTTTCAGCCGTCAGACTACGTTGATTTATCGTTCTCCACTGTGGGAAAAACCAGCGATGAATTGGTATGTGATTTTAATTTCAGCCGTCAGACTACGTTGATTTATCGTTCTCCACTGTGGGAAAAACCAGCGATGAATTGGTATGTAGGATTTTATATTATCGTTTTATTCATTAGAGGGTTCTTTGAGAAATTCGCCCGTAGTTAATTTTTCGGGGACATTAACTTTTCAGTTTTAAAATAAACGATAGCGCCATTAATTATTATCTTTGTAGAACGATGTAAACGTAAAAAGTGTGCATAAGCCTTTTTTAGGATTTTTTGGCAGTAGATCGGAGAGTGTGAAGTTATGAGAGACACATGTGCTCCTAAGGGTAGAATATTGGGAAACCCCCATTTATTCCTGTATATTTTCTAATGTAATTTTATTTGGGAAATCCTTGGTGTGTACGTTAATTTTTCTGAGCCTTAAATGTGAGGAATGCAGTGAGCTTATGTTATCAGTGAATTATACGGCTTGGGGAAATAACTCAGTCCTACAGCGAGGTTTAATTTAAATTGGAGTAAGCCAGGAAACCTGTGTTAATGTTAAAAGGAGGCTATGGAATTTAGGACAAAGGAATTCCCTAGTTGTAAAGGTTGGGACACGTGATCGGCCATGCGTAACGGCCATGTAACCGGTCAGACGGGTCTGGGCTATTGTTTATTTTACCTGGCAGATTTTAGTAGAAGGAGGGAGGATGAAGAGGCCACGTGGGATAGTGGTATTTTATGTATTGTGTGAAGAACGAGAGAAGAGATAGAGAAGGAGTGTGATTTTAGTGCCACGTGAGATAGTATTATTTTATGTATTGTTATGCAGAACGAGAGAAAGGGGAGAAGGAGTGAAATTGAAGTGACACGTGGATAGAATTATTTTATGTATCGTATATGTTAGAGATAAGTGATTTTAGAGAGGGTGTACATTGGAAGCTGTTTCTTTTAATTTCAGCGAGTCCCGGCAAGAATAGTGGGGGACCGTAAATTTGCCCATGTGCAAAATTACCCACGGCAACCGGGCCTATCTTAAGGGTCAGACCTATGGTCTCTGGCAGTGAAGCCCCTATGCTTCAGCTGGACCGAGGTTTATTTATCATACAGCCGAGAGCATCGCTATTATAGTCTCTAGCAACGGCAGGTGGCCGGGAGACTGGTTTCAATTTCATACAGCCAGAAATCAAGGCTGTGTCTTCCTCTAAATCCGGAGTGGGAGAAAAGGGGAAAGTTTGCTCAGCAGCAGAGAAGCGTCTACAGTTAATCAAGTCCCTCATGCTTGATATCCGAACATCGTCATCACCAAAAACAGGAACAGGTGACAGGGTTACCATACCTAGGTCCTGATAGAAATTGAGAGAAGAGAGTAACGGAGATGCCGCATCATCAGCCCTCGAGTGTTAGAGAGACACTGAGACCAAGAGAGAGAGATAGAGAAGGAGAGAGAAAATAGACAGGACCAGTAGGGTCTGTTCAGTATCCATTGGACGGATAGACACTGAGTCTGCATTCGAAAAACCAAGTCTATTATTTTAGCATTTCTTGTGGTGTAGATAGCGGCGCTTATCGCCTAACCAGTGGAAAGCTGTGTAGACGTTCGTTGAGGAAGAGTCAGCAGGACTAAGACAGTAAACTCTTAGTTGTGTTAGAGAGTGGAGGCTAAAGTTGACAGCCCCACAATAGTAGAGTTATTAAATCACTAATCATTTTATTGTTCCTCAGCAGGGTGACAGAAAGAGTGAATGTGATTTGGGTTTTTTTTTTTTTCTAGTGTCTATCTAATCTAATTTGTACGTTGTTTTCAGGCCGTGCAACAGTGCACGCTATCGACTGACTTGATGACGTACGATGCCATTTTATGTTTTTCTTGTATGTAAATAAATATATACATATATTATTTACTGGATCAGCTTCTATTCTTTACTATACTTGCTTTATGTCGTCTGTATAGTGGTGTCTGTGGTCGTATTTATACACCTTATCTCCTTGTGCTTCAAGGCAGTCAGAGGCGGGGAGACTATAGCCATTTTTTTAGTCACGAAGCGGCAGGGGGAGATTCAAATCCTGGGTCTATCTCTTGAGCCAATATGACTTCAAGTGTTTGTTTACAACATGTATTTTCCCTCTGTTTTATTATAATGTCAATTTTAGAGGGGGACACATAATGTTGAGCTCCTCTGGCCACAGAAGCTTATCTTTCGTGATGGTGGCAGGAAAAGACTCCTCTGCTAGATAGCTTCCCTGTGTTCTGGAGACACCTCACTGGCCACTATCTGGACCCAGGAGTATGCTGTAAGCCTCTAGATTCGCAAAGCTCAGACCAGGTGCTGCTCAATAACTTTAGGACCACGGTCCCTGAAACAAGAAGGTTGTACCTCCTATTTAAGAACTAATTTATAATCTATTTCCAGACTGAACACAATACATAACAAACACTGAGTTCAGAGCGGTAGGCCAACTGCTATCTTCATCTGAAACAATTTACACCAGTATACTCCTCCCTAATGGTTACTACGCCTCTGCAATTCCAGCATTAGTTTCTTCTAGTCAATAAGATAGGTGTCGGTGTACTGTTAGGCAATTCCATGCAATTTTACTTTTCTCAGACACGTTCTGTTCAGGTTGGAGCAATATCTAGGCTTTGCCTCATGTTTGCTACTGAACTACACACATATACAGACATAAATTATCAATTTACATTCAATTTTCATTAAAAAGATATCAAATATTTCAAGCTTACCACAATTCATGGAAATAATACACAATTACGTTGACTGGCAATGAATATGGCACAAAATCTGACCTGCCGCTGTCTCAGGCTTTTATTTAGAAAAATATAAGCTGAATCTCAACGCACTGTTGCTTTAGAAAGTTTATTTGAAAATGTGGTGCTGAACTGACGCTTCTAATTGACTATATTGGCGGGTCTAACCAATCGTGCCATGTTTACACAGCTTTTCAAAAAAGTACCTCTACTACTGTTTCCCCTAACAACAACAAAATTAGTATTGGTAGTCCGACTAATCGTGTCTCGCCTTACATTTACTGCGCTCCAATCAAATAGGATTTAACATGGGGAACTATTTCCCGTACAATGGTGGTTTCAAAATCTGCCACTGAGCGATTCTGATTTTGGTGTTGTCTGACACCCTCACTATTTCTTTTGGCTAGAATTTGTTAATTCCTAGACTATTTGCGAAACACTTAACATATTCTTTGTCAGCACGTCCTAAGGAACCCAACTATATAAATTTTATGGGGCTAAGGGGCTGCGTTCAAAATATGCATTTTCCTCTAGGATAGTCGTGCTGTTGCCACCTCCTCACTTCCAAACTTTATGGTGTCTGGTGTACTGTCATGCTTTCAAACGTAAACCAGTATAATTTCATATTTCCTAATAAGCATTTTTCAGATTTTTAAACCTAACTCTCGTATGGGTAGTGTTTTTTATCACTGTCGATTTGAAAAAAAGTTAGTGCTTGTGGCCTTACACGCGTGATGGTATTAATTGTATAGCGAGACGCGTGTTAGTGTTGCATGCGTTCCGGCTTTCAGCCCTCCCTTTCTTTCTATCCTAAGTCCATCTGTCCTTTCGTTTATGTTAACGTAGGGTAATTAATGTTAGTATTAATTTAGGTCATTAATCAGCTTGCGTATCCCAAGGTTTTTCTTAGAAAGGCAGTACACGTTTTATTGTGTTGTGGAAACGCGTGTATGCTGCAGTAGGTTTTAATATCAACGTGAAAGCGTGAGAATATGCAGACGAAGCATAAAAAGGGGGATCTCGAGTACCGTCATTGTGACAGCACTGTTCTTTACCATTCTTCTTTCCTTTTATTGAATTTATGTGTTAGGCTTTACATGTACCTGATAATTTATATATGTGGATTAGAATTTCTCACGACAAGGACGTTGGTTGCGTTGTGTCCGTTTACAGCGAAACTGCGATTTTTGCGCCTTACGGCCGACCCATCCGACTTCCGCATGGCATTTTTTGGGACCGGGTTTGCCTTCCCTCTTCGATCTCTACTCCTCAGCCAGACTGCAAAGCTATGCGCCGCTTACTGCATTCCTCACTTTTAATGCGTCTTGGGTCCCGATGTTGCAATAACCTTTGAGCTTTGTTTTATCGCTTGTGTATAAGCGAAACAAATTAAAATCTTGATGTTAAAATAACCTTTGAGCTTTGTTTTATCTCTAGTGTATATGCTAAACAGAAGAAAAAAAATGTGATGTTACAATAACATTCAAGTTTTGTTTTATCGCTGGTCTATAAACTAAACAGATTAAAAACTTGATGGTTCAATAACCTCTCAGTTTTCTTTTACCTCTACTTCAAACTAAACAGATTAAAATCGTTGTCACGGATTGCCTCCCCTGCTTTGCAGTAGTGGTCCAACAGTGGCCAAAACTCAAGAGTATCTAAATGGGTCGTCAAAGGTGTCTATCTTCGCACAAAAAGACAACGGCTAGCCACCGTGGAAGAGATTGGGGCCTTACCACGTACATCCTACAGAATGTAATGAGATCACAACCAAAAGACAAGAACCGATATGTAGAGAACTCTCTGTCCCCTGGGGAAGAATCTACAGTACAAAATAACAGGGAAGAGGCAACTCCTCTAATGAGTAAGGAAGTATATAAAGACGCTTCTTTCCCTAGGGAGAATTCACAAGATATTTTCAGAAGTCAAGAACAATGTTGCCTTGGGCGGAAAAATTGTTAACTTATATCTGATCCGTCGCCTTTTGTGAAGGATTATGCAATGGTTATGGCCCGTACAAGCCCCCAGCTGAGTTAATTCAGCGAATTTTCTCTTATAAGTAATGGCTCTATATATGTAAAAACAAGTATATCTAGATGTCTATACATATGTATTTATTAAAGAATCATGTTCATACGTTTGCTTTCATATTTATATAACTGAGTAAAAGATTATTGTTTTAGTTTTAAATAAACAGGTAACAAGTTTAATAATCAATTACTCTTTAACAGTTAAAATAAATATGAATCATGGGTGAAATTTAGATGTATATAAAGTAGTACACTGAGAAGCTTTAATCCTCTTGAGTTAATCTCTCAGAAGAATTTAATTCTTGAGTACACAGCGTAGCTCAAGGAAGATGATTAAAAATCCCCAGTACTCTTCTGGGTATTAAACTGGGAAAATGTGTCGGGACAGCGCGAATAATGATTTGTGCCTGAACTAACATTAACAAGTTACATATATCTCACAAAAAGATATGATACACTTGAGGCACATGTGATGTAATCATCACTCATCACTGCTCCATTTGGAAACTGGGGTCACCTCTGCTGTCGGTTTTCCGCACGACTAGCCAGAAACAATCACCAGCGCTTGCTGTTGTGGTTTATGAATAAACTATTTTCATATGTTGAGGTTGCCAGCCTCATATATAACCACTAAGTAAGAAAAACATGTCAAATTCACATTTGAAAAATAAATGTTACACTTACCCCAAAAATTTGGGAATCTACAATGTCCTCGCACAGGTTAGAATGGACACGAGCAATTTAGGTTATATGCTCTCGAATCACTTGGCCTGGAAATTGTGAATCCCTCTTATGATGGGTGAATCTTCTAATCACTTGGTCTTGGAAAGTTTCTCTTATGACGGGTGATCCAATTCCTTAGGGTTCCAGTCTTGGTATTTAAAGTCCTGGTCCCTTAAGCTTCCAGTCTTGTATTTAAATATGCGGGTTTACTTGTAAGTTCCAAAGTTGCCCAAATACTCGATATGTCACGTATAATTATGGAATTCTAAGTCCGATGTCTCACTGGCTTCTGGGAGTTTGCTCATTTGACGATGCGATGCAGTCTCTAATCTGTGACTCCGATGTCGCTATATTTTATTTCCCACATCTCAGTTCAAATCACAGATTGTGCCTCCGCCTAATTTTCCAATGAAATTCATTGTATATTCCGACTCTCACTTCAATCCAATCGTAAGCTATTGTGCACTATGTGGGTAGAGGTGTTTAATTTAAAATATTCCCTACGTGTTTTAAAATATTAAATTGAAAATTCCAAACGCGTGACCTCTTTCAAATAAGACGTAATATTTTTGCCAACTCACAAAGAAATCTGTGGACTCTTTTGATGGCCAGATACTACCTTCAAATATTGTCTTCCTCAGATAGGTTAACAGTAATAATCTTACACCGGGATGGGCCCGTGAAACGATTATCTCATTATCACACGTGTTTTCGCACACCTCAGACGGCTCGCTCAGACAGACAATATTGGCTTTCTATTTATCCTCGTACGAGACCACATTGTGTTAAACGATGATCGTCTCCTATCAAAGGTGGCCCGCGATTCAAAGAGATAAACGTCTTACCGCTGACCGGTGATAATTACTGGGTATTTGTTATGATTAAAACTCATAACATATCGGTCTTTATCAAATAGGTGTCAATTGTAGATACCATGTTGTTGATGTACTGTATCCACGGGTTACCCGGAAGTACGTCATTGCCTTTTGGGGCAAGATTTGGCAGAAGTCAAACCTGGCCTTCGCAACTTCTTTATTGTTGGAGATCAGGTTTGTGCAAGAAGGCTGTATGCAAAACTGTTACCGGCATATGTGGATGAATTATCAATTAACTACAGAAATATATTTGTTAAAGAAAGGACCTTTCCGAAGTACACCTCCAAATACAATACAAGGACTAACGATACAACTGAAGGTGGAATTCGTTACAGTATTGTTACGATAATACCACAGTTCACCTGGCGGAACGTAAATAGTGGTCACAGTAAACGAATGTAAGGGCAATAAATATGCCAAATAATAGGATAAGGAGTGAAAAAAAATGAAGAAATTAAGAGATACTGACGAGTTAATGAAAGTTATAAAAATTGCACGTCTGATTTCGTCACAAACTTGATGTAACAACCTTTGAGTTTTTGCTTTATCGTTAGAGTAAAAACTAAGCACGATAAACTCCAGACTTGAAATATTTCATTATCCTTTATTTTTTTTCATTTTCGTTAGCATCTCACGAGAGCGATTCGACAAATAAAATTGGATGATCAAAAAAAATAAAACAAAAAAACGTTAATGTACTCACTTTCTCAACGGCTGCTCTTTCCTACATCGTAATGATGATCGCTCCAAGTAAGACACACAGTATAGAACACACAACCATGCCACACTCCCCCCCCCCCCCTTCCCACCCCCAACCTTTCCCCGAGATAAACCTCAAAAAGTCGTTACAAAGGTACATGTGCCCTATAAATCCGCTTGAACTTTCACCTTTTCGTCGAGCTATAGGTCGCCGTAGACTTTTTTATTTTTTTATGGCGGTTGGAAAGGGAAGGGGGGGGGGGGGAATTGAGGATTGCTGTGTCAGGCGCGAACAATGATAAATTTGTCTTAACGTGAAACTGTGTATCCTTAAGCATTGTGTCGTGGACCGCTAATAGGTCCGGGTTACCATCCTAGACATAATTATATCGCGATAATCCCAGTAATAATTCTTACGTCAGACAGGAAACGCAGACAAAAAAGGAATTCAGGCTACGTTTTTATTTGTCATGACAATCATCATTAAATGTCTCTTTTTTTGTTGGCGCACAGACAACGAATATTTATTTAGGGAACAAACGTGCACATAGTTAAACACACTGTGTACTTGACTGTTGTAAAAATGAAATACCTTGTCACATGGGAAGGTAGAGGTCACAAATGTGACTTATGATTGTTTGGTTTCCCTGTACCCTTGTATTTATTTAAAACATGTCTTATATAGTTCCCCGGGGGGTCTCTGAAGAGACAAAGGAAGAACAGGAGTACTGCACCACAGGGCCGGAGTATCCATTAGTCTAAGTAGGCTGAAGCCTAGAGGCCCACAGGTCTTGAGGCCCCGTGCTAATTTAAAAAAAATTAAATAGTGCATTGATTTATTTACAATAAGAAAATGATAGCACTTTGCAATTGCATTGATCGCTTTCTAAAAAGACAGTAAAATTAAAAACAAAAATAGCTTAAAAGACAATGCACCCCAGCAAAATTATAACGGGGCATGAACTATTTGCTATACTAATCAACATTATTAACAAATAATTACTCACAACACAAGTAAGCAATGCTAACAAACTAACATACCAGTCTATTAATAATAATACTAGTATATACCATCACCATGCTAAGGGGTTTGAAAACAAAAATATTAAAATTATTGCCTATTAGATGAAGGGGGCCCAAACATCAAAAAGCCTAGAAGCCCTTCCTGGCTTAATTTGGCCATACTGCATCCTCAGACATCCCCGTACAGGGCGGCTAATATGAGGCTGTGTAAGGGGCTGACAATCTGATGACGTCAAACCTTATTTGACCACGGAGACCACCACTGTAAGAGCACGTGACTGCTTGGTGCAGGCGTCCTGCACGGGGGACACCTGTAGTGGTGACTACATGCTCCATAAGGAACGCAAATGAACATGATGTTGACGACAATGATGGATGATTTTAGAACATGATGTTGACGACAATGATGGATGATTTTAGAACATGATGTTGACGACAATGATGGATGAATTTAGAACATGATTTTGACGACAATGATGGATGATTTTAGAACATGATGTTGACGACAATGATGGATGAATTTAGAACATGATGTTGACGACAATGATGGATGAAATTAGAACATGATGTTGACGACAATGATGGATGATTTTAGAACATGATGTTGACGACAATGATGGATGATTTTAGAACATGATGTTGACGACAATGATGGATGATTTTAGAACATGATGTTGACGACAATGATGGATGATTTTAGAACATGATGTTGACGACAATGATGGATGATTTTAGAACATGATGTTGACGACAATGATGGATGATTTTAGAACAAGATGTTGACGACAATGATGGATGATTTTAGAACATGATGTTGACGACAATGATGGATGATTTTAGAACATGAATTCATTCCTTCCTCTAAATATTGAGAGCTAACGGCAAGCATTATCGCGAGTGATGTTATCGAAGATCGCTCATTATCATTTGCTCATTTTTTTCCTCTTTGTTCCTTATCGAGCTTCAACTGCACCTGGTTCCCTCCTCCCTCCCCACCCCTCCCCCACCTTGCTGGAAGTATGAACCAAGCTGTCACGTGCTTTTGCAGCTGTGGTTTCTGAAGCAATTTGTAAAAATTGTATCACCTAATTTCTTTAGGCTGTTGGTAACAGATGGTAAAAGTACATAAAAGAACAATTCGAGGACAACAGAGGTAAAAAAAACTATCACCAGATTATACTGAAGGCCCAAACATTCTCAGATCAGAAGTAGAGAATGCAATACATATGATACAAAAAGGAAAATCAGCAGGCATGGACAACTGTCGTAAATTTAGATAGGTTTGAAAGTTATTTATGGTCCCGGCTGAGTGGAGTGGATGATAATATGTACACGTGAGAAGTAAAGGTGTGAGAATAGATTTCACGAGTGAATAGTTTAAGGAGAAGATCTGTCTCTGAAATGAGAATCTCTAGTCCAGCCTACCTATACGACTATAATTTAGTACAAGACAATCTCATACCCCCATATATAGGTAAATATACGTTTAACTACATACACACAACTATGCTATGTGACAACAAGACACACAAACGTGAAAAAACTATGGTAAATTGGGTATGGGTCTGACCAACACACAAAGGTAAGTCTTTTTGTTGTTTATTATCATTAAAACTTTACAACATCCAACATCTAAAGAAAGATCAAATAAAATAGAATTTCATACATAGAAAAATAACAGAATACATGTGCCCTCCCCCTTATTGAGAAACCGAACCCAACAAGTTAATAACCCCAAAGGTCAAAGGTTAGCACTATGTTACATCATAGACAGTAAAGAAAAGAACAAAGTTCCTACTAAATGCTATCCAGTAAAGTAAACAATATTTAAGCTGAATCCAGATAATACAATTTTCCTGTAACAAAGAAAATATTCACTCTCTCTGACATCCGTGGCCACTCAATCACGCTTACCATATTCTTGGTGAAGAAATCTCTTGGACATACAATGACTGAATATATAATTTCCGGTGTTTTTATCTTCCAAATTGGCCCCAGTCCCTCCTCCAATAATACAATTTTATAAGGGGGACGCCTAATTTGGTGGTTGATTCCTGAATAGACAAATGTCACCTCGAATAGTTAATGTAGAAAAAACCGAGATCTTGGGTTCACAGTACACAGTAGAAAATACTTCCAGTATAGGGAAACATCTGGTTGCTAAAAAACCGTTAATTATGGTGATGATGGTAAATCCTATCGGCTGGCTCTGTGGTGAGTGCCGATTTTGAAACAGCGTAACTTGCTGGATAAATCCGTTGATACCACTGTCAAAAGTTAGATAGTAATGTTATTTGTGGTACGCCACAGTGGGCTGATAAAATTGAACAAATATCTGGGTATTGATAAGTCCAGTTAACTTTAGTATTTAAAATGTTAATTTGTTTCTTTGGCCAATCCTGTTCACAGCTGAACTTAAGAACGCGTAAGCCAAGAAGAAGACAACATTAATCAATCAGTAAATGAAGAAAAAGGACCAAAATAGAACGCTGGTCGCCGTTTGATCAGGTCTGAGAGAAATAAAGAACATTTATGAAAAAAATGCTACTATTCTATATATATATATATATATATATATATATATATATATATATATATATATATATATATATATATATATATATATATATATATATATATATATATATATATATATATATATATATATACGTATGCACACGGAAGGGGACAAGACAATCTCTTATCCTCTCCGTCAGTCATGATTAAAGTTAAAAGGCACACGGTGTCTCTAGCCTATCCTATCGCGCATCGCTTAGCGAGTGCAGGTTTGGTTGGGGCATGCAGCCTTTCCCCTCCTGGCTCGGTCAACGATCAGCGCACAATGTCAATTATTATTTAATTATCCATACGCGCACTTAAGAAATTCCGCCTGTCATTAATAGCTATTAGATTGTCGGCGTCTGTGGGTCGTCGTATGGTATTTAAATAACAGTCACTTACTAAAATTACACAAAATGAAATAGAACGTGAATTCTATTCTGTCACTTATCAGTCGCGCCTAGTGTATTAATTAGTCAACTAAACGTCTCTTCTTGTGTGAGAAAGCGGGTGATGGAATTACATTAAACTGCACAACTGGTAAACAAATAGCTACGCTCTTTTTTCCACTGGTCTTTAACAGCTAGACTTTAAGTGAATTATAATGGTAAACTTTAACACTCTAACACGCTTAAACACAAATTTATATCACCAGAAAATCTGAATGAAATCCCCACGAAGGCTATTAACACACCTTCCACAATGGTTTTAGGCTACGTGTTTAGACTATCCGAAAAATTCTGAGCGTCAACTGATAACGGTTTTGGGAAGACACAGTTTATATACATCCTGTTTTTCTGCTCTCCAGAGTATGCTAATTTTCACATTACCATGTGAATCGGGAGAATCGTGAACGTAGTCCCCCAGATAAAAAGTTTTACGGTCGCTCTGTTTCAGCGTTGCTAATCGACATCAGAGACTTAAACCGTGTAACGGGTTCCCGTAGATTTTGCCCGCTTCTGGAGATCAAAGGTTTATCTTCCCCTGTATGTACGAACTTCAAAGGGTCCTTGGGGAAAATATTTTTGCCCGAGCGACTCACTTCAAAAGGTCCAGTGTTATTCCACATGCATCTGTCTGATATCCGATGATTGACAGATTAGCTCGCGTGAGAAACTCAGGTAAACAAACTTGATTCGCTCCCTGTTATGACTGGTAGGTCACGGAAGTTGGTAAACTTTCCGTTTGTTTACGTCTCAATGAAAAGAGGCGTGGATTAAAGTTCAGTAATGTAGGCAGAAAAATGCTTGACTTTTACTAGCAAATCTTAGAACGCTAACGGGATTTCGAAAGACTGTCAGATACTGTAGGCTATATTTCCATTATACGTCACAACGACATAAAAATTGAAATGATAGAAGCCCTGGAGATCTTTGGTATAGATACAGATCTATGCAACGAAATATACAATACAGGATATATATACCACATGAGATGAAGACTTCAGTCTTCATAATATTGCCCAAAAACCCTAATGCAACAGAATGTTCAGACTTCAGAACAATCAGCCTGATGAGTCATGCAATTAAAATACTGCTCAAAATCATACAGGAAAGAATAAAAAGTAAAGTAAAGTAGACAGTGAAATCCAAGAAGAGCTGTTTGGTGTTAGACGGAACAGCGGAACAAGAGAGGCAACATTTTGCCTAAGAATATTAGCAGAAAAATATACAGAGGTCCAAAAAAGTATGTACATGTGCTTCATTGACTATAAGAAGGCTTTTGACAGAATCCGTCACGAAAAAATAATTGAATGCGTCAAAGACATAGGTGTTGATGGAACAGACATAAGAATACTCAGTAACCTTTATGTGGAGCAAACTGCTACAGTAAGATCTGGACGGAATTATTCACCAAACAAAGACATAAAAAGAGGTGTTATACAAGGTTGTGTGCTGTCCCCCTGTCTATTTAATCTATATACCGAAAAAATTTTCAAACACATACAGGAAATGCCAGGACTGAACATCAGTGGAAGGTCAATAAACAACCTTATATATGCAGATGATACCGTGTTGTTAGCTGACAGTGAACAGGATTTACAAGAACTAGTGAAGCAAGTGAACAGTATAAGTCGTGAATATGGATTGGACATTAATATTGAGAAAACAAGAACTCTGATAATTAGAAAAACAGACAAAAAGCCCACATACGTGGGAAAATCCTGGAACAAGTCAAGAGCTTCTGCTATCTTGGTCATATAATATAACATGAGATGGCAGATGTGACACTGAAATCAAGAAGAGAATAGGAATAGCCAAAGCTACATTCAACAACATGAGACAAATAATGACATCTAAACAGTTAACTCACAAATTAAAACTGAGAATCATAAAATGTTATATATATTCTTGTCGCGGTTAGATAGGTTTTAAGTTATGTAGGGTCCCGCATGAGTATAGGAGATGGAGATGATACGTGAGAAGTACAGGTGTAAGAAATAGATTTTTCACAAGTGGATAGTTTAAGGAGAAGATCTGTCTTTGGACTGAGTAGTTTCTCTAGTCCAGCCTATCTGCACGACTATAATTTAGTATCAGACAATCTTTCACCCCCTTATATTGAGAAATATAAGTTAAACTAAACACGCTCACACAATTATGTGACAACAAGACGCACACAAACGTGAAAAACTATGGTAAAATTGGGTATGGGTCTGACCAACACACAAAGGTAGGTTCGTTTGTTGTTTATTATCACTAAACTTTACAACATCAAATATCTAAAGAGAAAAAATCAAATACATCAGAATTACATGCATAGAAATATACAGAATACCTATGCCCTCCCCTCCTTGAGAAGATAAGAACCCACCAAGTTAATAACCCCAAAGGTTAAAGGTTAGCACTAGGTCATAGCATAGACTGTGAAGAGAAATAAAAACACAAGAACAAAGTTCCTACTAAATGTTACTCCGTAAGTACACAATAGTTAAGCACAAAAAAAAAAAAACCAGTGATGGTATAGGTTATGTAACTAAGAAAATTATTCACTCTTTCTGTCTGACATTCAGTGGCCACTCATTCACGCTTACCTAAATCTGGGCGATATATCCCGTGGTACTGCGAGTATACTGCATATAACTTCCAGTGTTTTTCTATCTTCCAAATTTGGCCCCAGTCCTTCCTCTCTAACACATAAGATTTCTATGAGGGGGACGCCAAATTTGGTGGTTGATTATCGGATGGACTAAAGTCACCTTGGATAGTTAATGTAGAAGAATAACTCCGCGATCTGAGTTCACTGTAAACAGTAGTAAATGTTTCTAGTCTTTTAAAACATCTGGTTGCTAAAGAAAAGAACTGTTACCAGTTATAACTTGTGATAATGATAGACACGATTTTGAAACAGTGTAACGTGCTGGATAAATCCGAGAATACAACTGTCAAACATTAGATGATACTGTTAACTTTGGTTACGCCACACTGGGCTGATAAAAATGGAATGAATATCTGGGTAGTATTTAGTCCAGTTTACTTTACTTTAAAATGTTAATTTTTTGCCTCTTTAGCCGGTCCTGTTCACAGCTGAACTTGTGGACACTTGAGCCACGTAGAAGACAGCATTAATCACTCAGTAGATGAAGAAAAGGACCACAATAGCCCAAAAAGTAGAACCAAAGTAGAAAACCGCTGGTAGCCGTTTGATCACGTCTAATCTGCTAGAAATAGATCAACATTTATGAAAAACATGCTACTTTTCTATGTCTCTACCTATACACACGGAAGGGGACGAGACGATCTCCCATCCTCTCCTTCAGTCCTGGTTAATGTTAAAAGGCACCCGGTGTCGCGCGTTGCTTATCGAGCACACGTTTGGTTAAGGCATGCAGCCTTTCCCCTGCCCGCTCCGTTCAGCGATCAGCGCACAATGTCTATTATGATTTAATTCTCCCTACGCGTACTTAACAAATATCGCCTGTTGTTAATAGCTATTAGATTTTCGGCGTCTGGTATAACTAACATTCACTTACTACAATTACACAAATTGGAATAAACGTGAATCGTATCTGTCACTATAGTCGCACTTTAGAAAATGTCAGTCACTAAGCCGTATCTTCTTGTGGTATAGAGCGGGTGGCTAAATTATCATTAAAACTGAACTATCTGGAATAAAATAGCTACGCGTTGTTTATTTCACTAGTTTTTAACGCTAAAATCACAGTGAATTATAATGGTAACGTGTCACATTAACACGCTTAAGCGCAAATTTGTATTACCAGAAAAAACAGAATAAGATCCCTGTGACGTGTATATGTAAATATAGCCTACATTAATCCTACCACCTTTGCTCCTCATTTAGCGGTTACGTTTTGCTATGCAGAAACCACGCAATTAGCTGTCTCTTGACTCATATTTTAGCCACGCCTATTTTTCCTGCTTTCACGAGCTTGCGAGCTTGTTAACATACTTTCGAAACTGTTATTCATTCAGGGAGCGAAGAACGCTTGTCTAACGGAGCTTTCACGCGAGCGGAGCTGTCAGTATTACGATGACGAGCAGAGTGCACGTGGAAGGTACAGCGTTTGAAGTTTCCTTACGAGGAGAGCAAATCCTGTGATGTTTATACACTCAGGGGACTAAGTATTTGATCTGCGGAAACGGAGGAAATCAAAGAAAGCCCGTTCGCATGACCCATGTCTGTTTGATGTCGTTTCGGCATCATGAGCGAGCGATCAGGGAAATCTTTTATCTCCGAAGGAAACCTCGCTGATTTCCCCGCAGGACAAAGGTGTGAATCGTCGCACCAGTTAGAGAAATAACACCAAAATCTGTATAAATACTCCATCCTCTCAAAGTCAGTTATCTAGTCGCTCAGAAATTTTCGGATAATCTAGCTCGTGATTCTAGAGCCATTGTTAAAGTGTGTTATAGCATTCCGTGGAAATTGTTTCCTTTCTGATTGCGGTAATAGAAATTAGCATTTACGCGATTTAATGTGTTAAGTTTATCATTATAATTCTCTGGGATTTTCTAAGTGCTAAAACTAGCGTATTAAATAACGCATAACTATTTTTCCAGTTGTAATGTAGATTTAATCACCCGCTATCACCCAGAAAGCGATGTTTAACTGACTAAATAATACACTAGGCGACTGATAATTGACGGAGTACAATTCACTTCTATCCATTATTTGTAATTATATAAGTGACTAGTGTAATATCATGTGGCGAAACTAATAGCTAGTAATGTCAAGCGATATTTGTTAAAGTAGTCATAATTAAATTAACACTGATATTGTGCGCTGAGTGTTTTACCGGGAGGGAGAGGAAAGGCGCATACCTAAAACCCAACCTGTACCAGTTGAGCGAAGCGTGATAAGATAGGCTAAGACACATGTGCTTGTTAATATAATTAAATGACGGAGAGGATAAGAGATCTTACCCCTTACACGTGATATATAAGATCGGATATTGATATTGTGGTTAAATGTTTTGTTTTCTTCCTAAATTTAGTACTGATAAAAAACCAGCTGCCAGCGGTCTAAATAGCTTACTTACTTAGTCGTTCCCTTCTACCGTGAGGTGTAGAGGTTTGGAAGAGAGAGCGCCAGACTATCCTATCGGCTGTCTTCCTCCTGGCCTGGTTCCATTCTAGTCCTCGGTCCTTCAAAGATTGTCTAATGTTGTCCTCCCAGTGGACTCTGGGTCGTCCTGGGGGTCTGGATCCCTGGCTCTTTGTTTCCCATGCTTGTCATGGTAGCCGATCTTCTCCCATTCTGCAGACATGGCCAAACCATCTTAGTTGGGACTGTTCTACTTGGGTCTGCAGGGGGTGGGATTTTAGGCCTTGACGTATCGTCTGGTTGCGGACCATGTCTCTTCTTGTTACTTCAACCACCTTCCTCAGATACCTCATTTCTGAGGTTTGGATCTGGCTTTTATGGGTTGTAGTCATTGCCCATGACTCGCATCCATATGTCAAGACTGGGACATAGGTAGAGCGGTATACAGCCATCTTCGTTTTCTTACCAACCTCTCTCTTGCTGAGGAATCCTCGATTTATGGCCTGAAAAAGTCTCCCAGCTGCTGCTTTTCGAGTTGCCAACTCTTCTTTGATGCCTCCCTTTCGGTCTATAATAGCTCTGAGATATTTAAAGTGGTCGACCTGCTCCAGGACCTGTTCTCCCAGCTTAATCTGATGTCTACTTTCTTCTCGTGATATCACCATGGATTTTGTTTTGGAGCTACTTATGACTATCCCTCTCTTCTCCAGCTCTTCCTTCCAGACTTGCAGGTTGGATTGGAGATGTGCCTCTGATTTAGCAATCAGTGCAACATCATCAGCAAATTCCAGCTCTAAAATACATACCTGTCTCATCTTCCAGTACCCCACTGAATACTTTCTTGTTCTCTCCTTACACGACTTGATAACATCGTCCATGAGGGGTATGAAAAGACAAGGTGACAGGATATCACCTTGTCGTACACCAGTGGTGGTCCTGAACTCTTCTGACTTATGGTTTGCTGTCCTCACATAATTTCTGCAAGACTTGTAGAAGCTCTGTATAGCATGAATCAGAGGTGCTGGAATGTTCTTCCTTGCCAAACAGTCCCAAAGTTTGCTCCAGGGGACCCTTTCAAATGCCTTTTCCCGATCTATGAAACAAAGATGGATCTCACTCTTATACTCAAGCGCCTTTTCACTCAGCTGTCTAAATAGCACCAGTAACAATTCTTATTGGGTCTTCGATGTTGACCTGTGCGGGTCTCTTGCTTCATTCAGAGAGAGACCAAAAATATAAACAATAAGTAATCGTAACTGGGCTTACAAAATACCCAGTTTTTTGTATTCAATTGTATCAGCCCGCTATGGTCAAAAATATATATATAACATTTTTCCCGACTACTGACAGTCGTGTTTTCCAAGTGAATTTATCCAGGGAATTACGTTGTTACATAATCGGCACTCAACCCCAGGGAGGAAAACCGATAGGATATACCGTCATCATCACCTTTTTCTTAAACAGTTTACCAACCGGAAGTTTCATTAGCTATTGGAAGTACTGTCTATTGTGTACACTAGATCGCGGTTTATATTTTGCTACCTGAACTATCTGTCACAGAGTGCTCGAAGATTTCGTCTAGATTATTTTAAAATTCCTTACTTTTCTATTCCTTCGCATTTTGTCTGTTTTCTCTACGGAAATATTTGCACCTGCGATCGTTTCTTTAGCTGTTTTTTAAGTCTCCACTAATAGTCCTGTCATACTATCCAAATTTTAGTTTCTTCTACAAAGGCACTTAAAGAGATTTCTTTAGGGACGTCTATACGATTTATTAGCTTGGTCGATTTCGCAGTGGTTCCCAGAGTATCATATTTCCGTGTTCAGTGGTCAACTGGAGACCGTCGATAAATCTTTTACGTGTCTTAGCATGAGACGGGAAATAATTAACTCTTGGCGTGGGAACAGAAATGTTTTAACTTCATGCAAACGAATGCTGAGTTTTAAGACCACTTGCTGATTAACCGTGGGGAGACAACGCACGCTTATAAGTTATAGAAGAGAAGTCTCAACATACCTCATACATACAAGTATATGTGATTGAGAGTAAACGCTACTAAAGTTCTATTTCTAAAGCTGTGGATAAGTCCTGAGCGCCCAGTTGCAGAATCCTAGCCAGTTTCTGGATTTTGATTGCTGTAAATTGTTGCGAGTAAACCGCCTAGTTGCTCTATGGTACAGAGAGAACTAGTGCTTACGTCTCAAACCTAGCGGTGTTCACAAGTCAGCAACCCTGAGCAGTCTACAGCTTTAAGCAGTCAATACCTCGTCAGCACCTGAACAGCATAACGCAACTTCACAACCAGGTTAACGAAAAGCCTAGTCATCTCTTGGACTGTAGCTCAACTGAATCAAATTCTCCAGTTGGTAATCTCTACCTACTGTGACGCCCAGGAGAAGTCCAAGCAGATAAGTCTACGTAAAACCCAGACCAAAATCAGAATTCACTTATCCAAGAAATAACCGTAGGAATAAACTTTCGTCAGTGAGGAAAATTGCCTCTTATTCTTATCTGAACCAAAGACACTGACAGTTCTACATTTCCTAGTATTTCTTTTTTCAAAGTATATGTCAACATTGATTTTAATTTTCTACTGTAATTAAAGTAATTATGTACATTCTGTAACTCACCATCATTCTGAGTTTGACTTAGTAGATTGTATGTTCTGTTCAGAAAAACATTCTCAACCCTCTTTGTATTACTTGTTACTATTAGTTCATCTTCAAAAAGGTTTGAGTAAGAAAGAGTTAGTCGTCGCCAGAAAAATACAATAGTTGGTAGTCTGAAAGGTGAGAGAATCACTGACACCAACCTGTGCCCTTCTGTTAACTCTTTCCCTCAACACTAGCTCACATCTGTGAAAACTAGTGTCTAAAGGTCTATGTGCTTTCTACACATCTTCCTTACTATACAAAACTCTTTATGCGACAATTGAATTCTCATTCAACGTCAATTAGAGTGCACCATCAACACTATATCTGCGACACTATCTGATGTGACATTTTCATATCCAATAACGCACCACCAAAGTAGGTGTTCCCCATTAGGAAATTTAATTATTCGTGGAGGAACTGGGGCTCACTTCGGAGAAGCCCAACACTGGATTATGTTACATGTACACTGATGTTTACGTTCAAGAGGTTGTTAACCAACAAGTAGGTAAGCGAGATTGTATGTGGCCACAGATTGACAGAGTGGGAGAAAGAGGAGTGAATATTTCCTTTTGTATAATCATTGTACCCACTTCTTTTTTGTTCGCTAATACTGTTATTTTACGCGATAGATTACCTAGGAACTTTTTTCTTTGCTTTACTGTCTATTCTATACCCTAGTGTTAATCTTTGACCTTTTGGGTTATTAACTTCTTGCGGGATCTTTTCTCAACAGAGGGGAGGGCACTTATGGGGTTATTTTCATATATCTGTAACACTTGATTTATATTGATTTCTATATATGTTTGATGTTGTGATAAGTTTAAGTGATAATAAACTAAACAAAACTTAATTTATCGTGTTGATCAGCCCAGCCCCAATCTCCATTTACCATAGTTTTCACGTCTGTGAGTCCTGTTGTCGGATAACTGTGTGTGTGCGTGAGTAGTTAACTTATAATTGTATTTATAGGGAGGTTGGATAGATTGTATATTACCAAAAGATAGTCGTATAGATAGGCTGGACTAGAGAATCCACTCATTCCAGAGACAGATCTTCACCTTAATCTATTCACTCGTGGAATATATTCTAACTCTTTCTTTCTCAGATAACCCCACTTTTTCTGTTCTATTCAGACGGACCAAATATATCTCTAAATGTACGACAATCCCCACGAAATCTATTAACACAACTGTCACAGTGGTTCTAGAATAACGTGCTTAGATTATCCGAAATTTCTGAGCGATGACTGATAAAGATTTGAGAAAGACACAGTTTATATAGGATCATGTTGTAATGATCTCTAGAAGATGTGAATTCTCGCACTCTGCTTCCCAGCCGAGAAATCTGAAACTACGTTTCCCCCAATCAAGGGTTTAACGGTCGCTTCTGTCGGCCGCTGCTAACGACAACAAAGCTTAGTCTGTGTAGCGGGCTTTTCCCCGAGATTTCTGTTCACGTCTGAGATCAAAGAATTTATCTCCCCCTGGGTGTATAAACATCAAAGGATTAGCTCCCTTATTGAGAGAATCTTCAAAAGGCCATTAACTGTTCCCACGTGTTTCCCACGTGCGATTTGCTCGTCATCGTAATACTGACAGCTCAGCTCGCGTGAGGAACTTGCGTAAACTAGCGTGGTTCGCTCCCTGCTAGGAATGACAGGTTGCGAAGGTTGGTAAACAAATTGTTTACAACTCAAGAAAAAGAAGCGTGGCTAAAAGTATGAGTAATGCAGTCTGTCAAATGTTTTACTTTGCGAACGAATCCTAGAACTACGGCTTGGTCACGGAAGGTTGCTGTATATAGTAGGCTTTATTTCCATTGTATGTCACAATTCTGCACTACTGTATGGTGTGGAAACATGGATAATAAATAAGCAGCTGGAAGAACGAATTGAGCCTCTTGAGATGTGGATATATAGAAGAATGGGGCGCATCTCATGGAGAGAAAAGAAAACAAATAAGGATATCCTAGAAAATCTAGGTATGAAAAGAGAACTAATGAAGGAGATCAAAATTAGGCCTCTGAAGTATTTTGACCCCATAAAAATGTATAACACCTTACAGAAGACCATAATTGAAGGGAGAGTTGAAGGCAAACGTGCAAGGGGAAGAGTAGCGAAAGGTTTTTATGAGTATAGTTGTCAGTAGAAGTTACTAATACAACAGAAAAAGAATTCTGTCTGACAGAATGTAGTCCCAGTGTCAGAGAAGAGCACTGGTATCACAGGATAGTCACGGCTGTGAAGGTCTCTACTTCAGATAGTAATCAGATTAAAGTTAGAGCCTAAGATGCCACCTTTGCTAGTAACTACCTATGATTATCAACCATTCAGTAAAACTCAAAATGCAACAATATAAAAATGATAAGTCAGAGAATTACAATTACTGAATCATTTATTATGTACATCTACCTTTGGTTTTCTTCTTGTGCAAACTGTGAATGATAACAAATGATGAAATTGGATGAATAAAGATTAATTACACAATTATTCAATAGCTGAGTTGCAATTAAACAGAAGTCCTTGCTGGAATCTTCAAAATGAAACAGAATGTTCTTTAAAAGTTCCTTTAAACTAAATTGTCACTTGTCTTGCCTATCTTCTAGAACAGTTTTTTTTTCATGACACAATTAGTTAATTCTCAGTTTGGTGAGGTAGAGCTGCACGGCATATAGGTGGTAAAGGTTTTAGCCCCGGCAAGCGTGTTCTTACTTCAGTCTGTCTGTCTTCTGCTGTGTGTGTAAAGTTTAAAAAGACTGCTGCTGGCCTTTATATAGAGAGGGTGCGGTCGTATCGGAGGGTAAGACGTTGTTACAGTTTCTCACTCTGTTTAGTTCTGCCTTTTGTGTGTAGATTCGAGCAAGTGTGTTAGTTTGGTCCAGAAAACATTTTCGTTCTTCTCAACCCTGGCATCTACTACCTTCATCTATATATCCTTTTACTGGGACGATCCTTAGATTCCTTTGCATCTCTGGTTTTCCTTAATTCGTTTTGTCTACGATTTGTAGCAACTTTTGGAAGACCATCTTTACACTAACTTCTAACATGCTCTGGAATTCAAGCACAAAGCACCTATTCCTTTCGAATATAACAGCATGGCCTTCTCCTTCATAAAATGCAATAAATTCCATTTCTTTTCTTCACTCCATTGGTTTGCAATTCATATAAATTTGTGGTACCGTTACACACATTTTCCTGCTGTCATTACGTCATTTGCAAATTGATCGCGACACACGCAAGAGAGTGCGTTGATTTGATTGGACGATATTTTTCCTTATACAATGAATGGTAAGGCATTGTTTCATCATGCTACAGGAAGACATCGCTATAAATGGGAAGATAACATCAAGATATGGACAGAAAAGAGTCTATGAGAATGCACCATCAAGACAAGAGACAGAAGACGTTTGAGATCCATTACGGCCAACCTTCGTTGTGGAGATGGCAGCTGATTATGATGAACTGGGGCTTTTAAGAACAAGTTTCATATTTATCACGTTACTCTTTTGCTCCCCCGTGGAGCAGTAGTCTTAGATCTTCATGACGATGACTGACTATGGGAATGCGCCCCTGAGGTGATAGCCGTCAGCTGAGTTTTTTTTTTCCCTGGCGTTCCTTTCGGCGTGTTCTGTTCTCTTCTGTTTGTTGTGAGAGATTCTTTTCTCTTCTTTTTGTTGTGAGAGATTCTTTTCTCTTCTGTTTGTTGTGAGAGATTCTTTTCTCTTCTGTTTGTTGTGAGAGATTCTTTTCTCCGAGTATGAGGTGGTGTCGTAAGGATCATCTACACTTGGTGCGATTGGCAGCTTCATTCTCCCAGGTTGCTGGATGAATGTCCATTGCCTTCATATGTCATGTACACATCTTTGAACTTCAGCTGCGGTCGCCCAACTGTTCTTTTGCCAACTGCCAGTTGTCCATAGAAAATATCTTTGGGGATGCGACCATCTTCCGTGTGGCTGACATGAAACATAGGTCAACAAAATTATGTCACGCCTTACTGGTCTGCTGCCGTCCATTCAGTTCTTCCCATGTCATCTTTAACCCGTTCATGTCTACGTATAATTCCCTTCGCGATGTGTGCTTTGGTCTCTCTCTCCTCTCTCTCTCTCTCTCTCTCTCTCTCTCTCTCTCTCTCTCTCTCTCTCTCTCTCTCTCTCTCTCTCTCTCTCTCTCTCTCTCTCTTACCTAGAGATGGCTGAACACGCGCTACCTTGTAATGCTATCAATTGATTTTTCTCAGTGTTTCCTCCAGGGTTATGGAATCGGCCTAAAAGTTGTTCGACTCCGACTCCTGATATTTTAGAAGTCCGACACCGACTACAGTATTTTTTTTCACTAGTCATATGGTATACAATTCGGAGTACTGATATTTTTTACCGACTTCACTAAAAAATGATCGACTCCACAACTCCCAACTCCGACTCCACAGCCCTAGTATCTTATCCTCACATCTTGCTCTATTAGTATTTGTCTGATTCTTTCCTTATTTAAAACGATTTTTAATCCTTCTGTCCACGCGAAAGCACCTATTTACGAAACTCTGCGCATTTCTGGCTATTGTTTTTGTTGTTCTACATGAATTATTGTATAAAATATTTGTTTGTATTAGTTGTAGTCGAAAAATAGAAAAGGATGGGGGGAAAAGGGGGGGGGGGGGGGGGGTTGCTGTTTAACTCGTTTCAGTTACCTTTTAGAGAAATGCCCTTTTGGGTATTCATGTCTAGCTTTTTTCCCACCAAACGTGCAATCTTTTCATGGTCCTTTCCTGTGTGGGCAACATCTGAGCCCCTGTTGATGTAACGCGCAATTTGTTCCCACCCTTCATAATGGCGGATGTTTGATTTTGGACACAAATTTTTTGTCATTTTCCCTATTTATATTTCGGGTGAGTATGAATAAGGATCTCATATTTATTGTGTATGTTGCTCTGCACAGACGCTTTCGTTGGTCAAGGGCCATCCCTCGCCATGACTTAAAAGTAAGGAAACTGATGAGATTCGACAATGCAACAAAGAGAACAAAGTACAGAACAGACTCCGTTTGGTGAGGTAGAGCTGCACGGCATATAGATGGTAAATGTTTTAGCCCCGGCAAGTGTGACGCCACTAGGCGTGATGGCCACTGACTGCTTTAACAGCCGGTGGCTAAGGTGGCTAAGAAGAAGAACATCTATATTTAACAGTAGGTAATGAATGCAGTTCGTTACATTTTCAGTAACTCGACTCAGTCGCCGACATCGATAAGCCCTTAAATAATAATTCGGAGACGGAGTAATAAAAAGTTTATTTTGAATTTTTTGTTTATGTTTTTTATAACGTACCAAGGCGAGATTTTAAAAGATATCCGTACATTTTCAAAACATGTGATAAAATTTTTATTAATTAGTTAGTCCAATTTCAGCCCATTGGTTTTTTTTTTCACTTCCCCATGCCATTTTTTGGCGTATTGCTCCATAGCTTCATAATTAGTGCATCCAGATAAATGACCACAGGAGAATGAGCGCCGTTATGAGGACATGCAGTAGAAAAAGCCCAACATAATTGTCTCCCACCATATTTTGGCAGGTAACTTACTCACTTTAAAAAATAATTTATTTAAAACATCAAAAACTCAAGGTCAATACACACTTCGAAAAACCGGGAAAATCCGAATTCACTGTTGGCGATAGCAAGCACAACACTCCTGGAGATAGTTGTTGTTGTTGTTGTTGTTTAACTAGGACTGATGAGCTTCTCGATATTTTGCAGCCAATACCAAGTTGAAGAGTTCTTGTTATTATCTACACTACATTGTAGATCGCGGCTTTTCTTGCGGCTTTTTTTGCGGCTTTTCTGCCATTCCGAAACGTTTTTGAGTTGAAATCATGAGCTCCAATTTCTCCAGCTTGGCTGGCATTTAAAGGATCATCACATCTGGTCCAAAGCTAGAAGAAGTGCGTGGCATACTGTGCATTCCCAGCCATTCAAAGGGGCTCTCCAAATATGCGGAGCTAAAATACTGTGCTCTGGTTCTTGGCTCTCCCAAGGAATCATCACGTCGAACTCATCCTCCTGCGTGCACCCAGCCAGGTAAAAAGCCAGAATTACATCTGGGGCTCAAGTGACTCCTCAAAGCTTAGTGTGCAACGCTGGTTTCACAACATGTTTCACCACAGGGGGAATCCCTGGAAGTGTGTTGATGTTTTCAAGAGTCAATGAGTGTGTAGTTAGCCTCACAGACAGGTTCACTTCCAAATTTGAATTCCGTAGCATTGTGCTCAGCAGGTGATCATATAAGGAAGACTCCTGATATGTGTTAAATCATGTTTATTTGTTAAATGCCGTGAATGTCCACCAGTTGATAAATGTAGATGTTGGGACGTGTGTGGTAAAGTGTAACGATTGTCAACTCATTAAACCCAGCACAGTTTTGGTCATACAGGTCATCTTGTCCTGGAACGTGATGAGGCTCCGACAAGAATGTGAGTGTAGACAATGAGTGTGTATATGAATGTCAGAACGCGAATGGTAGAATGATTCGATAGAGTTGTCAGGTTGGTAGTACATCACTCATACTCACACTGTTCGAATTCAAGAAGTACTGGAACTACGGTGGTCTTTTTATAACATTTAATGAGACGCACACTTGGACAGTACGTGTATGGTTACAGGAACAAATGTCGACATAGACAGCATAATGTTGGTCACAGGAATATCATCTTAGGTTAGCATTCATGCTTGGCAAATATCATAATGGAGCATTCGTAAATAAGCATTCAGAGTTCCATCATGTAAATCATCTGGCTTTACTGACTGGGCACGTCAGTCCATAACCAATATATAGGAAGGCTCCTAGACTTAACCTCGTCTAGCGAATATCCCTTCACGTAAAGTTCAATATATATATTTTTCATAAAGATATAGGAATCCCAGACATGGGTTCTCACATGTAGCAGTGATCTCTTGGTTCATCGAGCGATAGTACAGGCATCCCTTTTTCTCACTCGATAAATACAAAGTATATGGATTTCAACATGGCTGTGCTTCTCTCGTGAGCTTCACTCACTATTGGATACAGACCAAAATTGGTCATTCGTTAAATGTCCTCATGTCTTCATAGCTTCTATCATAGAGGTAATTGAATAATATCATATAATCTAGTGCTGATACATAGGAATGTCATCTTCCTTTGAATAAATATTCTTTTCAAAAGTACCACTGTGCATCTGCTTATCGACAACGATGGCGAAGCCCAAGTTCATAATAAATTGTGGTTTTACCTTTCTATGCGAAATATAACTTTGCCATTCCTTGGCAAAAGAGAATAAACACTGGGGTAAAGTACATACAACATGTCTAAATGACTATCACTTTTCCCCATCTACTTATAGATCACTTTTTCGGCGATAAGCCGGCTACAACAAAATTCGACATCCCGACAGGATGACAGCCATGAATCACACCCCCTGCTAGCGATACTTCCGCTGCATAGCCTTTGACCTTTTCTAGCGACAACCAACATAGTTCGACTTAGAAAGGTAAAGATATACATATATAAGACAGACTCGTCCTACTCATACAAACACTACGTATAAATTCAGGCCATAGATATACTGAAGCAAGAACAAACTATTCCTACCCAGCCAAAGAATAAATCGCAGTAGGCCTAGATTCGTCCGCGGAGTCCGATCGAAGATGACGGAACTCCTTTCAAGGGAAGTAACTCAAAAATGACTTCTCCTTAAGCACTTAAAAAGGAAATACTTTGTTTACAAAATATTTGCGAACATAATAAGTATATAAATGTATTATATTGCAAGATAGTAAAGATTGCACTTTACAGTCTTACCACACCTCCCGGGAAAAAAAAAAAAAATTTTTTTTTTTTAAATACATCTAGGAGCAACGTAGAATAGGCTCACAACGCAAGAATACTGCGCAGATGAAAATATCAGGAATAACTATAATTCCTAATATGACCGGTGAGAATATATCTCAAAATCTGAGAGAAATTGTTTCTCTACGAATAAATGTTTCCAGGAAGGTGTGATCTACGTATAATACAATTCTGGTAATTATACAATGCATACCAAAAATTCACACTATAATCTTAAATTTATGATTTATGAAGAAACAATCATCAAAGAACAGCGGTGAATAAACATCAATAAACCGCTAAGTAGCGATACCATCATTCTATTATTAAATTACAAATGTGTATCTTAGTAAAGAAACAAAAAAATAACTGTTGTAAAGTTATACATATTAGAAAGATCCAATATTTAACAGTTAAGTGGCATCATGTGGGCATCTGGACAGAATGTCCGCCATCACATTTTCTGAACCACGGATAGCTCGTACAGAGAAATGAAAAGGTTGAAGAGCGATTGCGTATCGAGTTGATCTCGAGCTCTTCAAGTTCTTACTTTGGATAGCCGTAAGAGCTTTTTGGTCAGTTTCCACTACGAAATGCGCGCCCAGAAGGAATCTTTGGAGTTTGAGAATTGACCAAACCATTGCCAATAATTCACGGTCTAAAACCGAGTAATTCCTTTCTGCAGCATTAAGTTTTCTGGATATATACATTACAGGATGCAGAGTTCCAGAGTACTCTTGCATTAGTGCCGCTCCAATCCCAGTGGATGAAGCGTCACTACGAAGAACAAATGTCTTATCTGTTGTAGGTAACACTAAAATAGGTGGTGATGAAAACATAGTTTTGATCTTCTCTAGTGAAGATTGGCATTCATGAGACCAGTGAACCATGTTAGGCGACCCTTTCTTTAATAGTGTAGAGAGAGGTGCCATGATAGAGGACAGATTCGGAATGAAACGTCCATAAAATTGTATGAGACCTAAAAGACTTCGCACTTGCTTTTTAGTCCTAGGGATAGAGATGTTAAGTATCTTAGTGATATTATGGTCTTCTGTCTTCAAGAAACCGTGACCTACTCGATGGCCTAAGAAAGCAATTTCGCTAAAGCCAATACAAGCTTTAGATGGTTTTGCTGTCAGGTTATACTCACGCAGAGTTGATAATAATTCAACTAACCCTGAATAGTGATCTTCCCAAGTATCGCTGAAAAGACAGATGTCGTCTAGATAAGCAATGACATCTGACCGATACGATAGGATTCGACGCATCATGCGTACAAATGTAGCTGGTGCGTTCATAAGGCCGAAAGGCATAAAATTCCATTGGAAAAGGCCTCTGGGAGTAGAGAAAGCGGTAAGAGGTTTGGCGCGTTCGGATAATGGAACTTGCCAATATCCTTTAGACAAATCAAGTTTAGTGAAAAAATGCGATTTAGAAAGACGAGTAAGTAGCTCTTCTAGTAAAGGCATAGGTTCAGCATCGAACTTCGTAACTTGATTCAATTTGCGATAGTCAACGCAAAGACGTATGTTATTGTCTTTTTTTCGAACAATAACCATCGGCGAAGAATATGCAGAAGTGGATGGTTCGATTATTTGTAAATCTATCATTTCATCCAACTCCTTTTCAACCTGTGTTTGGAAATGTATAGGGATAGGATAAGGTCTAACCCTAATTGGAGTATGTTCAGTTAGAACAATGTCATGCTCAATGACATGAGTTTGTCCAGGGATGTCAGTGAGGACATCCTGAAATGTTTGTAACATAGACGAAACTTGTCGCTGTTCTCCTAGAGACAAATCAGGAGAAACAGTAACGTCTTTCCATGATTCACTAGAATGAAGTGGGATCATTGGAAGCGGAAGATTAACATCCGAAAAACTTGTTTCCTCATCCTGTATTACAGACAGTGATGAGTAATGACCATGTTTGACATGAGAATCGTCCGTTGCCTGGAAAATAGGCTGTAGATAGTCAGGACGTTCATGGAACTCCGTAAGCATATTGATGTGGAAGGTTTTATGCTTCCCGTTAATATCGACGATGTAGTCAACATCTGAAATTTTCGATATTATATCGTACGGACCTTTCCAACTAATAAGGAGTCTGTTTTCACGACAAGGTAGCAAAACAAATGCTTTGTCACCAGGACAAAGTTGTCGTAAAGTTCTCTTCTTATTAGCAAATTGTCTTGCCTTCTGCTTAGCAAATTCAGAAGAGGACGTTGCCAATTTGCATGCTTCGATAATCTTTTGTCTCAGCGCGATGACATACTCGTAAGAAGATTTTGTGTCATCGTCAATATTGTCAGCTGTTATAAGATCATGCAGCAAAGACATTGGGCCGCGCGGTCGCGCGCCAAAGACAAGTTCAAAGGGCGAAAACCCTGTATGTTCATTGGGGACCTCTCTGTACGCGAAGAGGGCCGCGGGTAAAACCCTATCCCAATCTTGAGGATGATCCTCAGTTATCTTCCCTAATAAGTTCTTAAGTGTTCTATTTAGTCGCTCGACCATCCCATTGGACATAGGATGATAGATGCTACTCAAAGATCTCTCTATCTGTAGAGTAGACATTACTTGAGACTGGTATCCGATATCAGTTGGGTGCCATGATCTGATAATATTTCTCCGGGGAATCCCAGCCGAGAAAATATAAGCCAAAGAGCATCTGCAATGTCAGCGGTAGTAATGCTCTTTAGAGGGATAGCCTCTGGCCAACGTGTGCACATGTCTACACACGTTAAGATAAACTGATGTCCTCTAGCAGATTTGATCTTGAATGGACCAATGATGTCTATCGCCATTTTCTGGAATGGACGAATAGGAATATCTGCAGCCTGAATAGGCGCAGCATGACGAGGACCTTTGGATTTGACTTCTTGACATACTTTACAGGATCGACAATAGATCCGTATGTCCTTGTTCACAAAAGGCCAAAAGAAAGCCGCAAGAACTCTTGACTTTGTACGGGAAAAACCCATGTGACCAGCACACTGAGAGTCGTGTGCATGTTGTAAGATCTTAACTCTCAAATTCTTGGGTACAAGAATCTGAGAATGACTTGACTTAGTGGAGTCTTGCACCATACGTACAAGTACGCCATTCTTCATTGTAATCCAAGATTTACAATTTGAATCTTTATTCGGATCACCTTTCGTTACAAGAGTGAAGAATTTCTTAAGAGTCGGATCTTCTTCTTGTTGTTTTATAAACGAGTCACGAGAAATTACCAAGGGATCATCTTGGTTATGCACTTCATTATCTTCAACAGATGAAGTTTCAGGCATATTGAGAGCTTGAGCTCTAGTGACTACCGCATTAGCAGATTGCATATTTTGATTTTCCCAAACGGAAATTTGCTCCGGAGTGCATTCTTTGACTCCGTGAATGCGACCGATGATAAGATCAGCGATCGGATTCGGCAAAAGACATGCGTGTACATCTCCTGTGAAGAAAGGAGTAGCAATCCTAATGATAGCGGTAGAGTATTTCTCTATGGTGCCGCCAAATGTTACGCATTTGACTACTTTGCCTGTAGAATGAGAAGGATCTATGAGTGACTGCCTAACCCCAATAGTTGTGCATCCAGAATCAAAAAGTACTGAGACTGGATTGTCATTTACTAAACCTTTGTGTAAGACAAGAGAACCTCTCCCATCATGCGCGATTGACGCAGGAAGAGCGGGAAGAGGATGGCCACAGCTTAAAGTAGACACTGTGGTTGGCTCAAATAATGTTTTGCATTGGGGGCACTGAGATGCTCTCCCAAAATCAAAAGCGGCACATGCCATATTATTAGAGTCATCATTATCTTTATTTTGTTTATAGGCTTCGTGGGACTCTTGCTGTGCAGAGTTCGCCTGGTAATGAGCTTTATGTTTTTTTGAATTGTGCTCTACCTCTGTTATTATTGCCTCTGTACTTATCATTGTTTCCACTATTATAACCCCTACTCGGGTTTGAATCATAGCTCCTTTGGTTACTATCATCATATTCATTATAATGAGTATCTCTGTAATTATGATCTTGTTGTCTCCATGAAGGAAAACTTGGATAGTTTCTAGAATGACTTCCTTTGCGAAAGTTCCTGTAATTATGACCACCCCTGAATCGAGGGCTGTCAGCTCTTCTCCAGGTATTCGAAGAAGAACCCTGAAATGATTGGTTACCTTGGTTCTGATAACTGTAATAGTTACCTTTTTTATTAAACCTATTTTGAGGTCCTTGGAATTTGTGAGAGTGATTAGGGTTGTATGGTGTTGCAGAAGCAACTGGCATACCTTCTTTAACCTTACTGTTGCTAATAGCTACGTCCGGATGTGCAGTGACGTATTGGGTACAATACTGTTCCATTTCTTTTAGAGACTTAGGTTTACGCTCATGTAAGAATTCGAGGAAAGGTTTATTTATACTTGACATAATCTTGTCTCTGAGTATCAAGTCCATAAGGGCTTCATAAGTCTTTTCTGTTTTGGATAGCTCAATCCAACGATCAAATGTAAGACGTGTCCTTGCAATGAATTCTGAGAATTCTACACCTGCCTCAGGCACCATTGTCTTAAACAACTTCCGATAACCCTCTTCAGACAACTGATACTTCTTTAATAAGGCTGCCCTAATAACATCATAGTTATCTTTGTCAGCCTCTTCAACCAAACTTAAACTAGTCAGAGAATCACCTTTCAGATTTTCTGATAACTGGTTAGCATATTGTGATTTGTCCACATTATGGGCTCGACAAGAGCGTTCAAATCTATTTAGCCAGAATGTTATGTCATCACTGGAAGGGTTGAACGCTGGTACCTTGACCTTGTAAGTAAAGGGTTTACCATTACCACCAGATGCTTGATTACCATTACTTATGTTTGTTAACTTTAACTTTTCTAACTCAAATGCTAAAAGTTCTTTTTGGTGTTCATGTTCTCTTATTGCTTTTTTCTCTTCTGCAGCAGCTTCATCTTTTCTTTTCTTTTTTTCCATTTCCATCTGGAATCTTTTTTCATCAGTCTGTATCTGCAATTTCTTTTGTTCATCCTCTCTTTGTAATTTTTTTTTCCTCAGCTTCTAATCTTTTCTCCTCAGCTGCTAATTTCTTTTCTTCAATCAATGCTTTTCTTTCTTCAGCAGCAGCAGCAAGTTTTCTCTCTTCTGCAGCTAATGCTTTGTCATATTGAGCAACTGCCCATTCTTCTAATTGCTGACCAGTCTTATCAAGAGCTTTGCCTTGTGTGATAAAATAATCTAATGTAGACATCTTGTCTAATAAGATCAGTAATTTGCAAAAGTAAATAAATTCACTTTCTTAGTCTTAATCAAAGACCTTGTATGATAACTTTGTAACCTGTGGAAAATAGTACTTAACTATCCCAATCACTGTGGGAAACAAGCCTTACAAAGGTCTTGTATAAATCCTTATATAATAACAGCTATAAGTTGCTGGTTCACTCTATAATATAAGTGCAGTGCACCAGAAATAGTGTTTTATATCATCAACTGTGTACCTTTAGTAATAGCAATTAACTATCAGTTGATTCTTGTACATCAATTTATATGATCAACTATATTTTAAATAGTGTATGTCGATCAGGCACAAAACAAAACAGTTATACAGAAGAACATGAAAACATTTGCGGAAATGAAATAAATCAAATGGGAAAAACAATAAAAGATAAACCGCAAGAGGATAACAAATACAAATAACGCCACAGTATATAAATATAAATTGAGAATAGAACTGAAAGATAGAATAGGGTAGACCAACAAATTACAAACAAATCAAAACAAACTAAAGAACAGAGGAATATTACAAAAACAACAATGAGTACAGTCTTCACAGCTAACACTAATAGCAACAGCTGTCGCAGCAAATTTTCAATCAAGAAAATTGCACCTATAGAAACGCACACATCAGACCCTCTATTACGTGGGATACTCTGTTGTGTGACACCGCCCAACCAAAACAACAACCCGCTGGATACAAACAAATATCACATATAAATATTTAAACATAAATACATAAATGCATAAATAGTATGGCAATATGATGTAAATAGAGTGTTGCAGAAAGAATGTGTTGAAATGAAGGCTCAGTTACACTGCCTAATAGTACAGTACTGTGGTACTTTATTAAACAAATACTTCTGGTCTAATTATTTTAAATTCAACACAGAAATAGAAGCTCCATCGTTGATGTGAATGATAACAATCGATGTAGGACTTCTCAGTTCAATAACATTTCCTTTCGCAAACACTGTCAAATATTCTCCAGTCCTGATGTGTAATGTTCTATGTTTCAACCAAGCTTGCTGTGTAACACTGTCAGTTGTATGGCAAATGTCCAACGAACCAAATGTCAACAAACGCTGACCTAGTTACTGCATACTGTCGACAGGACAGGTCACGCTGACATCACTGTAGAGTTGTACTGTTGATGTATTTGTGTGTCGTAACAGACCCCAAGGAACGTCTGGTCTCAGTAGTTTACTTCTCAATATGGTCACTGTGCAGGTTGACCCAGGAAGCTGGCACACCAGTTGTTAAATCACTGTTTTATTTGTTAAATGCCGTGAATGTCCACCAGTTGATAAATGTAGATGTTGGGACTGGTGTAGTAAAGTGTAACGATTGTCAACTCATTAAACCCAGCACAGTTTTGGTCATACAGGTCATCTTGTCCTGGAACGTGATGAGGCTCCGACAAGAATGTGAGTGTAGACAATGAGTGTGTATATGAATGTCAGAACGCGAATGGTAGAATGATTCGATAGAGTTGTCAGGTTGGTAGTACATCACTCATACTCACACTGTTCGAATTCAAGAAGTACTGGAACTACGGTGGTCTTTTTATAACATTTAATGAGACGCACACTTGGACAGTACGTGTATGGTTACAGGAACAAATGTCGACATAGACAGCATAATGTTGGTCACAGGAATATCATCTTAAGTTAGCATTCATGCTTGGCAAATATCATAATGGAGCATTCGTAAATAAGCATTCAGAGTTCCATCATGTAAATCATCTGGCTTTACTGACTGGGCACGTCAGTCCATAACCAATATATAGGAAGGCTCCTAGACTTAACCTCGTCTAGCGAATATCCCTTCACGTAAAGTTCAATATATATATTTTTCATAAAGATATAGGAATCCCAGACATGGGTTCTCACATGTAGCAGTGATCTCTTGGTTCATCGAGCGATAGTACAGGCATCCCTTTTTCTCACTCGATAAATACAAAGTATATGGATTTCAACATGGCTGTGCTTCTCTCGTGAGCTTCACTCACTATTGGATACAGACCAAAATTGGTCATTCGTTAAATGTCCTCATGTCTTCATAGCTTCTATCATAGAGGTAATTGAATAATATCATATAATCTAGTGCTGATACATAGGAATGTCATCTTCCTTTGAATAAATATTCTTTTCAAAAGTACCACTGTGCATCTGCTTATCGACAACGATGGCGAAGCCCAAGTTCATAATAAATTGTGGTTTTACCTTTCTATGCGAAATATAACTTTGCCATTCCTTGGCAAAAGAGAATAAACACTGGGGTAAAGTACATACAACATGTCTAAATGACTATCACTTTTCCCCATCTACTTATAGATCACTTTTTCGGCGATAAGCCGGCTACAACAAAATTCGACATCCCGACAGGATGACAGCCATGAATCACACCCCCTGCTAGCGATACTTCCGCTGCATAGCCTTTGACCTTTTCTAGCGACAACCAACATAGTTCGACTTAGAAATGTAAAGATATACATATATAAGACAGACTCGTCCTACTCATACAAACACTACGTATAAATTCAGGCCATAGATATACTGAAGCAAGAACAATCTATTCCTACCCAGCCAAAGAATAAATCGCAGTAGGCCTAGATTCGTCCGCGGAGTCCGATCGAAGATGACGGAACTCCTTTCAAGGGAAGTAACTCAAAAATGACTTCTCCTTAAGCACTTAAAAAGGAAATACTTTGTTTACAAAATATTTGCGAACATAATAAGTATATAAATGTATTATATTGCAAGATAGTAAAGATTGCACTTTACAATATGCCTCTATGCATCTCCTGGAGATAGAAAACACTATACACCCGCTGCAGTTATGATATCTGTACATATTATGTCATTAACCTTGCCCTCAAATTTTAGCACACTTCAAGTCACACCTATATAAACTGGAAAAGTCTGACAGACAAAATTGATAGTGAGTTCTCTTTGTTGCATTGTCGGATCTCATCAGGTTCCTTTCTTTTAAGTCATTGCCCCTTGACCAACGAAAGCGTCACTGCAGTGTCACGGTTGATCGAGTGGTTATCTGTATTCTCCTTCTGATAACGAGGAATGCTGATGTGGAGTTTACCATGCTCTGGCTCTGTGCACTGCCGCAGTTTCTCTCTTATTGTTTGAATGTTTTGCATGACTTCTCGCCGCTGTTAATCGACTAACCCTGGAGACTGTCCTAAACAAATCGTTCTAAACTTGAATAAGAAAAAACACGCCCAGTGCAGCATGTGCTTAGGAGCTACAACGGATGATCTAGTCATCGACAATTGTAAAATGATGAAGACAGAAAGGTCTCTTGAAATATCTTGAATGTCATAATTCCTGCATTACGTTGACAAACTCATGTGAATTAATGGCTTTGAATAGTGACATATCCTAATATCGTTATCCTAACATTCTGTTTAGTCATTGAAAAATTCATGAAAACTTAATTTATGAATTTGACTCTGAAATATCCAAATACCATAATCCTTACATTACGTTGACAAACTCATGTGAACTTCACTTATGACTTTAGATAGTGAAATATTTTAATGTCACAATCCTTACGTTCCGTTGACAAACTCATGTGAACTTCACTAATGACTTTAGTCAGCGAAATATCCTAAATGTCATATTCCTTGTATTCCGTTTAGTTAACTTCACTGATGACTTTACAAAGTGAAATATCAAGTGTTAATACGTAATTCACTGAGAGGTACTTTAAGGTATAGTTACATTCTATTTTTGTTTATAAAAATAAACTGACATTTTCCTAATGTACGTTCTCTTGACCCATTAAAATTGTTCATTCTTTTATTATTTAAAAAAAAACCCAGTGTGTTCTTCTGCCTTGTTAAATCATTTATTTGCTAGCTTGTTAACTCATTGTTTGTTTCTTCTTCTTCTTCTTCGTTCACCCTCAGACGTCAACTTGAATATGACCAAAGAAAGCAATGGTCAGTCTGAGGCTGTTGACATCTCCTTAAGAGTTTTTCTAGGAATGGTCCTGGTGATGGCCATATGCCCTTTCTCTGTTCCTCATATGTTGGGCACCTTTGAAGCAGATGTTCAGCAGTCATTATATCAATGCCACAGTTACACTCATCAGTAGTTCCTATCTTTAACTTGTTGAATAGATGTTATCCCAATCTGGTGTGACCTGTGCGAAGTCTGAAGATGAGCACTTGTTCACGTCTGCTGAGCTGGTAATACGCATTGTTTTTATAGTGGCCTGGACGTTCTGCTTCCCACTTGCTCCTGTATCAAACAACCAGTGTGTTCTTCTGTCTTGTTAACTCATTTATTTGCTTGCTTGTTAACTCATTTATTTGCTTGCCTGTTAACTCATTTATTTGCTTGCCTGTTAACTCATTTATTTGCTTGCCTGTTAACTCATTTATTTGCTTGCCTGTTAACTCATTATTTGTTTGATTGTTTACTCATTTATTTGCTTGCCTGTTAACTCATTATTTGTTTGATTGTTAACTCATTATTTGCTTGCCTGTTAACTCATTATTTGTTTGATTGTGTACTCATTTATTTGCTTGTACCCAGATTTAGTGTCTCTTCTGCACTGCACTGTCAGCTCTCTGCACTTCTGGTTTAGCCACTCTTCTTTTCCTTGCTTGCGTTTGTGTACAATTTCTTCATCTACTATTTCATATTCTTCTTTGTTTAGCTCACTATGTCTTCTTGTGTCAATCAACAGTACAATTTTAAAATATCACGCTTGAAAACTGCAACCAAGATGAAGTGGGTTCAATTCCCAGCGTAGCCACACACACACACACACACACACACACACACACACACACAAAATCAACAGAGGAATGACATTTGAGAGTCATGACATAATTGGACCCGCCCCCTTAGAACCTAAATTAGGTAAAAGGGCCGACATATTTATCTGACAGATGTACTTCATTCGATGATCGGATTACCGCAGTTAATAACGTTCGATATAAAGTGTTTCCTATCATCATATCGTATGTCTGAGAGCTTAAAATATCATTTTGTATTCACGTTATCTTTTTATTTTATTTATAAAACACAGCTTCATTTTAACGTTATTTCTAGGGGAATAATCAAACATTCCGTTACTTCAGGGTTTCAGCTACCGGTCAGTCGCGGCATATTGTTAGATAACACTAGTCAACAACCAAAATGTTCCAGAAATGAAAATAGCTGATCTTAACTAATTTTGGTGTGCTGAAAACGAAAATGACATTTTAAAATGTTGATTGGCTCTAGTTTTCAAGATATATGCTACTAGTTTATTTAATTACGGTCAATTTATATATATGACGCAACTGTTGTGAGCGATTGCATAATTTTTTTCTAATGACCAATAAAAATATAACTAGAAGTTGATGATGCAATCCTACCTATGATTACATCACCTTTGTGTATAAATATCTTATCTCTGATAAAATTTTGCCATTAGTTAGTGCATTTGTCCTTATCAAAAGTATCGTAGTTAGAAATGCCTAGGACAAGTGTGAACAGTGTTAATAATTTCTGTTATATATGTGGTGAGGTGACATTTGTATCACAAAAACGAAATATAACTAAAGTGATTAAAAAGGCGTACAGTTTGTATTTTAGCTGCAGAATAGGGCGCCACACATATGCTGCAATACATGTGCAGCACATCTTAAACTGTGGTTGACTGGCAAAAGGCAAGCTATGCCTTTTGCAGTCCCAATGATTTGGAGAGAGCCCACTGATCATCTCAACAATTGTTACTTTTGCATGGTCCCTCCAATTGGGAAAGACATATCCAAGAAGAAAAAATGGACTCTGGAATATCCAAACTTCCCCTCTGCAATACGTCCGGTACCACATGGCGATGACCTACCAGTTCTTAAAGTGCCAGAATCATTTTCAGCTGCTTCCATTGATGAAGAATTGGACATTGGTGGTCCTGAACCATCAACCTCAAGCGACCCAGATTTTGAGCAAACTACATCCACTAAACCACACTTAATAACCCAAGGTGAACTGAATGATCTTGTAAGAGATCTGAATTTACCGAAGAACAAGGCGGAGCTTTTGGGTTCCAGATTGCAACAGTGAAATCTCCTGGCAGAAGATGTTACAATTTCTGTGTATAGGAACCACCAGAAGCCGCTTATTACAGCCTTTTTTCAAAGAGGGTGACCTTTCTGCGTGCCACAACATTTCTGGTTTAATGGCAGCCCTCAAAATCAATTACATACCGGAAGAGTGGAGGCTTTTCATTGATTCATCCAAGACGAGTCTTAAAGCTGTTTTGTTGAATAATGGTAATGTGTTACCGTCAATTCCAGTTGGTCACGCAGTTCATATGAAAGAAATTTATGAAAACATTAAGCAGCTTTTGAAGTGTATAAACTACGATCATCATCATTGGTCACTTTGCGGTGACTTAAAAGTGGTCGCTCTTTTGCTTGGACTACAGGGTGGATACACCAAGTACTGTTGCTTTCTCCGTGAGTGGGATAGCCGTGCACGAAGTGACCATTACATCAGAAGACATTGGCCAATCAGGCAGTCATTGCAGCCTGGCAGTAAGAACGTTGAGAACCCAGCACTTGTTGACACCAGCAAGATTTTGTTGCCACCCTTGCACATTAAGCTGGGTCTCGTGAAAAACTTTGTCAAGGCAATGGAGAAAACAGATGAGGCTTTCAAATACCTCATCAGAAAATTTCCAAGACTGAGTGAAGCTAAAATAAGAGAGGGAGTATTTGTTGGTCCGCAAATTCGAAAACTTCTTCATGATGACGAGTTTCTTTGCGTGTTGCATGGCAATGAAAAAGCAGCATGGCTAGCATTTAAGTCGGTGGTGGACAATTTTCTTGGAAACAACAGATCTGATAATTACAATGAAATTGTAGAAAATCTCCTTCTGAAGTATAAGAGTCTTGGCTGCAACATGTCTTTGAAAATTCATTTTCTGGATTCTCATCTGGATTTCTTTACGTCAAACTGTGGAGCGGTCAGTTATGAGCATGGTGAACGATTTCACCAGGACATTGCTGCTATGGAGACAAGGTATCAAGGCAATTGGAGCCCTTCAATGCTTGCTGATTACTGTTGGACTGTGACAAGAGACACCTCATCGATTGACTACAAGAAGCAAGCAAAGAAAGCTCGAACAGCGACTGAATAATGACGGAATGGGTTCAAATGTGCCTTTTTAAAACATGATATGTGAACTTTAAATAATGTTTTTATTTTTATTATCATTTTATGTTGAAATATCAATTAATTGAGTATGTAACCACAATTTTTATAATGCTAAAGTAGAAAGACTAGCTGTTCACCCCAGAGAATTAAACGAGCATACATTATTTGTATTACTGTAATGTAAATTCATCATTTTTTTTAAAAAACCAGAGCCAATTGGTGAATTTCATTATGATATTTGAAATCAGCATGTCAAAATCAATAAGAAATGGTATATTTAATTTCTGGTACAAATAACTTTTGAAAATTTGTTGACTAGTGTAATTAGAGACGATTTGGTGATCTCTAAGTGTCGCAGGAAATTTAAAAACAATAAGCTAAGGAAATATTGGGCAAGCCTACTCCCGCAAGCTTTAAAAAGCGCGGTATCCCAAAATTAAAAGTACTTTTTTCCGCGTTCCCAACGAAAACCCACCAGCAAAGCTAATTATTACACTGAAATAGACAGCACGTCTTTTCTATTTGGACATGAGCCCTAATATAACCAACGGACCCTGTGTCTAGGTTGAGTAGAGCGCGCCTCGCCAAAACGATGCAACATTTTTTTTTAAACGAGCAAACTAACTAAAATTCCATATTTTCATTAACTGCATAAGATACAAATGCAATATTTTCTTTGAAGGGAAGTTAACATCTGAGAAAATATCATTTAATGTGAATTTTCCCACCGATGGAGTTGCAGGAAGCAGGTCGTTTGGCAGAGATAAAAGGTAAATATACAAGCTGCACTTATTCCAAATACTCGGAAGCCTTGAAAACAGGCATGATTTTAACAAGATAGATCTGGGCACATTAATAACAACTGATGGAAGATGGATCTTAGAAGTGAAGAGCAGAATAGCTCAGGCAAAAACGGCATTTTAAAAAAGAGTATTTTATGCAACATTTCTATGTCAATAGAAGTAAGAAAGAAAGTTCTTCAGTGTTATAAAGAACCAATCCTAACATATGAGAGTGTGAAATGGACAATTAGTAAACAAGTAGGGAAGGCACTAGATTCTGTGATAAACGAGCGAAAAAGCCTTATCGCTCTATATTTTCCTACATCTTTCTAATTTTCTTTTCTCCCACACTGTGCTCTTTCATTCCACATTGGCACTTTCATCGTTGTTCTAGTAATCTGTTAATCACGACTGGGCGGTAAACTGTAATCTTTATTACTGTGATAAACGAGCGCAAAGGCCTTTTTGCTCTATCTTTTCCTACATTTTTCATATTGTATTTTCTCCGACATTTGCTCTTTCATCCCATATTTGCGACCCACATTTGCTATTTCATCGTTGTGATTACTCGCGACCGGTATCTAGAGAACCACATTTGTTCTTTCATCGGGGGAAATAAAAGTCCTTTGATTGAGTCCACATGCCTGACATTATCGTTTGAAGCCCACATTGAATCGTGATAAATCTGGTAAAAACACATCTGGTCATCCTAATCAAACATCTGGGCATGCTGTAATTTCGGTGACACCACATTGGACGCCCAGATTGGCCAGGGGAAAACGTCTCATGCTGTAATGGTGTTATCTTTGGTCGGCCGCGGTTCAGACAAGCGTTGGGTTACCACATTGGACGCCCACCTTGGCCAGGTGAACAATAAACAATCAGAGGTCAAACTACACCCACGTTTGGACTGACAGGGGACAAGAGCGATCCTGTGAATGAGTGACCAGAGGGGTCATTAAGGATTGGTTGGTATAGGCGGAGCTGTACAAGAAACCCATATTGGACTGGCAGAAATATAATCTACTGCGTAGCTTGCAAGAGGAAGGAGTCCAGTTTTTACCTTGTGAGGAAGAGATTAATCCCAATAACGCCTAGCCTAATACACGTGTTTATTCAGAGTGGATGATAATTCAGTTCTGTGATTAATTGTGTTCTTAAAGGATTTTGCGAAGGGAAAAGAAGGTTAGTAAATCTTATACTTATTAATACATTTTCTTATTTTTGTTTATTTTAACATCACAGCTAAAATGTGCGAATAATAAAGTTTCAAATAATTCTTGGCATAACTGATTAATAAAATCAGAAGATTTTCCTAGAAGATGATAGGATGATAGGAGGTAATTAATAGTTCATACGTCACCTTCATCATCATCACAGTCTCCCATGCACACACACTCTCATGCACAAGATATTTAACATCATTAGAATTGAACTCAGAGAGAGAGATGAATAATGAGCAGTAGTTTAAATGCAAGTCAACCAGTGATGTTAAATGTGAAAAACTTACGAAGACTTTTGTGTGTCTTCAGTTCATCAGAAGTCTGAGTCTACACGCAACGTGTCTGACGTCTAACCAGAAATAAGTTATCAAAAAAGGACATTTGGCTAGCAGAATTCGCCCTAGGACATCTTTCATTCCTCAATTAAAAAGGAATATTGTCTCACCCACAAGTCAGAAGGTGGACGCAGCATTTTTCGTCACCATATACTGCTTGCTCACAAGTTCAATACATCGTTATCACAAGTTCAATACAGAGTTATCACAAGTTCAATACATCGTTATCACAAGTTCAATACAGAGTCATCATAAATTCAAATCACTCGAAAGATCATTATTATCTGAAGTCCAGCAAAAGAGCTCAAAAGAGGAATCGCATATTTATACCACGTGCAACACACTCTTAAGCGCATTTTATGAAGCAGACTCGAAAGTATATGAATCACGACTACATACGCAAGATTATGAGTCTACATATCACTAACATTTCGTGAAGATATTCAGTCTGACCAGTACCCTCGGGAGATTAGACAAGACTTTTTGTTCATATGACAACTATTAACTGTTAATCAACACTACAGAGATATACTCAAACAGTGAAGGAATATACATAGATATCTCGTCAGCGTTCTCCGTACGACAACAGTATCATCAGAACGTCCTCAGCTTAGAGATACCCCACTCGACATAACGTATAACAACTTGGGACATTTTATGCATACATGTGAATCCTCATATCTAGGAGAAGCATTTAGAGACACATGGACTGTGTAGAGTACTCACCATTTTGGTAACACGTATCATATCACATCATCATTTCACTTTACACCAGTTCATTCTTAATTAACTATTACTTAATTAACTGCAATTTTATTATCTCATCTGTGTGTTTTGTGTGAATCGTCTTTCACCATCATCACGTTCTAACCATTACTAACCCTATATGTGTGGATATTTCATTAATAAACCCAACGATCGTTTGATCATTATCTAGTTTGTTAATGTATCACTCGTGCTGTCGGTGTTACATATTCACCTATAGGAACCTTTCTCTACTCAGATGAGGTTGGGGGCTTTTTCTTTACGGGATCTAAGGGCGGAAGCTAAGGTCGTGGGGAAACAGAACTCTTTCCATAATTAATTAGAAGACACTGTCTAGTGGAAAGCATTCGCATTCCTGTCTTCTTGTCCCTATCTCGAATAGGTCTTTATTCTTTCTTAACGAGCCAATTTCTAGAGACCTTATATTTAATATTTCATAGACTATTCCTAGCAAAAACTACTGTTGTAGTTGCCCCAGTACTCACCACACGACAATTGTGAGCTCGTCCGGGATTAGTGAACCCGGACTTAGAAGTGTGATAAATAACATTTTCATCCCTGCTATACAGTTGCGATAATTGCAAAATTTGTTGGCATTTTGAGGGATTACCTTCTAGACTGACTTTTACTATAATTTGTCTATTTCATAGGGGGGATAATTTATATCTCTAAAGCACGAGTGATACTTTTTAAATTGAGTATCAAACGGACAGAGTAAGCAATTTTTGAGAACAGAAGATACTGTAGGGAACTGATTTTTTAGAATCTTTTTCTGTAACTGCTGGGAAAATTTTTATCATAAATATTTAGCAAATTTTTTATAGAAAACTTCGAGATAATCTGTTATATAATTTTTAGAATATGCTGAGTGAGTGATTGTTTTTAAAGAACTATTTGAACTTGATTACTAATTTAAACCTAGAAGGTTTTAAGAGATAATTACTTGTGCGAGTCTAAACAATTTGTTTGGAGGTCACTGCCAATTTTTCCCTTCGTGAACCCATACTGCATATCATGGCAGATGCCACAAAAATTAGGACTAGTTTAATGGAGGCAGGGCGTGAATACGGGTTAAGTGGGAAAGATCTGATGAAATTTGTGAGTGAGGAGACTGATAAACTCCATGCAAGAGAGATGGAAGTGCAGAAACTTGCAATGGAGAAGGAGAAAGCTGCAACAGAAGCAGCGGAGCGGAAAGCCGCAGCAGAAGCAGCGGAGCGGAAAGCCGCAGCAGAAGCAGCGGAGCGGAAATAAGCAGCAGAAGCAGCGGAGCGTAAAGAGAAAGCCGCAGCAGAGCATGCACTTAACATGAAGCAACTGGAAATCCAGGGACAGACCAATCAAATAGAGCTGGCAAAAAGTGCAGCGGCTTCCAACTGTGATGGAGGGTACTCACCCCACTCAGATGGTGTGCCTACTTCGCAACCTGCACCACCCAATGCCATGAACTTTCCGCTGGAACCTTTTTCAGAAAGGAACGATACCATGGACGCCTTTTTAGACCGCTTCGAACGCTTTGCAACAGGGTTTGGACTTGAAGAACAGAAGTGGAACTTGAAACTTTCCCAGGGCCTAAGAGGAGCCGCCTACGAAGTTTTTAATAAACTTCCGGCCGGAGAGCAAGATGACTATCAGCCATTGAAAAAAGCTCTCTTGGTGAGGTACGAGCTTCATTCAGAGGCTTACCGGAAAAAATTTCGAGGTTCTAGGAAGGAGGCCGGAGAGACTTTCTCACAGTTCGCAGCCCGTATTGAAGACTACTTAGTGAAGTGGTATACACTGGGAAACTTTACCGAGAACTATGACGGGTTGAAAGAGCTGATTGTGATAGAGCAACTAAAAGAGTCTATGTCGGTAGAAATGCGTAGATTTCTCACTGAAAACGGCGCTGACCGGTTAGAAAATATTCTTACACTGGCAGAGCGATTCCAAAATGCTCTCATGGTGTTTCAAGGAGCCAGAAAGAAGTTTTCGGATCAGGCGCCAAAACAACCTGCTCGCTCCCAACCAGACCAACAAAGCAAAGGACCACACATCTCGCATAAACAGCACGCAAAACAAGATAACTACAAAGAGCCAAACAAGAAAAATTCTGCGCCACACCAGAGACAGGGAGATAAATGGTGCAAGTACTGTCGCTTGAACAATCACAACACTAATGAGTGCAAGCGCAGACCTCCTCCCCAACATGCTGCCTGTCTGCAGACAAAATCGTCACCCCGGAAGGAGCAGAGGACCGGAAACGTTTCTTATCCTCCTGTCATCGAATCAGTACTCGTAAACGGACAATCTGTGGAGTGCCTTTATGACACAGGACTTGCTTTCGATGCGGTGGTCAGGGCACCTCTTGTCACCCCTGACCAGCTAACAGAAGAGAGTGTCGACATCCAAGGTCCGACGAAGGATGTTGCACCCATGACACTGCCAGTTGCACTTATCAGAGTGGAATCTCGTTATGTGACAGGAGAGATTCGTGCAGCTATAATGGAAGAACCAATCTACTCTTTAATCTTGGGATGTAGATATGTGTTCTTGGAGAACCTACTCAACCACTAGTCATAGCGGCCGTACAGACTAGAGGACAGTCAAAAAAAGACGCAGAGCAGGAACCTCCTACCAATATCCTCCCCGAGGAATTGAAGAGGGCCCAAATGGAAGATTTCTCACTGGCGCCCTGTTTTAAAAAATTACCTAGGACACACAACCCACCTACCAAGGGAGACGTCTTTATGAAAAATGGATTGATGTATCGCCGAGCTGGAAATGAAGGACAGGAACACAACCAATTAGTAGTTCCTGCAACCTATAGGAACCAGGTGCGTGAGATGGGCCACTCTATCCCATTTAGTGGACACATGGGAATGAGCGCCACGACTCAAAGGATCGCCTGCCACTATTATTGGCCAGGGATCACCGGCGACATTGAACGTTTCGTCAAGTCTTGTCCTCAGTGCCAGAAAGTTGCACCAAAACACTGGACGGCACCCGCGACCCTTGGGGAGATGCCAATCTTGGGCACCCCATTTGAAAGAGTGGCCGTGGATATAATTGGACCTCTGCTGAGAACTAAGAAGAGAAACTCCCATATCCTTACCTTAGTGGACACCTGTTCCATGTGGGGCGAAGCCATAGCCATGCCAGCATGCGACTCAGTGCATGTAGCTGACGCTTTACTGAATATCTTTACTAGATTGGGCTTCCCGCATGAAATTCTCACAGACAACGGGTCACAATTTAGAGGCAAGTTGACAGAGGAGGTGCTTAGAATATTCAAGACTAGGCATATCCATACTTCGCTCTATCACCCCTAAAGTAACGGGCAAGTAGAGCGGTTTAACGGGACGCTCACCTCTATTCTTCGGAAGTTGGCACAGGAGAAGCCAGAAACTTGGGATCAGTATCTTCCTGCCGCGGGAGCCGCGCTGGTGTAATGGCTTCGGCGTTGTACTGGCGACCAGGTGTTCATGGTTCAAACACGGGCGTCGGCGTTTGAAGAAATGTTTACGGCCGGAAATTTGACTGAATAGCCTGAACGGCTCCTGTGATAAACCCTCTGTGGATGGGAAGGAGCGAAGCTCCTGACCGGGTTGGAAGGAAAGTCCTGAGGTTCCCCAGCCTCGCAATGATATGTCATTGGGCCGAAGGGCTGAAAGCCCAAGTGCCGCTGGTTAAGAAAAAAAAAAATCTTCCTGCCGCATTATTTGCTTATAGGGAAGTACCGCATGCGTCAACTGGAGTTCCTCTGGCCACATTACTCTTCGGAAGACCTATTAAAGGTCCATTAGAAGCATTACTAAGAACATGGACAGATGCCAAGGCAGACGACACTGTCACATCAGCCTTCCAGTACGTCACAGACTTGAAACAACGCCTGAAGACTGGCTGTGAATTAGCCACAGCGAAAGTACGGGAGGCTAGGCGGAAACATGCCAAATATTACAATCGCAATGCGAAGGACCGAGAACTAGCAGTAGGAGAGAAGGTGCTACTTCTTCTGCCAAGTAGCAGTAATAAATTGCAGATTTGCTGGAGGGGACCCTACAAAGTGGTGGAAAAGATTTCTCGCACCAACTATAAAATCGCCGTGAACGGAAAGCAGAAAATTTATCACTTAAATCTGCTTAAGAAGTTTTACTAGCGAGCCCCTGCCGAACCAGCGCACCTCATGACTATGGCCATTGCTATGCAAATGGAAGAAGAGCCATTATCATCCTTAGAGTACCCGATGATACAGGAGGAATCACATTTAGATGTGAAAATAAGCTCCACCTTAACGGAAGCCCAGCAAGAAAAAGTAAGGAGATTGATGGAAAACCACGCCAACTCTCTGACAGACGAACCGGGCCGGACAAACCTGATGGAGTTTGACATGGAAGTCACGGATCCTACTCCCGTCCGAATGAGAACCTATCCGATTCCGTATGCCAAGTGTTGCGCACATATTCTTTTGTATGGAATTGTGTGACGCACGGATTACTTCAGTGAGGCATACAATTCATCTTGTATGTCAATTTAATATGGAAAAATATATATTTGTATTTATTGAGTGTACGAAAATTTTTTCCTTTGTAAAGCTAGATAATCCATGATTGGTTTATACTTTTGATTATGTGGATGATCCCCCTTGAATATTGATTTAGCGTATGAATACCGAATTCATGTCATTTCTCATTTGTTAGGGCCAGAAAATAGATTGATCTTGTTCAATATGTTTATGGCCTGAATTTATATGTATTACTTGTCTAGTGCAAGAAGATTCAGTCTTATATTGTATATCTTCGTATGTTTAGGGTCGTGTACTGGTCATCACTGAAGAAGGTCTTCTTTGGGTTACCCCTGCATAATTGAATCAGCCGGTCATGTTGACCCAGAGTGGGAGTGTCAGGTAACGCGAATGGTGGAATGGTTCTGTGTAGTTGACCACTTGATAATATACACTCACACACTCTTATGCAAGTCAATGATGACTGGAACTACAGCTGACATTTCACACTGTTTAATAAGGACGCACATATCTGGACAGCACGGAACATAGTCATAGGAACATGTTGACATGTACATCAATAGGCATTTGAATAGTAGATCATATTTCATGCAGCATTCAAATATGATGGGCGATATAAGGTAATCATTCAATGTTCTGGCAGACTATTGCCATATCCCCTAACTGACTGAACGCATCAGTAGGTGTGGGTGTGTAAACATATAAAGAGTTCACTGGACGAACCTTTTCCTTGGCTAAGTTCTCCAGCGGCATATATCAAATGTTTATGTAAGCAAGTTAAACCACGATAGGGTTTTCATATTAATAAGATCTCCATATCACTGTCCGATAATAGGTTTGATATACTGTTCTCTTGACAGTGATCCATAACGATGACAAGAATACAAGATGGCTACCTTCCTGAGTTTTGCTCACTCACCCAGAAGAAGGATAATGATAAGCCAAAGTTAATTCACAATTTGAATATCAATAATTTCATAGAGGTTCCCTACAGTTCCACATTAATAAGGTTGCTTCATGTAGACAAAAGCTCTGTTGGGAAACCTGTCATCTTCAACTGTATATATAAACGACCAACGATGCTCGAAACACGATGTCCATCTAGGTCTAACACAATAGAGATCTTTAAAGGGTCTGGTATTACCTGGAGTCCGAATTAAACACAATAAAGTACACGAGGAGAATCTCTGACAATAGAATCTCGCAGAGACACAATCTCCTTCTGAAAGATCATTCACAGATCACTTTCAACCATTTTACAGGACCAGCCCAAAAAACACACACAGCATCCGTAGGACAACGAATACCTGCCCCAGATTTCGGCACAAAGAATATAGTCCGACCTAAACATACGAAGATATACAATATAAGACTGAATCTTCTTGCACTAGACAAGTAATACATATAAATTCAGGCCATAAACAAATTGAACAAGATCAATCTATTTTCTGGCCCTAACAAATGAGAAATGACATGAATTCGGTATTCATACGCTAAATCAATATTCAAGGGGGATCATCCACATAATCAAAAGTATAAACCAATCATGGATTATCTAGCTTTACAAAGGAAAGCATTTTCGTACACTCAATAAATACAAATATATATTTTTCCATATTAAATAGACATACAAGATAAACTGTATGCCTCACTGAAGTAATCCGTGCGTCACACAATTCCATACAAAAGAATATGTGCGCAACAGATTACCACACCCCCCGGGGAAAAAAATTTTACATTTTATTTTTGAAATACATGTAGGAGCAACATACAATAGGCTCACAACGCACGAATGATAATGCGCAGATGATAAGCATTCCAAACAAATGTAACGCCTAATGTAAGGCTAAGTCGTCCTATGGTACGACAAATTAGAATATATCTTAGAATCCAGAGAAAGTCTTTCTCTGAGTATAAATATTTCCAGAGAGGTGTCACCCACGCATACTACAATATTGGCTCTGCCACAATTTCTACAACAGATTATCCAAAATATTTCATCTTAGGTATCTTAAAGTCATGATTACCAAAGAAGAAGAACATCAAAAGACCAGCGGTGAATATGCATCAATGAACCGCTAAGTAGTGATACAATCAATATATGCTATATTACATATGTGTACCCATTTTAACATAGGGGAAAAAACTGTAGTAAAGTTAGACATGTTAGAAATCTCAGGATCTAACAGTTAGGTGGAATCATGTGGGCATCTAGACAAGATGTCTGCCATCACATTTTCTGACCCACGGATAGCTCGCACCGAAAAATGAAAAGGCTGAAGAGCAATCGCGTATCGCGTTGATCTCGCGCTCTTCAGATTTTTACTCTGAATAGCTGTAAGAGCTTTCTGGTCAGTTTCCACAATGAAATGCGCGCCAAGAAGAAATCTTTGAAGTTTAAGGATTGACAAACCATAGCCAATAATTCACGGTCTAGGACCGAGTAATTCTTCTCTGCGGCATTTAGTTTTCGAGAAATATACATCACAGGGTGCAGAGTTCCAGAGTACTCTTGCATTAGTGCTGCTCCAATCCCTGTGGATGAAGCGTCACTACGAAGAATAAATGTCATATCTTTAGTAGGTAACACTAAAATAGGTGAAGTAGAAAACATAGTTTTAATTTTATCCAAAAAGGATTGACATTCTTGAGTCCAATGGACTATATTAGGAGACCCTTTCTTTAGCAATGAAGAAAGAGGTGACATGATCGAGGACAGATTCGGGATGAATCGTCCATAAAATTGTATTAGACACAAGAGACTTCGCACTTGCTTTTTAGTCTTAGGAATAGAAATGTTAAGTATCTTACTTGTATTATGGTCCTCTGTTTTTAGGAAACCATGACCAACACGGTGACCTAAGAAAGATATTTCGCTAAAACCAATACAGGCTTTAGATGGTTTCTGTAACTGTCTCTTTTCTCTTGTTGAGGTGATCACTGGCCCAAGACAGTATACGTGTTGTTAGGTGTGTAGTGCGAGCGGATGATGAACTGAGTGTGGGTGCGAATGAAGGTGCGAATGTGTTTAGGCTATTATTTATGTAGACCCTGCAACCCATACACTCACATGCAGTAGTCAAGGATGCTTGGACACTGCAGACACGTTTCAAAACATTTATTGACGAGAACACACATGGTATCAACAGGAACAGTCATTGTAAACAAGGTCATGCTGACCGGAAATCGATAGGTATACATTAGGCATTCAGCAAGCTGGTAAACATTTGAATATTCGTGCATGGTCAATACAATGTTCTTCAATAAGGACAGTTCGTGGCGTCGCCCTGGGATTACTGACTAAACGCGTCAGATACCTTAATCACTTTGACACATAGGTACAACTTGGCATTCCCCGCCAATTGCACATTATCAGGCTGTAGTATAATAGCCGAAAAACACAGGCCTCGTTCTGACGTCGGCTGTGTACTTCTGATAAGCAGGTTACCATCAACCCTGCAGTAATGCTTATTGTAGACATAAATATGCCGCCAATCTGCGGCTCCCAAAATATATCTTCGTCACTGGATTTCTGGATGGTATGAAGACTAATAGTCCTGGATGGCTGCCTCGAGCACAAAATATAAGTTCTGAAATGGAGGACCGGTGAGCTGCAGTTCACAGACTAGGCAATCTTCTAACATGTTCTGCCACCGAAAGCATAGTAATGGAAAAAGTCGGTATTACCTGTAACCGAATCCACAGAACTTAACAAGGAACTCTGCTGTCATTCCAACGCACAGAGATTCACTGGGGAAAACTGCCAGTGCAGTCACTTCGAAGATTCTCCCCGAAAAACACAATGGACTCTCGTCCCTTCAGAAACCAGGACACTTCCCGGCTTGCCGGAAGTCTAACTCAACTCCTCCTTTAAAAAAACCTGCCCATGGGCATACGCCCGAACTGTCTACCTTTGACCCTAAAGGTCAAACACAATGAATGAATAAACAAGGGAAGACAACCCCTAATCAACCTGACATCGCAGGTAAAGACACAATTATTCTTATGATAAAAACATAAGCAAATAATTTGACAGATGACTCCGTCAAAAATGACAGCAACATATTACTACAACCCCCCTGTAAAAAAAAATGAAATTTTTTTTTAATATGTTCATGAGCAAGATTGCACAAGTATCACTTATGTGCTCATGAAAAAATGAACCTAATATCAGGTACAATAGACGCATAAACAAAGCGTCTGAAGAGGATACAAATCATCTCCCAACATAGGAGAAAATATCTCCTTTAAGCCAAACAAACTAAGGGGGTACCATTAAAGAAACCTAAGTTGCTGGCAATACCAATCATATATCAATCATTACTAAATACTATAATTATAGCAATATACAAATGTCATGAATTACAATGCTATATTAGCAACATATCACTGATGGATGGACAAAATGAAATTTGTTAAATTATCTAAACATCATCCAAATACATTTGTATTACAACATATTAGGATATTAAGGACAGACCTAAGTCCGAAAGTGTATCAGGAAAAACTAGGACACAAGATTTAACTGGAATCATGTGGGCATCTGGACAATATGTCCGCCATCACATTATCCGAACCACGGATAGCTCGCACCGTGAAATGGAAAGGCTGAAGAGCAATAGCATAACGAGTAGATCTCGAGCTCTTCAAATCCTTACTTTGCATAGCCGTAAGAGCTTTTTGGTCGGTTTCCATAAAGAAATGCGCGCCCAGAAGGAACCTTTGTAGCTTAAGAATGGACCAAACCATAGCCAACAATTCACGGTCTAAAACCGAGTAATTCCTTTCTGCCGCATTTAGCTTCCTAGAAATATACATTACAGGATGCAGAGTTCCTGAATATTCCTGCATTAGCGCCGCTCCAATCCCAGTGGAAGAGGCATCACTACGAAGAACAAAAGCCTTATCAATCGTTGGTAGTCTTAAGATAGGATGAGATGAGAACAAATTCTTAACCTGATCCAATGAAGATTGGCATTCCTGGGACCAACGCACCATATTAGGAGAACCTTTTTTCAATAACGATGAAAGTGGTGCCATAATGGAGGACAGATTCTCAATGAATCTTCCATAGAATTGTATCAATCCCAAGAGACTACGCACTTGCTTTTTTGTCTTCGGAACCGAAATATTTAATATCTTCGAAATGTTTTGGTCCTCTGTCTTCAACAGACCATGACCAACTCGATGACCTAGGAAGGAAATTTCACTAAACCCAACAAAAGCTTTAGAGGGTTTTGCAGTCAAACTATGCTCACGTAGAGTAGATAGCAATTCCTTTAGACCCAAATAGTGTTCTTCCCAAGTATCGCTGAAAAGACAGATGTCGTCTAAATATGCGATGACATCTGCACGATCTGATAGAATTCGTCGCATCATGCGCACGAAAGTCGCTGGGGCGTTCATAAGCCCGAAAGGCATAAAATTCCATTGAAACAGACCCCTAGGTGTCGAAAAAGCAGTGAGAGAGGTTTGGCGTGTTCCGTCAGTGGGACTTGCCAATAACCTTTCGACAAGTCTAGTTTAGTAAAGAATTTAGCTTTAGAAAGTCTAATAAGTAGATCATCTAATAATGGCATAGGTTCAGCATCGAACTTCGTAACTTGATTTAATTTGCGATAGTCAACGCAAAGACGTATGTTATTGTCTTTCTTTCGAACAATAACTATCGACGAAGAATAAGCTGAAGTGGATGGTTCAATTATTTGCAGTTGAATCATTTCATCCAATTCTTTCTCGACTTGTGCTTGAAAATGAATAGTTATTGGGTATGGTCTTACTCTGATCGGATTACGATCAGTAAGTATGATGTCATGTTCTATGACATCTGTGTGTCCAGGAATGTCGGTAAGGACATCCTGATATGATTGTAGCGTAGAGGATACTTGACGTTGCTCCTCAAAAGACAAGTTCGAAGAGATTGTAACGTCCCTCCACGATTCCGTTGAATTCAGTGGAATCGCAGGAAGAGGTAAGTTAACGTCAGAAAAAATAGTTTCCTCATCCTGTATAACGGACAGGGATGAGATGTGACCATGTTGGACTGGAGAGTCGTCCATCGCCTGGAAAATAGGCTGCAAATAGTCTGGACGTTCAATAAACTCTGTTAGCATATTTATATGGAAGGTTTTATGCTTTCCATCCACATCGACGATGTAGTCGACATCGGAAATTTTGGAGACTATAGTGTATGGACCTTTCCATGAAATGAGAAGTCTATTCTCTCTTGAGGGAAGTAAGACATATGCTTTGTCTCCAGGACAAAGTTGACGTAGGCGTCTTTTCTTGTTAGCAAATCGCCTAGCTTTTTCTTTCGCAAATTCGGAAGATGAAGTTGCTAACCTGCACGATTCGATAATCCTTTCTCTAAGAGCAATGACATATTCATATGACGATTGTGTATCATCGTCAATATTATCAGAAGTTATCAAATCGTGTAACAAGGACATCGGACCGCGCGGTTGCGCACCAAAGACAAGTTCGAAAGGAGAAAACCCTGTATGCTCGTTGGGAACTTCTCTATAGGCAAAGAGGACTGCAGGTAAAACCCTGTCCCAATCCTCCGGATGATCCTCCGTTATCTTGCCAAGTAAGTTCTTTAGTGTCCTGTTAAGACGTTCTACCAATCCATTGGACATTGGATGATAAATACTACTGAGAGACCTTTTAATGTCTAGCGTAGCCATTACCTGAGACATAACGTCCGAAATTAACTGAGTGCCGTGGTCCGACAGTATTTCTCCGGGGAATCCCAGACGAGAAAATATGAGCCAAAGAGCATCAGCGATATCGACAGTTGATATGCTCTTCAGAGGAATAGCCTCTGGCCAACGCGTGCACATGTCCACGCAAGTGAGGATAAATTGGTGTCCTCTGGCTGACTTAATTTTGAACGGACCAATGATGTCTATAGCCATTTTCTGAAACGGCCGAATCGGAATATCTGCAGCCTGAATAGGAGCAGCATGTCTCGGACCTCTAGACTTAACCTCTTGACAAATTTTGCAAGATCGGCAATAAATTCGGATGTCTTTATTCACGAATGGCCAAAAGAAGAACGCAAGGACTCTAGTTTTAGTTCTGGAAAACCCCATGTGTCCAGCACACTGAGAATCGTGTGCATGCTGAAGAATTAAGGCTCTCATACACTTAGGCACAAGAATTTGCGAGTGCATAGACTTGTCCGAGTGTTGTACCATCCGTACCAATATACCATTCTTCATAGTAATATACGATTTGTGATTAGTATTTTGATTGGGATCCCCTTTCTTTGCAAGAAGGAAGAATTTCTTCAAAGAAGGATCCTCTTCTTGACGTTTAACAAACGAGTCATGGGAAATCACCAAGTGCTCGTCTTGGCTATCAACTTCATTACTATTATCCGATGAAGTTGGGGGATTAAGAGCTTGAGCTCTTGTCACCACTGCATTGACCGTTTGAATGTTTTTTTTCCTCCCAACTAGAAATTTGTTGCGGGGTGCATTCCTTAACCCCATGAATACGACCGATTATAAGATCCGCAATAGGATTAGGAAGAAGACATGCATGGACATCTCCTGTGAAGAAGGGAGTGTCAATCCTAATAATAGCAGTAGGATAACTTTCCATAGTACCACCAAATGTAACACATTTGATTGTTTTTCCAGTGGCACAGCAAGGATCTATCAGAGACTCCCTAACCCCGACGGTAGTACATCCCGAATCGAAAAGTACTGAGACTAGCCTATCATTTATTAGACCTTTATGTAAGATGAGAGATCCTCTCCCATCATGCGCAACTGTAGCAGGTAGAGCAGGAAGAGGGTGACCACAACTTAGAGTAGATACAGTCGATGAGTCGAACAATGTTAAGCATTGGGGGCATTCAGTTGCTCTCCCAAAATCGAAAGCACAACCAGTGATAGCCCTAGAGTTACCACTATCATTTACTGTATTACAGGCTCCATCAAACTCTTGTTGTGCAGAGTTTGCCTGTTGGAAAGGTCTTTTTTTGTTAAATCTAGGTCTGCCTCGATTATCATTTCCCCTGTAATTATTTCGACTATCATTTCCCCTGTAATTGTTATCATATTGCCTATTGTAATCATCATTCCGGTTTGAATCCCGGTTTCTAAATTCACCATCGTCATAATCTTGACGTCGAGAATGATTACCTCAAAAGTTCGAATAGTTATTATTTGGATAGCCTTTGCGAAAGTGTCTCAAATTATTACCTCTAAAATTACGAGAACTACCATCTTGTCTCCAATTCATAGACGAAGAACCATCGTGTGTTGGATTACTCCGCTTCTGAGTGTAATTCTGATTACTTCCCCTATTCCAGTTTTGTTGAGCACCCTGAAATTTTTTTTTGAAATTAGGGCCATATGGTGTTGCCGAAGCAGCTGGCAACCCTTCTTTCACTTTAGAATTGCTAACTGTAGCATGGGGATGCGCGGTGGCATACTGACAACAGTATTCCTCCATTTCTTTTAAGTTTTTAGGCTTACGCTCATGAAGGAATGCAAGAAAAGAATCATTAATGGATGACAAAACCTTATCTCGCAATAATAAGTCCATTAGACCTTCATATGTTTTCTCAGTCTGAGACAACTCAACCCATCGTGTAAATGTACGACGTATTTTTGTAACAAAATCAGAGAAATCTACTCCATTTTCTGGCAACATTGTCCAAAAACGAAGACGATAGTCTTCTTCTTTTAGTTGGTATTTTTTTAGCAATGCTGCTCTGACAACATCATAATTAGTCCTGTCATGTTCGTCTATTGTCAGGTTATGCTCGCGTAAGATAGACAATAGTTCATTTAACCCGTTATAGTGATCTTCCCAAGTATCGCTGAAAAGACAGATGTCATCAAGATATGCAATGACATCTGAGCGATGAGATAGGATTCGACGCATCATGCGTACGAATGTTGCAGGGGCGTTCATAGGGCCGAAAGGCATGAAATTCCATTGGAATAGAACCCTAGGTGTCGAAAAAGCAGTAAACGGTTTGGCGTGTTCGGATAGTGGAACTTGCCAATATCCCTTAGACAAATCAAGTTTAGTGAAGAAATGAGATTTCGATAGTCTAGTAAGTAGCTTTTCTAGTAAAGGCATAGGTTCAGCATCAAATTTCGTCACTTGGTTCAATTTGCGATAATCAACGCAAAGACGTATGTTATTGTCTTTTTTCCGTACAATAACCATCGGCGAAGAATATGCTGATGTGGATGGTTCAATTATTTTCAAATCTATCATCTCACCCAACTCTTTCTCAACCTGTGCTTGAAAATGTATCGGGATAGGATACGGTCTGACTCTTATAGGATTATGGTCAGTAAGTATAATGTCATGTTCAATGACATCAGTTTGACCAGGAATGTCAGTAAGGACATCCTGAAATTGTTGTAACATAGTAGAAACTTGTTTCTGTTCTCCTAGAGATAACTCGGGAGAGACCGTAACATCTTTCCATGATTCATTAGAATGAAGTGGAATCATCGGAAAAGGGAAATTCACATCCGTGAAACTCGTTTCCTCATCCTGTATTACTGACAGTGATGAGTAATGTCCATATGGGACTGGAGAATCGTCCGTTACCTGGAAAACAGGTTGTAAATAATCCGGACGTTCATGGAATTCCGTAAGCATGTTGATGTGGAAGGTTTTATGCTTCCCGTCAATATCGACGATATAGTCAACATCGGAAACTTTTGATATTACATCGTACGGACCTTTCCAAGAAATAAGAAGTCTGTTTTCCCTACAAGGTAGCAAGACAAATGCTTTGTCACCCGGACAAAGTTGTCGCAAGCATCTCTTCTTATTGGCAAATTGCCTTGCTTTCTGTTTCGCAAATTCAGAAGAAGCAGTTGCCAATTTGCATGCTTCAATAATCTTGTGTCTAAGCGCAATGACATATTCGTAAGAGGATTTTGTGTCATCGACAATATTATCAGCAGTTATAAGGTCATGAAGTAAGGACATAGGACCTCGCGGTTTCGCACCAAAGACAAGTTCAAAGGGAGAAAATCCTGTATGTTCGTTGGCGACCTTTCTGTATGCAAAGAGAGTCGCGGGTAACACCCTGTCCCATTCTTGAGGATGATCTTCGGTTATCTTACCTAACAAGTTTTTCAGCGTTCTATTCAGACGTTCTACCATCCCATTAGACATAGGATGATAAATACTACTCAGAGATCTCTCTATCTTAAGAGTCGACATCACTTGAGACATGGTATCCGATATGAGTTGGGTACCATGGTCTGATAATATTTCTCCTGGGAATCCCAGACGAGAAAATATGAGTCAAAGAGCATCTGCAATATCGGCAGTAGTTATGCTCTTCAGAGGAATAGCCTCTGGCCAACGTGTGCACATATCAACACACGTCAAGATAAATTGGTGTCCTCTAGCAGATTTTGTCTTAAATGGACCAATGATGTCTATCGCCATTTTTTGAAATGGTCGAATTGGAATATCTGCAGCCTGAATAGGTGCAGCATGACGTGGACCTTTGGATTTAACTTCTTGACATACCTTACAAGATCGACAATAGATTCGTATGTCCTTGTTCACAAAAGGCCAAAAGAAAGATGCAAGAACTCTAGATTTAGTACGGGAAAAACCCATATGCCCAGCACGCTGAGAATCATGAGCGTGCTGCAAAATTTTAACTCTCATATTTTTGGGCACAAGAATTTGAGAATGACTGGACTTAGCGGAGTCTTGAACCATACGTACAAGTACGCCATTCTTCATCGTAATCCAAGATTTACGATTTGTATCTTTATTTGGATCACCTTTTGTTGCTAGCGTGAAGAATTTTTCCAACGTAGGATCATCTTCCTGTTTCTTTATGAATGAGTCACGAGAAATTTCCAAGGGATCACCTTGGTTCTGTGTATCGTTATCTTCAGAAGGCGAAGATTGAGGCACGTTAAGAGCTTGAGCCCTAGTGACTACAGCATTAGCAGTTTGCATATTCTTATTTTCCCAATCAGCAATTTGTTGCTGAGTGCATTCTTTCACTCCATGAATGCGACCGATTATAAGATCAGCGATCGGATTCGGGAGAAGACATGCGTGCACATCTCCTGTAAAGAAGGGAGTAGCAATGTTGACAATGGCAGTAGAGTACTTCTCCAATGTGCCACCAAATGTTACGCATTTGATTACTTTGCCAGTGGCTCGAGAAGGATCTATGAGTGACTGCCTCACTCCAATGGTGGTGCACCCCGAATCGAAAAGAATTGAGACCGGAGTACCATCTACTAGACCTCTATTCAAGACAAGAGCACCTCTTCCATCATGCGCGACTGACGCAGGAAGAGCGGGAAGAGGATGACCACAGCTTAAAGTAGAAACCGTGGTTGGATCGAATAATGTTTTGCATTGGGAGCACTGAGATGCTCTACCAAAGTCAAAAGCAGAACATCCCACATTATTAGAGTCTTTCTTATCATTAGCTCGATTACCGGCTTCATGGAACTCTTGCTGTGCAGAGTTAGCCTGGTAATGAAATTTATGTCTTTTGTATTGTGATCTACCTCGATTATTATAACCTCTATAGTTATTATTATTATTTCCTCTATTATAACCCCTATTTGGGTTTGAATCATAATGTTCATGATCAAAATCATCACGCTCATTATAATGAGTGTTTCTGTAATGTTGGTTTTGTTGTTTCCATGAAGGAAAACTTGGGTAGTTCCTATAGTGACTTCCTTTGCGGAAATTTCTATAAGTATGGCCACCCCTGTATCGAGGACTGTCAGCCCAATTCCAGTTCTTCGGAGAAGAACCCTGATTTGAGTGGTTACCTTGGTTTTGATACTTATTCCAGTTAACCTTTTTGTCAAATTTATTTTGCTCCTTGGAACTTGTGTGAGTAATTATTATTGTATTGTGTTGCTGACGCAACTGGCATACCCTCTTTAATCTTAGTGTTGCTAAGAGTTACGTCAGGGTGTGCCGTGACGTATTGGTCACAAAATTCTTGCATTTGTTTTAGTGTTTGGGGTTTACACTCGTGTAAAAATTCAAGGAATTGTTTGTTCACAGAGGACATGATCTTGTCTCTGAGCAACAAATCTATAAGAGCATCATATGTTTTCTCTATTTTGGATAATTCAATCCATCGTTGAAATGTAAGACGTGCTTTTGCAATGAATTCTGAGAATTCTACCCCTGTCTCAGGTACCATTGTCTTAAACAAAATACGATAACCTTCCTCTGACAAATGATACTTCCTTATCAAGACTGCCCTGATAACTTCATAATTATCCTTGTCAGCTTCTTCAACCAAACATAAACTCGTCAGAGAATCACCTTTTAGATTCTCAGACAACTGATTAGCATATTGTGATTTATCCACATTATGAGCTAGACAAGCACGTTCAAATCTATTAAGCCAGAATGTTATGTCATCACTGGCAGAGTTGAACGCTGGTACCTTGACCTTGTAAGTAAAGGGTTTACCATTACCACCAGATGATTGATTAACATTACTCATATTTGTCAATTTCATTTTTTCTAACTCAAATGCTAAAAGTTCTTTCTGATGTTCATGTTCTCTTAATTCTTTTCTCTCCTCAGCTTCTAATCTTTTTTGCTCAGCAGCAGCTTGAAGTTTTCTCTCCTCAGCAGCAGCTTCTAATTTTTTTTCTTCTATTTGAAGTTTTCTCTCTTCAGCAGCAGCTTTTTTCTCCTCAGCAGCAGCTTTTTTCTCCTCAGCAGCAGCTTTTTTCTCCTCAGCTTGCATCTGCAATCTGAAATTCTCAGCATCTATTTTCTTTTGTTCAATTTCTGCTTTCCATTTATTCTCATCTTTTTGTTTTTTCTCTTCTGATTTTAATGCAATGGCAAATTGAGCAGATGAATATTCTTCCACTTCTTTACCAGACTTACCAAGGGTTAACTCTTGCTGGATAAAGTAATCTAAATTAGCCATCCTGTCTTATGAAATCAGTGACCTGAAAAAGTAAATAAATTACCTTATCCCACTTTAATGGGAGACAAGTCTGTACTATAGACTTGTATACTCACTTCATTTTATTTCACTCTCTTAGTCTTAGTCAAAGACCTTATATGGTTATCTTGTTTATAATGAAACAAATGATCACTTGAGTACCTGTGGAAAATAATATCTTTCTATCCCAATCACTGTGGGAGACAAGTCTTATACAGGTCTTGTATACTTCCTTGTATAGTAATAATAATAATAAAGTACTGGCCTGTACTATCATATAAGTGTATTCAAATATACCTCATATTATCTGTCAACCAAAGAGATTAACAAGGACAAACAAGAAAAGACAATATGAGAACACTTGCAGAAATCAAATTAAATTAAATATAAGGAACTGAAGTAAGTAAATAATCACAGAATCTGTGATGATAACTGCAATGGACTAAGCAAAACAAATGACGTTACAGTGTATAAACATAAGGGTGTAGAGAACTGAATGAAAGGAAAGATAAGATCAACAAATTCAAACAAATCAAAACAAAACTAAAAAACAGGAAAAATATTACAAAAACAACAATAGGGACAGTTTCGTTACAGCTAACAGATATTGCAACAGATGTTGCATGCAAATTTCAATTAAGAAATTTGCCCCTACAGAACACTAGTACAAGACCAATGTTACTCGGTATTTCTTGTTCAGTCACCTCACCAACCGCCCACGGACATATAAACAACTATACATATAAACAAATAACATGAAACATAAATACATATAAAACATAAATGCATACATTAAATAATGAGATGTGTTGCGGTTGAAATGTGTTGTAAAGTATGCTCAGCTTTTACATTAATGGTACAGCTTTTTAATTACAATAACTGCCACTTTTAATCAATCTTAAATCTTTGATTTATCTTATTACACTGTTCAAATTTTTGGGCATATTAGAAGATCCAGCGATGAAATCTATGCACTTTTAAGTTCAACAACACTGCAACAACAAAACAGTTTATGGCCTTCAAAGTATTCAGCTCTGTATGTCTGCTTGACATAAACAATGCCTGTACTACAAAATGTCACCAAGCGCTGACCTGATTACTGGCTTCGCTCGATAGGATAGGTCATGCTGACCTCGACTGTATAGTTGTACTGTCAACTTGTACACTAGTGTTTACGTGTCGTATATGGCGTCAGGAATGGTCTGGTTACAATAAACCCAGGGATCTGGCCCACCACTGAAAACGATTGTAAAATGGTTGAAAGTGATCTGTGAATGATCTTTCAGAAGGAGATTGTGTCTCTGCGAGATTCTATTGTCAGAGATTCTCCTCATGTACTTTATTGTGTTTAATTCGGACTCCAGGTAATACCAGACCCTTTAAAGATCTCTATTTTGTTAGACCTAGATGGACATCGTGTTTCGAGCATCGTTGGTCGTTTATATATACAGTTGAAGATGACAGGTTTCCCAACAGAGCTTATGTCTACATGAAGCAACCTTATTAATGTGGAACTGTAGGGAACCTCTATGAAATTATTGATATTCAAATTGTGAATTAACTTTGGCTTATCATTATCCTTCTTCTGGGTGAGTGAGCAAAACTCAGGAAGGTAGCCATCTTGTATTCTTGTCATCGTTATGGATCACTGTCAAGAGAACAGTATATCAAACCTATTATCGGACAGTGATATGGAGATCTTATTAATATGAAAACCCTATCGTGGTTTAACTTGGTTACATAAACATTTGATATATGCCACTGGAGAACTTAGCCAAGGAAAAGGTTCGTCCAGTGAACTCTTTATATGTTTACACACCCACACCTACTGATGCGTTCAGTCAGTTAGGGGATATGGCAATAGTCTGCCAGAACATTGAATGATTACCTTATATCGCCCATCATATTTGAATGCTGCATGAAATATGATCTACTATTCAAATGCCTATTGATGTACATGTCAACATGTTCCTATGACTATGTTCCGTGCTGTCCAGATGTGTGCGTCCTTATTAAACAGTGTGAAATGTCAGCTGTAGTTCCAGTCATCATTGACTTGCATAAGAGTGTGTGAGTGTATATTATCAAGTGGTCAACTACACAGAACCATTCCACTATTCGCGTTGCCTGACACTCCCACTCTGGGTCAACATGACCGGTTGATTCAATTATGCAGGGGTAACCCAAAGAAGACCTTCTTCAGTGATGACCAGTACACGACCCTAAAAATAACACTCGTTTTCAGTATAACAGTCGTTTTCACCAAGGCGACGGCATTAAAGCAAGAAATTGATTACTTACTTAAGGAAGGCATAATTTCGAAGTCGGAGTCCCCTTACAGTGCGGGAGTGGTGCTGTTACGCAAACCCAGTGGAGAACACCGCCTGTGCATCGACTACCGACAGCTGAATGCGTTAACACAGTTCCAGCCAGAACCGTTACCGGACCAGAACCAGCTATTTACTAAGCTGAGCAGGGCTCGCTATTTTTCAAAGATCGACCTCAGGAAAGGGTACTATCAAATACCGGTAAAAGCTGAGGTGAGGAACCTGTTAGCCTTCAGTACTCCAGATTGACACTTCGAGTTTAATGTGATGCCATTTGGACTGAACAATGCTTCTAGTGTCTTCACAAGGATGATGCGAAATTTATTGGATCCTTTGAATCATCCTGCCATCAGCAATTTTATGGATGATATCCTAGTAGCTACTGAATCGTTTGAAGAACATATATCAGCGCTATCCTTGCTGTTTAACAGACTCAGAGAAGCGGGACTAACCGCCCGCCCAACCAAATGTCAAATTGGGTGTGAACAGCTAGAGTTTCTAGGACATACTATATCCCATGGGACCATGTTCCCCGAGACTCAAAACGTTGAGAAGCTGAGAAATGCACCGAGACCGTCCACAAAAACGGATGTCCGGTCATTTGTATCTCTCTGTGGATTCTACCAGAGATATATAAAGGATTTTAATAGCCTCTGTGCGCCGCTTACATCGCTAACCAAGAAAGGAAACCCAGATAAAGTGACATGGTCAGCAGAATGTGAACATGCATATGCACTCTTAAAAGAGAAACTCACCACAAAACCTATTTTACGGCTTCCGGATTTAACTAGAAAATTCATCTTGCGCACAGATGCCAGTAACATTGGAATCGGGGCTACATTACTACAGCCAGATGACAGAAGCCCACCAAATCTATTGCCGGTCGCATATGCGAGTCGGAAGTTAAACCGAGCAGAACCAAACTATTCCACAATCGAAAAGGAATGTTTATCTCTCGTCTGGGGGATACAAAAATTTCAAGCATACCTGTACGGAAGGAAATTTACAATCCAGAGTGATCACCAACCTCTGACCTTCCTCGCCAATTCAAAGAATTTGAATGCTAGATTGATGAGGTGGTCGCTTGTTCTACAACCTTACACGTTCCAAGTGGACTATATCCAAGGAAAACATAACGTAGGAGCGGATTTTTTAAGCCATCATCCTATGAGGCAGGACGGAGAGCACAGACAAGTAGAGGAAAGGGTGGAAACCGAAGAGAAAAACGAAGATGAGGAAATGGATTAAAGAATCCCGAGCAAGAAGGCTAAGCTCTCCTGAGTACGATTGACATCACACTTGAGGAGGGGCTATTGTGATAAACGAGCGCAAAGGCCTTTTTGCTCTATCTTTTCCTACATTTTTCATATTGTATTTTCTCCGACATTTGCTCTTTCATCCCATATTTGCGACCCACATTTGCTATTTCATCGTTGTGATTACTCGCGACCGGTATCTAGAGAACCACATTTGTTCTTTCATCGGGGTAAATAAAAGTCCTTTGATTGAGTCCACATGCCTGACATTATCGTTTGAAGCCCACATTGCATCGTGATAAATCTGGTAAAAACACATCTGGTCATCCTAATCAAACATCTGGGCATGCTGTAATTTCTGTGACACCACATTGGACGCCCAGATTGGCCAGGGGAAAACGTCTCATGCTGTAATGGTGTTATCTTTGGTCGGCCGCGGTTCAGACAAGCGTTGGGTTACCACATTGGACGCCAACCTTGGCCAGGTGAACAATAAACAATCAGAGGTCAAACTACACCCACGTTTGGACTGACAGGGGACAAGAGCGATCCTGTGAATGAGTGACCAGAGGGGCCATTAAGGATTGGTTGGTATAGGCGGAGCTGTACAAGAAACCCATATTGGACTGGCAGAAATATAATCTACTGCGTAGCTTGCAAGAGGAAGGAGTCCAGTTTTTACCTTGTGAGGAAGAGATTAATCCCAATATCGCCTAGCCTAATACACGTGTTTATTCAGAGTGGATGATAATTCAGTTCTGTGATTAATTGTGTTCTTAAAGGATTTTGCGAAGGGAAAAGAAGGTTAGTAGATCTTATACTTATTAATACATTTTCTTATTTTTGTTTATTTTAACCTCACAGCTAAAATGTGCGAAAGATAAAGTTTCAAATAATTCTTGGCATAACTGATTAATAAAATCAGAAGATTTTCCTAGAAGATGATAGGATGATAGGAGGTAATTAATAGTTCATATTTCACCTTCATCATCATCACAGTCTCCCATGCACACACACTCTCAAGCACAAGATATTTAACATCATTAGAATTGAACTCAGAGAGAGAGATGAATAATGAGCAGTAGTTTAAATGCAAGTCAACCAGTGATGTTAAATGTGAAAAACTTACGAAGACTTTTGTGTGTCTTCAGTTCATCAGAAGTCTGAGTCTACACGCAACGTGTCTGACGTCTAACCAGAAATAAGTTATCAAAAACGGACATTTGGCTAGCAGAATTCGCCCTAGGACATCTTTCATTCCTCAATTAAAAAGGAATATTGTCTCACCCACAAGTCAGAAGGTGGACGCAGCATTTTTCGTCACCATATACTGCTTGCTCACAAGTTCAATACAGAGTTATCACAAGTTCAATACATCGTTATCACAAGTTCAATACAGAGTTATCACAAGTTCAATACATCGTTATCACAAGTTCAATACAGAGTCATCATAAATTCAAATCACTCGAAAGATCATTATTATCTGAAGTCCAGCAAAAGAGCTCAAAAGAGGAATCGCATATTTATACCACGTGCAACACACTCTTAAGCGCATTTTATGAAGCAGACTCGAAAGTATATGAATCACGACTACATACGCAAGATTATGAGTCTACATATCACTAACATTTCGTGAAGATATCCAGTCTGACCAGTACCCTCGGGAGATTAGACAAGACTTTTTGTTCATATGACAACTATTAACTGTTAATCAACACTACAGAGATATACTCAAACAGTGAAGGAATATACATAGATATCTCGCCAGCGTTCTCCGTACGACAACAGTATTCATCAGAACGTCCTCAGCTTAGAGATACCCCACTCGACATAACGTATAACAACTTGGGACATTTTATGCATACATGTGAATCCTCATATCTAGGAGAAGCATTTAGAGACACATGGACTGTGTAGAGTACTCACCATTTTGGTAATACGTATCATATCACATCATCATTTCACTTTACACCAGTTCATTTTTAATTAACTATTACTTAATTAACTGCAATTTTATTATCTCATCTGTGTGTTTTGTGTGAATCGTCTTTCACCATCATCACGTTCTAACCATTACTAACCCTATATGTGTGGATATTTCATTAATAAACCCAACGATCGTTTGATCATTATCTAGTTTGTTAATGTATCACTCGTGCTGTCGGTGTTACATATTCACCTATAGGAACCTTTCTCTACTCAGATGAGGTTGGGGGCTTTTTCTTTACGGGATCTAAGGGCAGAAGCTAAGGTCGTGGGGAAACAGAACTCTTTCCATAATTAATTAGAAGACACTGTCTAGTGGAAAGCATTCGCATTCCTGTCTTCTTGTACCTATCTCGAATAGGTCTTTATTCTTTCTTAACGAGCCAATTTCTAGAGACCTTATATCTTATATCTCATAGAGTATTCCTGGCAAAAACTACTGTTGTAGTTGCCCCAGTACTCACCACGCGACAATTACTCACAACTGGTATCTAGAGAATCACATTCGTTCTTTCATCGGTGGTAAAGAAATTGTTTTGATTCAGTTTCCCACCTCGTTAAACACATCTGGTTTCATCCTAATCTTGTAAAACCCCACCTTGGCCATAAACGATTTCTTTTGATACGGAATTCCCCGGGTAAACCTCACGAGACATACCACCTTGGACTATTGTTAACTGCGAGGAGAGCACGGCTGACACAAAAGATTAGCCTAAGCCGTTGTTTAAACAAAACCCGGTCACCATTATGCACGATACAATGCAAACAATGGACTCCGGGAGTGCGATATCAAAGGCCCTTGACGCGGAACAACTACCTTTGTGTCCAGATGGGATACAATAGTCCGACACGACAAAGGGACGCGTTAAGGATGACAGACATTTACATGCAAGAGACAAGGGACAGCCAGATTTGTGACAGAGGACAGGTGAGTTTTTCTAGCCGATCAATCAGCAAACACTGGGCTGTCTGACTCAGATTGACAGGCAACGCGAACGAAAGTTGGTCGCGAATTTCCCAACCCACTTTTAGACTGACAGGGGACAAGAGAGACCCAAGGTATGGGTCACAAGATGTAAGCCTGGTAATTAGTTGAGGGGAGGAATTAGACGATCTCGGACACTGTCGTGATTTAGTCTGTCTCACAACACGGTTTTCTGTATAATTAGGAGTAAATCTGACTATACCGCACGCCATATGTTGAGAACTCTCTGATACACTAGCCAATGAAAACGCGTCCTTCTTGGTGTGTGTTGTGAAACTTACTATGCTTGAACATAGAGGCCCATTTTGTGTAACCGATGGTACAATGCCATTTAATTTTGAAAAGAATAAAGAAGTATCACCGGGAAGGATTTTATAATTCAACAACGGGAATGTTACGTTAGAGGTAGGTGTACAAACTTTCTCGAATAGTATTTTAGTAAGATAGAAATATCGAGGGAAATGACTTCGTTACATTATGTTTAGTCCCAACTTAGCTAGTTAAAGCATGCACATATTTAAATGCATTTTGCAAACTAACCAATTAGTGACTAGATCTATACAGAATAATTCAAAGTATAATTCAAGCTTTAGATGACCAAAATCGTCCCATAAATAAGGAAGATAATTGAAAAACTAGTTTTTACTCATTGAACAGATAGGAAAATTATGCCTCAGTTTGAGATTTTTATCACCACTTTTACCCCATGTCATCCGATACGGCGGATGCGCTAGTACATAAGAACTTGCCCTTGGCTAAATTGAGGCCACAAAATTCAAAAACTACAAGCTGAACAGAAGAAGCGGTAACAGTGTAATCGTCATGTACCTTTGCCATCCACATCTGTAGCGCAGACATTAGATGCCATTAACAGCTTGTGTGTTTTGCCTGAGGGTAAGAATGACTATATATATATATATCTATGTATATATTTATGTATTTTTGCTGTGATTAATCCAATGGTGTTAGGAGGTGCATAGCATGTGTTAAGAAATATTACAGGACGAAGTGTGCTGCCGGCTGGAACGCAAGCATGTGTTGACTTTTAGAGACGAAAGCCAGCATTGTGAAATGTGTAGAATATTTGAGAATGATGGCAAAAATACGACTGTAAGTTTGATAATGTATTTGAAGGGGTATTTCTTAAAGGAATGACATTTATCAGGAACCTAAGGAAGGATGGACAGGAATTGTTGTAATGAATCGATCAAGATATTACTTAGTAATTTTATACCAGACCAAATCATTGTATGGAAGCAGATCATGGACAAAGGAATCTAACTTAGGATTTATAAGGAAATTGTAGTCACAGTGAACTTGCTGTGATTGGTGGTGAGGTAAATTGTCTTGTGCATATGTTAGCACAATGTCTGACACTGTTTGTTATGTCCGTTGTATGTAGGGACAGAATAGTGCTGGACCATACAGGGGTTGTGATTATTTGTATTCCAGGTTTTATCCTGTAAACTACTAGAAGTATCTGAATCATCTAACTCTGTTTGACTCTGAGGTGTAAGTGCTCGTGAAGTCATTGTAGCCAGTCACCCATTTTCCACTGCCTGGCAATTCAAAGACGTGTTAGTCCATGGCGGGAGTGTGTTTGATTTCTTCAACTACCAGATAAGTGGCGACACATAGACACTGGTCAGCCTATTCAGCATATACCAATAGAAAATAAAATATAAAGAAATAAAGACACAGTAAATGATGATTACTTATGGACAGAATGTATCTATTACTACCTTCACAGTTCAACTCAGTGACAAACTATATAGTGAATTATAATATTAATTGGTGTAGAGAAAAATAGAAACTTAAGAACGGGATTCTGTTTGATAATTAAAGTTTCTATTGTTTATTTATTTTATGCTGTAAATACCTTTGAGTTTCTTTAAATTACCTAACCGAAAAGAGAACCGGTATAGGTTAAATAAATTGTAAATACGTACCATCAGACTTGCTGAAATTATTTACATTGAGTTAAAAGTTTTGTTGATACTTATTATAGTTATACAGATAGACCATAATTAGTACCCCTGGCACAATTAGCCAACATAAACAATAATAAATAATAATAATAACAATAACACATAATATCAAAGGCGGATCTTGAAAGGGAGCACATAGACTTTCAGGACCTTCACTCTCATTACACCTGGAGGTTTATACAGCTGATTCTAACCTTTGATTGTCGATACACCCTTACTCTTTTCAGAGAAGGGGGTATTTCCTGTAAGACCAGTCTCTTATCTGGCACTATCCTGGTATCATCTGATACATCTTTTTGTACAGGATACCTTATACTTTAAATACCAACAACCTTTTCGCTACAGTGGTGTCTCAGTCCGGGAATTCAGTTACTACCCTGGGGTCTTTTCTTTGAGACATTCAGTCTTATGGTTAGCAGTGGGAGAAATATTATAATAAAAATATATGTAAGTAAAAATAAAAGCTAAACAAAGCACATTTGAATTTTATGGCAGGATTGAAATTACCAACATAGTCAATAAATTGACGGAGGTCTACCTCAGACATGTCTGTAATGCCAATACCATCATCAATATAGCGGCGGTAACACTCGGGTATCGGTCCATCGTAACTTAGAAAGACCAAATATTCAAAGTGGCTAATAAACAGGCAAGCGTAACTAGGGCCCATCTTGGTACCCATAGCGACGCCACTGATTTGGTTGAAGAATTGGCCATTAAACTCAAAAGAGTTGAGAACAAGAACCAACTCAGCAAGGCGAAAAAGCGGACCTGTACTTATAGTAAGATCAGTACGCTTGTCGAGAAAAAATTGGAGTGCCTTGAGACCATCAGCATGTGGAATAGAACTATAAAGGGAACAAACATCTAGGAGGAAAAGACGGTAAGTGCGGTCAGGTGTAAATCTGATCGAATCAAAGGTAGTGATAGCATGAGTAGTGTCTTTCAAATAAGAAGGCAGATTGACGACTAAAGGCTGGAAAATACTATCAAGGAATTCAGAAATACGTTCAGTGGGACAAGAACAGGCTGAAACAATAGGCCTACCAGGGTTAGCAATTTTATGCACCTTAGGAAGCATGTAAAAGGAAGGCTTACCAAGACTACTATCAAAAATATGGAGAGATAGAGCACCAGAAGGAAGAAGATCATCATGGACAAGGTCACGGATAGTCTTATAAACAGTAAGAACAAGGTGAGTAAAAGGTGGTGTTACCTAGCTGTGTAACTCCTTCATGAGTGTATAAGTCTTTACGCCAAACAACCACTGCACCACCTTTGTCTGCCGGCTTGATAACAATATCGTCACGTTTTCTAAGGCGTGACAATGCTCGCCATTCAGAAGACGTGAGGTTAGATTGACGGAGACGGTGTAGAGTAAGCTGGTCAATGTCATGTAAAAGTGTTGGCAATATACAAATCCAGAGCTTTAGAAGCTCCTGGAGCTGGAGTCCAGTCTTGTTTGGGTTTGTCAAAACGACGAAAGATATCAGTATCAGAAACCCTGGTAGAATCATTACCATTACGATGGTAATATTTGAGACGCATGCGGCGATGGAAGCTGTGAACATCTTGAAGCAGAGAATATTTGTCAAAATTAGAACGAAGAGGAACGAACTTAAGACCTTTGCTCAGGACAGTTAATTCATCAGGAGACAGATGCAAACCTGGAGGACTGCAAATAACTTTAGCATGGGTAGAAGACTGAATAGAGGACCCTGAAGGAGGTTGCGGACGGAGGCGGCGCAATTTCTCTTTTTTGTGCGTGCTCAAACGAGTATACAGCTCCCTATTCGTGTCATGGATAATAGTGCGAATAAGAAGGAACGCTGTCGGGCACGAAGAAGTCAGTAGATGTTGTTGTTGAGTAAGCTTGGATTTGGAAAGTTCAAATTCAGTCAGCTGGCGTTTATGTATAGCAATGACGCACCTCATACGTTGGAAGGAACATTTCTTCTCAACTTGTTGTAAGCGGTGCTGGTCAGCAGGATGAGGAAGTCCAGCCGATAGATGGAAGCTAGAGACAAACCCTTTGGGGATAACCCTAGCACGGAGACAGTTCTTGAGAAAATTAATGTGACACGTACACCATGTCTTCTTGTATATAGTAAAGGCTAAGTCAGAAGCAGTACGGGATATGTCAGAAGGCATGAGAGAAAATGAATGGGTAATAAATGAATGAAGAGAAGAAATCAACTGTTTCTGATAAGGCATAATGAACAAATATAAAAATATGAAACTAGAGAAGCACACACAATATAGTAGTCACGAAACGAAAACAGGGTAGCAGCAATGATAGTAGTATAGTATAAGTAAATAAATTAAGGAGCTGCTGTAAAACTTGTAAGGAATATAAGTATTTAAACCAATAAAACGGTATTGAATCAGTTCTACAAATAACGGTTCACATGAAATAAGGGACGTTTCTGGTTTTACCCTTCGTCAGCCACAAACAGGTGACAAGGACAAGAATTACCTATAGGTACTACAAAAACATACGATAGTGAGAAACATACACGAAATGAGCGATACAAGCAGATGGAAAAAGTAAACACCCACGGTGATGAGCGAAAAAAGAACAATAATAATATTATTAATAATACAAGAAAATCGTAAAACCTGAAAGTAATACCGAAACAAGAAAGTAAATAATCAACGAAACGAAAAAACAGAATGAACAAAACTTCGGAACAAGTAAAAGATCACTTAGCTAGATCCGTAAATGCTTGGGTTAGAACACAGTTGCGCTTAGTCCTAGAAAACGTCTAAGGAAGTGACGTATAAGATAGCGACAATTTAAAAAGATACAAAAGGATACTTCTTCTTCTTCTTCTTCTTCGTCCTGAAAAGGACGGTGGTTGCGTTGTGTCTGTTTACGCCTAAGCTGTGATATCTGCACCTTTCGGTCGACACATCCGACTTCTGCACGGCATTTTTTAGGACCGGGTTTGCCTTTCCATTTCGATCCACACTCGCTCAGCCAGACTGCACAGCTGCAGACTGTTTCCAGGACCACCACGTGGAGGTGGAGTGCGGTCTTGACCAGCTCTGGTTCGCTGGTCCTGACGCTGGCAGTAAAGCTATGAGTCGCTGACTGCGGTCTCTATTGCTGCGTCTTGAGGTCCGACAAAAGGATACGAAACGAACCAAAACAAAAACATAAGAAGATAGATCGAAAAAACAACGAATAAAGAAGAATGAAAAAGAGAGAAAAGCTACCATAATTTATGCAAAATGATGTTGGATATTAAGGCTCATCACCGTCGGTTTTTACTTTTTCCAAGTGGTTTTCTCCACATCAAGTGAGTTCGATCTAGTTTATTGAAAGTTTCGAATCGATGTTTTATTTCGTTAGGTTTCCCAAGAGTCCAGACATGCCATAACATGACTTCTGAAAGTGGTAAGCCTTTTGCCATCGAGGCTAAAGCTGGCAGTTTTTCCTTTCCACCCCACCTTTTTTTAACGAAAAAAATTACGCAGTCGAGTCAACCGCATTTGGAGTGATTGCATTGGTCAACCCAATCGGAAGGAATGAACGAACGAACGAACTTTATTTTTAAAGGGTTAAGAATTGAGCACGCAGACTCGTCTAACATTCTGCCCTTCCTTAATCTCTCTCTCTCTCTCTCTCTCTCTCTCTCTCTCTCTCTCTCTCTCTCTCTCTCTCTCTCTCTCTCTCTCTGTCTCTCATCTTGCAAACTGTATTCTTTCATTCCAACATGTTAATTTAAGCATTAATTCAAAGGCATGCAAAATTATAAAGGGAATATAACAGCATACATTTATAGTACAGGTATCCAAGTATAATCAAAATTAAATATGTTTTTTTTAAAGTAATGAAAAAAAAAGTAATGGAAAAAAAAAACAATACTAGCCCTTCATACAGTACATTAGACAATTATTTGAAACATATACACGTTAAGGTGGCACATAATCAGAACTCATAAAATATTTTAACAGTCTGCTATTGAATGAGTATACTTTTCAGGGTATATGGAAGATTGTGTCAGAGGTGAGCAGCTTTGAGCCCCATAGCAGATACTGCCTGGGCTATAACAGGCTCAGCTTTATGAAGAGTACGAATGAACGAACAAATGAACTTTATTACGGCAAAGCAGGGTCCTCGCTTTGGCACTTTAAAAAAAAAAATTTTTTTTTAAAGATTTCTTTGTTGTCAGCTGTAGCGAAAGGTTTTCCTATTATGATAATAGTGGTAGAGCAGAAGTAGAATCTCTCTCCAGAAAGTATGAAGTTCCAGTGCCCGAGAAGTACACTGGTATCACAATTGAGTTACAGCTGTGAATACTCTGAGCTGGACAATAGATTTAGGCTTCAGAAGTATAAGATGCTACTTTCGCTATCGTAACCCTATGTGATAATATAATTAAATTTGAAAAGGTAACTCAAAATTTAACAGTTAAAAATTTAACAAGTCAAATGAGTACAATTATCCAATTTATTATGTACATCTATATATTCTTGTAATGATAAATGGGTTTTGGAAGATGGTAAAATGTATGATTATTTACAGTTACAAATTAAAATAACTAATAGAAAAAGTCTTGGATTTATCTTCCACTGAATTTACAACAAAAGGATTGTCACATTATCTCTTGCCATCTAGTTGTCATCATTAGACAGTCGTTTAGAAACTGCTCACAGGATTTGTTGGATGGATACAAAGAAACTCAACTTTAGCCACGTCTGCTCGAGGTTCCTCCGACACACTGGAGTACGGAAGACTTTCCTTCAGCCCGCCCTATAACTACGGGGGACTAAGGTGTTGAAGTTTGGTTGACCTCTAGGCTTCAGTGAGCTGGATCAACTTCTTCAAGTCTTTAGTTTCTCGATCAGGAATGATCATAAACATTGATCATAAAAACCTGGAACAAGAAGTAATAGGTGGCCATGTTGTTCCAACAATCTCACCACCAACTACTGTTCATGATGTGACCATGTCTTCAGTGTTTGTATATAAATGAATGAATCATGGTAGTATGTTACAGAGATAGCATGATAAGATAATGTATACTGTGCAGAATTAACAAATTACATGAATAAATCATAGGTTATGATACATGAGTGTGACAACTTGCCCAATCTTCTCTTCATTTTTTTTATTATTTACGTGACATCGTTTTTTTCTCATCCTCAATGCATGATCGCAAAGTCCCGGGAATTGTCACTGGCGTAAATTCTCCTAGCATTCAGTATTTCCTCCTCGCTATTTTTAGATACGACGTCATTGTTGACCAATGACCTCGGTAGCTAGGAACCTGTTTTAATTTAAGACTGCTTAAGCTGATAAAACCAGTTTATGCCACTTTAGAAAGACCCCACGTGACTTTTAACGCTATTGATTGGAGCGTTTATTTGACGCTAATGTCACATGATGCACGCTATGGATCACGTGTCCAAGCGGAAATGTCCCGCTAAAAGTGCGCCAAACACGGGCATTCTTCACTTGCCCGGAACCCTTGAGACAGCTAGGTCTAACCCAATTATCGGCGAATTCTCGCATTAAAAGCACTGAAGCCACGTGTCTAATTGCGGGTTAGCGTCCATCTTTGAGTAGGTAAGTGAAATCTCGCTAGAATATAATGTGATGAAATGTGTAGTACATTGCAAAATCGACGCAAGATTGGTATGTTTACTTTATTCATATTTTTGTTTTACGATCACATCCAGCCACATGTGATCGGGTATATTTTATGATCCCACGGGATATGTACATGTTCATAATAATGTATAACGGGAATATATATATATATAGCTATTAATTTCCATATTATTTGATTATTTTCGACCCGACGTTTAGACTAACGGAAATTAATATTAACGATAATGTTGACCGACCGTGACATATATTCATTATAAATTATATGACGAGGCGACCAGACATGAAGTGTGTGATAATGTTGTCAGACAATTCTAAAAACACGGATGTCCAATTATTTGTTAAATTCATCATAATGACATGACGATTAGGCTAGAGGCACAGAACTAGAATACTGTTGCCGACATTTCTATGATAAATTTGGTGGGTTTAACTGACATTTATAATAATTCATCGGGTTAAGCTGACGATAAATCAGTCTAAAGAATTATAATACTGCCACTGGGGCAGAGAAATATAATAAAGGACAGACAGGAGAAACTTGAATTCAAGATTAGACTCTAGACATATGATGTTAGAGACTAAAATCTGAGGTGACGGGCAGAGGGACGGCTTAGGGAAAGACTGCTTTCTAAAGCTAGAAAATTAATGAAGCCGTCGTATTTGTCTTCAGTCTATGGTGGAGCCTTGCACGACAGTCCAATCTCAGCGCAGAATACGGAGTCGAGCACAGAGAAGGCAAATCCGAACCATTCAAGACCTACCGGGGCAACGTCAGGAGACCGGAGAACTAACCACACTTCACTATCAGCCGGGGGCTGAAAAGCTAAGTCCACGACAAAGGAAACTCACCTAATCAATGCCACAAAGTTTAGTCATCCATGATGAAAAACACGTGAAGTGTGAGACACATAATACATACAGCAGACACTAATTCCATCGACAATACTATCATTCACCATCTATTCACTTTATTGCAATAAACCAATTGGGTGTATATACTGTACCCCACGCTTTGTTCCTTCCATTAGATGTTGAATATTGTCTATGTTTATCTTCCTTTATAAGGGAGGGGGGGCTCGTAAAATATAATATAATTTAAAGAATAATAATAATAGATAACTGAGAAGGGGACGACGGTAGCGAGAGACCAAATATCTCCTTACAATCTTTTCCAGACCTGTCGAGTTAGGAGAATTTACCCTCTTCGTCACCCTTCGGAAGTGGGAAAACCCAGCAGGGATTCCTTGAGCCAAATCTTCCACATCAGATCTATTATTTCCTCTAAATAATTCTCTTATCCTTTAACGCTACGTGACACTGGGGGCTCGTCCGGGATTTGAACTTATGTATTTTATCATACCTCTGGGATAGTATCATCCATTCAGTCATTACAGTATACCATTTTAACACATGTATTTTCACACAGTGAGCTCTAGAAAGACAGAAAACATTTTTTCTAGAAATTCAGGCATTGATTGGTGAATCCCTTTATATATGTTGTGTTTAATTAAGTTAGTTCTTGATTTTGTATTTCATTGAATTACAGACCTTAAGTCTCCATAACTGTAGTAATTTCATTCTACAGCAGTCGGATAAATAATTAGTATTTACTTGTTGCTAGAAATACTATTGGAAGGTAGCACTAGCTTACTCAGTGTGGACTTTAACTGCAAAAGATGGCTGAAATAGTTAAGCTTAAGGCAGCACTAGGGGAGGCCGGTCGAGATCTAGGTTATAGTGGGGTGGACCTTGCAAATTATGTCAGTGTCGAGACTGATAAGTATTACGCTCGAGAAACAGCGAAAGCTGAAAGAGAAGAGCGAATAAAGTTAGCAGAAATAGATGAGAGGATAAAAGCTGTAGACGCTAGAGAAAGAAGCGAGAGAGATGAACGCGAGCATGCATTGAAGATGAAGCAGTTAGAGATGCAGGGACAAGCTCAAAGAGTTGAACCAGTAGCCGGTGCGACAGCATCTACCTCCTCAGGCAACCTATCGCCACGGTCAGATGATATGCCTTCCTTGCACGCAGGGGGCACCGGACCTTTGCCATCCTCACTCATGTCAACTTTGGGACCTTTGACGTTTCCATTTGAAGCTTTCTCGGAACAAGCCGACTCGATCGATAGGTATCTCGACAAATTTGAGAAGTTTGCCACCACGTTTGGTTTGGAGAAGAGCAAATGGAACCTGAAACTGTCGCAAGGGCTTAGAGGAACTGCTTATGACGTGTATAGCAAGCTTCCTCCAGGTTTACAGGATGACTACGACTCTTTGAAAAAGGCACTATTGGTTCGTTATGAGCTACATGCTGACGCCTATAGGAAGAGGTTCCGTAACTCTAGGAGGGAAGTCGGAGAGAACTTTGCTCAGTTTGCTGCGAGACTGGATTCCTACGTGGAGAAGTGGGGTGCCCTAGGGAATTTTACTCATGATTGGGAAGGCCTGAAGGAAATGGTCATGATCGAACAACTGAAGGACACCATGACTTCCGACATGAGAAGATTCCTGACAGAGAATGGGGCCAGCACTTTAGAATCCATAGTCCAGTTAGCGGAACGATATCAGGCAGCACTATCAGAGAATCCACCACCCAGACGGAAACAACCAGATTACGTACCTAGACAGACAGCTCAGTCACACATGGACCCCCAAGTGAAACCACCGTATACTAACTTCAAAAAGCCTGACAAGCCAGACTACAAGACTACTCAGAGATCTAATTTCCAGCAGCAGAGGCAAGGGGAAAAATGGTGTAAGCACTGTAGAACCATCACCCACAATACGCAGGAGTGCAACCGGAAACCCCCACCTCATCATGCTGCCTGCTTACGTAAAAGTGCCGCAAGGGGAAATGGACCGGAAGAACCTCTGGACAAACCCCGACATCCCCCGGTCGTTGAGACAGTCCTCGTAAATGACCAAGAGGTGACCTGCCTTTATGATACAGGCCTTGCATTCGACGCAGTTGTCTGTGCATCCCTAGTCAAGCCTGACCAGATGACAGAAGACACTATAGAAATACAAGGACCTACTAAAAGTGCAGCACCTATGCGTTTGGCCATAGCCAAGATTAAGGTCAAATCAAAATATGTGACTGGGGAAATCCGTGCAGCGATCTTGGACGACCCTATTTATCCCTTGATCTTAGGGTGTAGGTATGTGTTCTTGGGAGAACCCATTCACCCTCTGGTTGTGGCGGCTGTCACCACTAGAGGACAGGCCAAACGGAATACGGAGTTGGAATCCCCACCCAACATCCTTCCTGAGGAATTAAAAAAGGCACAAACGGAGGATCAATCTCTAGCACCCTGCTACAAAAAACTACCGAGAGCGCACACTCCTCTCCAAAAGGGAGACTTCTACAAGAAAAATGGACTGTTGCATCGGAAAGCAGGAAATGAAGGACAGGAACATGGGCAACTTGTGGTTCCATCAGCATACCGAGCCCAGGTCCTAGAAATGGGCCATGCCCTTCCGTTTAGTGGCCACATGGGCATAAGTGCCACGATTCAGCGTATTTCATGTCATTATTATTGGCCAGGTATCAACGCCGATATCCAGAGATATGTGAAATCATGCCCGCAGTGCCAGAGGACAGCGCCGAAACACTGGACGGCCCCAGCCACTCTGGGAGAAATGCCAATCTTGGGCACACCCTTCGAACGAGTAGCGGTGGATATTGTGGGTCCACTTACTCGTAGCAAAAAGAGAAACAGTTATATACTCACGTTAGTGGATTGTTGCTCCATGTGGGCAGAGGCAATTGCTATGCCCGCCTGTGATTCTAAGCATGTTGCTGAGGCTCTGCTCACCATATTTACTCGGCTAGGGTTTCCGTCACAGATCCTGACAGATAATGGTTCCCAATTCCGAGGAAAACTCACCGAGGAAGTGTTTAGGATATTTCAGGCCCGACATATCCACACCTCTCCCTACCACCCCCAGGCAAATGGCCAGGTGGAGCGGTTTAACGGGACCCTTATTTCCATCCTTCGGAAACTTGCGCAGGAAAAACCAGAGAGCTGGGATCAATACTTACCCGCAGCACTATTTGCTTACCGCAAAGTACCCCACAATTCTACTGGGATGCCTCCTGCCACATTGCTGTTTGGTAGACCTATAAAAGGACCTTTAGAGGCACTGTTACGTACTTGGACAGATGATAAAGCTGATGAGACGGTCACCTCTGCATCCCAATACGTGAAGGAGTTGACCCAACGCCTTAAAACAGGATGGGAACTGGCAAAGGAAAATGTACGCCGTGCCCGTCGTAAACATGCGCGTTACTACAACCGCACTGCGAAGGATAGGGAGCTAGAAGTAGGAGAACAGGTATTATTACTCCTGCCCAGTAGCAATAATAAATTGCAAATCGGGTGGAGAGGTCCATATAAAATTGTTGAGAAAATGTCGCGCACCAATTACAAGATTGCCATAAAGGGGAAGCAGAAAATTTACCACATAAACCTGCTGAAGCGATATTATGAAAGACCAGGTGCAGAACCAGCACATTTCCTGACACTGGCTATTGCGACGGAAACTGAGGCAGAACCCCTGACCTCCTGTGAATACCCTCTTCGTCAGTGCGAAACTCATCAAGATGTTCAGATTAGTTCAACTTTAACGGAGGATCAGCAGGCACGGGTTCAACAGTTGTTGAGAAAACACTAGTACACTCACGGATAAACCTGGCATGACCAACCTGATAGAATTTGATATGAAGCTAACAGACCTCGCCCCGGTACGAGTTAAGAACTATCCTGTTCCTTATGCTAAAGCAAAGGCATTGAGTGAGGAATCGAGTACCTGCTTAAGGAAAATATTATCTCAAAATCAGAGTCGCCTTATAGTGCGAGTGTAGTGTTGCTTAGAAAATCCACAGGAGAACATCGCCTCTGCATAGACTACCGAAGGCTCAACGCTGTAACGGAATTTCAAGCGGAGCCCTTACCGGATCAGAATCAGCTTTTCACCAAGCTGAGTAGAGCACGATACTTTTCGAAGATAGACCTTAGCAAAGGGTACTACCAGATCCCGGTAAAAGAGGAAATTCGACATATGTTAGCATTTAGTACTTCTGAAGGCCATTATGAGTTTAATGTATTGCCATTTGGGCTAAGCAACGCCCCAAGCGTTTTTACTCGTATGATGAGGAAGCTACTGGAACCCCTGAACCACCCTGGGATAAGTAATTTCATGGACGACATACTTATTGCCACGAACACCTTTGAGGAGCACCTGGACGCAGTTTCCCTACTCTTCGAAAGACTTAGAGAAACAGGACTCACCGCTCGCCCTACAAAATGTCAAATTGCCTGCGAGCAACTAGAATTCCTGGGACACACTATCTCGCATGGATGCATGTTCCCAGATGCGCGTAATATTGAGAAGTTACAGCGGGCCCCACGACCCCAGACTAAAAAGGATGTAAGGTCATTTGTGTCTCTATGTGGCTTCTACCAGAGATATATATTAAAGATTTTAATACCCTGAGTGCGCCATTGACCGCATTAACCAAGAATGGGAACCCGGACAAAGTAACCTGGACAGCGGAGTGCGAAAATGCCTACACGCTGCTGAAGGAGAAACTCACAGCTAGGCCAATTCTGCGACTGCCTGACTTAACTCTGAACTTTACGCTGCGAACAGATGCTAGCAATATAGGGATAGGAGCCACTCTCCTGCAGCCTAGTGATAGACCTTCTGCAACTCTATTCCCCATCGCATATGCTAGTAGGAAATTGAACCCTGCTGAACAGAACTACTCTACCATCGAACGAGAATGTCTGTCGCTAATATGGGCTGTGCAGAAGTTTCAACCATATTTATACGGGAAAAAGTTCACGGTGCAGTGTGATCACCAACCGTTGATATTTCTTGCAGCGTCGAAGAACCTTAATGCCCGGCTTATGAGATGGTCACTCCTGTTGCAGCCATATTCCTTTCACATAGAATACATACCTGGGAAGAACAACGTAGGGGCAGATTTTTTGAGCAGACATCCGGACGCAACCGAGGAGATATGAGAAACTGGAAAAGAAGAGGAAGACAGGACAAGAGGAGTTGGACGGAACGTCAAACTTGAGGAGGGGCTTGTGTGACAACTTGCCCAATCTTCTCTTCATTTTTTTTTATTATTTACGTGACATCGTTTTTTTCTCATCCTCAATGCATGATCGCAAAGTCCCGGGAATTGTCACTGGCGGAAATTCTCCTAGCATTCAGTATTTCCTCCTCGCTATTTTTAGATACGACGTCATTGTTGACCAATGACCTCGGTAGCTAGGAACCTGTTTTAATTTAAGACTGCTTAAGCTGATAAAACCAGTTTATGCCACTTTAGAAAGACCCCACGTGACTTTTAACGCTATTGATTGGAGCGTTTATTTGACGCTAATGTCACATGATGCACGCTATGGATCACGTGTCCAAGCGGAAATGTCCCGCTAAAAGTGCGCCAAACACGGGCATTCTTCACTTGCCCGGAACCCTTGAGACAGCTAGGTCTAACCCAATTATCGGCGAATTCTCGCATTAAAAGCACTGAAGCCACGTGTCTAATTGCGGGTTAGCGTCCATCTTTGAGTAGGTAAGTGAAATCTCGCTAGAATATAATGTGATGAAATGTGTAGTACATTGCAAAATCGACGCAAGATTGGTATGTTTACTTTATTCATATTTTTGTTTTACGATCACATCCAGCCACATGTGATCGGGTATATTTTATGATCCCACGGGATATGTACATGTTCATAATAATGTATAACGGGAATATATATATATATAGCTATTAATTTCCATATTATTTGATTATTTTCGACCCGACGTTTAGACTAACGGAAATTAATATTAACGATAATGTTGACCGACCGTGACATATATTCATTATAAATTATATGACGAGGCGACCAGACATGAAGTGTGTGATAATGTTGTCAGACAATTCTAAAAACACGGATGTCCAATTATTTGTTAAATTCATCATAATGACATGACGATTAGGCTAGAGGCACAGAACTAGAATACTGTTGCCGACATTTCTATGATAAATTTGGTGGGTTTAACTGACATTTATAATAATTCATCGGGTTAAGCTGACGATAAATCAGTCTAAAGAATTATAATACTGCCACTGGGGCAGAGAAATATAATAAAGGACAGACAGGAGAAACTTGAATTCAAGATTAGACTCTAGACATATGATGTTAGAGACTAAAAATCTGAGGTGACGGGCAGAGGGACGGCTTAGGGAAAGACTGCTTTCTAAAGCTAGAAAATTAATGAAGCCGTCGTATTTGTCTTCAGTCTATGGTGGAGCCTTGCACGACAGTCCAATCTCAGCGCAGAATACGGAGTCGAGCACAGAGAAGGCAAATCCGAACCATTCAAGACCTACCGGGGCAACGTCAGGAGACCGGAGAACTAACCACACTTCACTATCAGCCGGGGGCTGAAAAGCTAAGTCCACGACAAAGGAAACTCACCTAATCAATGCCACAAAGTTTAGTCATCCATGATGAAAAACACGTGAAGTGTGAGACACATAATACATACAGCAGACACTAATTCCATCGACAATACTATCATTCACCATCTATTCACTTTATTGCAATAAACCAATTGGGTGTATATACTGTACCCCACGCTTTGTTCCTTCCATTAGATGTTGAATATTGTCTATGTTTATCTTCCTTTATAAGGGAGGGGGGGGCTCGTAAAATATAATATAATTTAAAGAATAATAATAATAGATAACTGAGAAGGGGACGACGGTAGCGAGAGACCAAATATCTCCTTACAATCTTTTCCAGACCTGTCGAGTTAGGAGAATTTACCCTCTTCGTCACCCTTCGGAAGTGGGAAAACCCAGCAGGGATTCCTTGAGCCAAATCTTCCACATCAGATCTATTATTTCCTCTAAATAATTCTCTTATCCTTTAAACGCTACGTGACAATGAGTACGATATAACCTTTGCCTTCCACTTATGGATGTCAAGTCCCTTATGTACTTGCTGGTATGTCGTAAGCTTCCAGGCAAGAACTAGCCATGATATATGTGGCTAACCAATTAATGGTTATGCTTCCTGTCAATGCCGGTGAAGGTTATCTCTGGTTAGCGTCATTCTCTTTTTTATTATATCTGATACAATCAATCAGAAATAAAATCTGAAATAAAATGATATTATTCATACATATATCTTTAATAAACTTACATACCCTCTTAGGATCTATAAGCTCATGGTGAGATTATTTTGGTTGAAGTTAATCTGCCCTGCATGCAGCGTGAAAAAATAACTTTTCTTGCAGATACTGTCTTCCAGTTTCTCACTTTGGCTTCTGGATTTGGTGTGTGTGATTTTCAACGCGCCTCTCTGTCCTTATATTTCAGTCTCTCGCGCGTACGAGAAAGCACCTCTAAAAGTCCCACAAGATTTTCGTTTCATCTCCTGGTTTGAGGCTATTTGAAGCAATCTGTGTTTTTCCTGTACTTGTTTTTTTCCTCTGTTCACTACACACTTATATTCTTCCGTCCTTTCTATGTATCATTTCCTTTTCCCCATATGAGGCTTTCATTACATATAAGTTTTATCCAAATCCGTTGAGGCTTGTTAGTGTAATAAATTTTTAAAGATTATTAGCTAACTTTTAGACGATGTGATGAAGGTGAAAAATATTAATTATCTTTAAAACTATTTATATTTGAATAATATCCTTTTGGATATAATTCCTAGTCTATCTCCTTTGTTGAATTATTTTTATTTAATATTATTCCAACCAGGCGTTCTCCTGTAGTGAATAATTTAATGTCCAGTAAATGCAAACTTTGAAAGTCCACCATACATTCCTATATAGCTTATTTCATCATTCTTCGGTAATACTGTATGGCTTTAACCGTAAGTCACATTTCCCGTCCACTACAAACTTCAAAGAAAGACCGCCGCGCTGACCTTGCGCTGGTGTATGTGTGTGGGAGTCGCGCTACACATTTTTTTTCCACAACAAAGCAAGAGGAACCAAATTTCGCTACATCAGCATCCATACTTTTTGCGCATTTCTTTTATTTGCTCTAATTAGTTGTGTTCCCGGGGTCTCTGAATAGACAAAGAAAGAACGGGCCTACTGCATCTTCAGGTATGTCGTACAAGGCGTTATTAGCAGGTTGTGCATGGGGCTGGCAATCTCATCATGTCATACAAATTGTCACATAAACACCGTCACAAAAACATGTGACTGTTTGGTGCAGGCTTCCTGCAAGGGGAAAAGCTGCTGTGATTGGCGCATGATCCATGAGGAACGTAAAGGAAAACGCTGGTGATGATGATGAACATATCTTTCACGTTCTCTTGCGTCTCTCATGAGCCAATTCTTTTACTGATGGCTACCATCACCTTAAGGCAGAGCAGGATCTGATCGATGCGTTTTATAAATACTATATGAACAAATAGAGACAATGCTAGGACTGAACAACAATAATTTCACAAAGTTACTCCTTATATTAACATTAAAAGGATGACAGGCCAGTATTCGTGACCAAGTTTCAATTGCATCTGAGACAGAGGCCCATTTTTCGGGGCACGTACGTCTGAAATAAGTTTTTGTGTGGACTCGTCCCACTTTTGAATGTTATTATTTCACATTCAGTTCCCCTTTCAGCTGTGTATAACTTTACCATACTTTAAAAAACAAACACTTGAAAAGAATTGACCCTTAAACTTTAAAACTGAATGAAAACTCAAAACGTCAGAAAATTCCAAATATGGGAACACTGCCCCAGAGTTAATCACTTCCTAGCAAAATCTTTCTATCTATTGTCTGGCGTCTGGTCTGCGTGATGAAAAAAAGGAATAAATCCCCAGCCTTTAATTAACATGCGAGTCTTTACCGTCCAAAAGTTCGCCCGTAAGTACGAGGGGCGTTCAGAAAGTAATGCACCACATCGTTTTTCTCAGGAGCTGTTTATTCAAAAAGCATGAAATTTATACACAATATACATGGATATGTCATGTAAACATCCGTATTATTCAACATAATCCCCATCAACTTGTACGGCTTTATGCCAGCGCGAAACAAGTGCATGTATTCATAGCCCGTACGAGATTTTGTCTTGATCATGTAGCCATTTCTTCGCTGCATGAATCACTCCTTCATCATCTTCAAACCTTGTCCCATGGAGTGCATCTTAAAGTGGACCAAATAGATGAAAATCAGAGGGTGCAAAATCGGAACTATAGGGTGGATGGGGTAGTACAGTCCAACCCAATTTGGTGATTGCTTCCCGTGTTGCCAGACTTGTGTGAGGGCGCGCATTGTCGTGAAGGAGAAGCAGGTCGGCTGGATTCTTGTGCGGCCGAACTCTGCGAAAACTGTGATTGAGTTTTTTCAATGTCTTAATGTAAGCTTGCGAATTGAATGTCTCTCCTCTTGGCATAACGTCCACAAGAATCACACTTTCAATGTCCCAAAAGACAGTGAACATGACCTTTCCAGCTGAAGGAATTGTCTTGAATTTCTTTCTTCTTGGTGATTGCGGATGATGCCACTCCATTGACTGTCTTTTTGTCTCAGGTTCAAAATTATGTGCCCAGGTTTCGTCGCCTGTAACGATCTTAGCCAAAAAGTTATCTCCATCAGCATTGAAACGCTCCAACAATTCAGAAGAAATTGCTTTCCTTTGCAATCGGTTGTCATTTGTGAGACTTCGAGGAACCCATCTTGCGCAAACCTTAGAAAATCCGAGAGTTTTTATAACTGCATTTGCACTACCAATGCTGACTGACAGCTGTAAGGCCAGTTGTTGAGTAGTGATTCGCCTATCAGTAAGAATAATGCCCTCAGCGCAATTCAACATTTCTGCGTTGGTGGCTGTGGCAGGACGTCCACAGCGCGGCCGATCAAGCAGCTCCGTATCTCCACTTCCTGATTCTTTGATTCTCTGAACCCAGCGACTGACTGTGCTCCTGTCGACTGTAAAACTTCCATACACATCACATAGACGCTTGTGAATATTCACAACAGTTTCCTTCTCTGCAACGAGAAATTCTATCACAATTCACTGTTTATAACGCATGTTGCTAACATTAAATTAATATTAGACAAACATAAAGGTATGTTTTCAGGCACTCGTAAGAAATAAAGAAGTAGAACACTTGGACAACAGAAAAACAACAGACGTGAGTGGCTTACCCAGGGTTCGAACCCCGTACCTTCCGTACGACAACTCCGCCTAGCTATCAAGCGAATCACACTGACTCCACGGCCAGCTAGGCATCCCAAAAAAAAGATGCTTTGCTGGCTATTTATCAGTACGAAACACACAAGATAACACCGGAAGTATACAGTGGGCAACTCAGCCCTTAAATGACGCAATCACTTCTGTTGTTCTCCTATTAACAGTATGTGTCAGTCCAAACAAGATAAAGACCTTGATACTGGGTCCAGTAAATAGTAGAAGACTTAAGGACATTAGTATAGAACAGAGGGTAGGTTTCTGGTATTGTATAAACATAAATAACACATAAGGAAGGGAAACCCGAGGCCTGTAAACAGTAAATTAATATTAGACAAACATAAAGGTATGATTTCAGGCACTCGTAAGAAATAAAGAAGTAGAACACTTGGACAACAGAAAAACAACAGACGTGAGTGGCTTACCCAGGGTTCGAACCCCGTACCTTCCGTACGACAACTCCGCCTAGCTATCAAGCGAATCACACTGACCCCACGGCCAGCTAGGCATCCCCAAAAAAAAAGATGCTTTGCTGGCTATTTATCAGTACGAAACACACAAGATAACACCGGAAGTATACAGTGGGCAACTCAGCCCTTAAATGACGCAATCACTTCTGTTGTTCTCCTATTAACAGTATGTGTCAGTCCAAACAAGACAAAGACCTTGATACTGATCTTTTTTTAGGGATGCCTAGCTGGCCGTGGGGTCAGTGTGATTCGCTTGATAGCTAGGCGGAGTTGTCGTACGGAAGGTACGGGGTTCGAACCCTGGGTAAGCCACTCACGTCTGTTGTTTTTCTGTTGTCCAAGTTTTCTACTTCTTTATTTCTTACGAGTGCCTGAAAACATACCTTTATGTTTGTCTAATATTAATTTACTGTTTACAGGCCTCGGGTTTCCCTTCCTTATGTGTTATTTATGTTTATACAATATCAGAAACCTACCCTCTGTTCTATACTAATGTCCTTAAGTCTTCTACTATTTACTGGACCCAGTATCAAGGTCTTTGTCTTGTTTGGACTGACACATACTGTTAATAGGAGAACAACAGAAGTGATTGCGTCATTTAAGGGCTGAGTTGCCCACTGTATACTTCCGGTGTTATCTTGTGTGTTTCGTACTGATAAATAGCCAGCAAAGCATCTTTTTTGGGGATGCCTAGCTGGCCGTGGGGTCAGTGTGATTCGCTTGATAGCTAGGCGGAGTTGTCGTACGGAAAGTACGGGGTTCGAACCCTGGGTAAGCCACTCACGTCTGTTGTTTTTCTGTTGTCCAAGTGTTGCTAACATGCTCCATTTCAACGGCTTAGGGCAGCCGTATTATTTGGCCGGTTGCGGTGCAATTTAGTGCACACAATTGGCACATGCCATATTTGAAGTGTGCAAAGTTTCATGCTTCTATCTTCATTATTAGCTGAGAAAAACGATGTGGTGCATTACTTTCTGAACACCCCTCGTAATTTAATTTCAGGCTTAGTTTATTTTGTAAAGCAATCACCACTGTATGGTAATTTGATTCGTATCATCCACTTACGTGTCTATTATCATTTGAGAAGGGTTGTTTATTTGAAATAGATCAATAAACAACGTATGGATGCGAGTCACGAGCAATGACTACAACCCATAAAAACCAGATCCAAACCTCAGAAATAAGGTATCTGAGGGAGGTGGTTGAAGTAACAAGAAGAGACATGGACATGGTCCGCAACCAAACGATACGTCAAGGCCTAAAAACCCAACCTCTGCAGACCCAAGTAGAACAGCCCCAACTGAGATGGTTTGGCCATGTCTGCAGAATGGGAGAAGTTCGGCTACCCCGGCAGGCATGGGAAACTAAGAGCCAGGGATCCAGACCTCCAGGACGACCCAAAGTCCGCTGGGAGGACAACATTAGACAGTCTTTAAAGGACCGAGGACTAGAACGGAACCAAGCCAGGAGGAAAATAGCCAATATAATAGTATGACGCTCTCTCTTACAAACCTCTACACCTCACGGTAGAATAGGAACGACTAAGTAAGTAAGTCTTTACAGTCGAAAAGTTCGCCCGGAGGAAATTTAATTTCAGGCTCAGTTTATTTTGTAAAGCAATCATCACTGTATGGTGTGTTGATTCGTATCATCCACTTACGTGTCTATTATCATTTGGGAAGGGTTGTTTATTTGAAATAGATCAATAAACAACTAAGATAATAGATGTGCAGCTGATACAGTTTGTTTTTATAGCTGAAAGTGATCAGGAATTATAAGAACTGATGAAGCAAGTAAACAGCATAAGTTGTGAATATGTACTGGACACTGACATTGAGAAAACGAAAACTATGATAATTAGCAAAACAGACGATAAGCCAACATTAAAATCAAAATAAATGGATAACGTCTGACCACTTAACAGGTTCTCATATCTTGGTCAAATAATAGCAGAAAATAGCTGATGAAACAGAAATCAGAAAGAGAATAGGAATGGCCACAGCTTTATGGGAGATAATAAAAAATTTGAGCACGATAGTAATGTCAAGGGAAGTAGAAAACAATTAATTTGTGAAATATCCAAGGGAAATAAAACATGTTAAAAAATAGTTCTAAGTTTTATATTGTATAGGTTGTGAGAAGTTGTTACTGCTTTTAGACACATTAAACACTTTTAAGTACATATAACGCACTGTGCATTACATAGAGTAACTATGTGTTTCTTTTTGTTTTAATATAAAAAGAGAATAAAAATTTTAGGTAGTTAAATTTTTTTAGTTAGTCTTTTGTTTTAGTATTAGAGCTAGGCTTTCAGCATACAGTTTTAATGATTATTCAGGCTTGTGGCTTAATGTTATTAGCATTCGTTTTCGCTCGGCCTTTTGGCTAAGATCAAAGTCTTAACTCAAAAGATCAGTACATTTGACATTCAGTGTCATTAGGTCTTTTGTGTGAAAACACTGAAGATCACTAAAATGACACTTGTGTGTCATTGAGTCTTTTTGAGTACACTAGGTAACTTGCGCCTACTATCCGGCTTTGGCTAGGATCATGTGTCTTGGCCAGGGCCGGGGGTGGGCGTGCGATCAATGCGACCTCATGCGAGGAAAAAAAATGCGACTGTGTGATGAATTTACCATGATACAACGTTAAAATAGCTCCAATTATAAAGATAACATGTAGGGATAAAATAATGCGTAAGATACTAGGATACATGCTCGCCTATGCCCGCGTTTCCTACCGCCATTGAAACTAACTAGTTAGACATGCAGACGAAACGGTACCCTTTTAGACAGGAGGGATACGGAGATAAAAATCATTATGACAGTCTGAACACGTGTTTGAATCTAGAAAGGCAAAAAGACGCAATTTGTAGTTTAAAGAAAAACAATTACGCCCCTAGTTGACACAATGTAAGGAAATGGACAGAAAAAGACCTTAGCTCTTGTTAGAAACAGTCGTATCTTAGACGTTTTACCGTAATTAGTTGTTTTGTTCGAATATAGCGGCAAATGCCATACCCAAAGGTTCAAAACAAATTTCAAAAACTAACCTTGAGAAAAGTAGGTTTTTCCTTAATAATAAAGTTATGAAAATAAAACCTAGCTAGTTTGATAGCCCATCTTAAGCAGAGAAATAATATACTTTTAATTATACAGACGGACAGATAACACGGAAGATATTGACAAAAGACCGTATTGTTCCTATCAGACTAGCGAACAGTATTGTTGTGCATACTTTCACTAAAGTCACATTTTTGCGTCCTTGAGACAGAAAAATGCAAAATTCAAACTGCAATGAACTAGCGGGGCAAAGTCGGGAGATAGTGGCTAAAAATAACTTAGGAAGCAGGTTTGTGCAGTTTTTACATGTAGTTAGTCCAAAAAACAAGTGTAATTTTGGGAAAAGATAAAATGTGACCGACGTACATTTGAAAAATTGAGATGTACTTTTGACTTTATTTTCAAAATTTAAATTGAAAAGCTTAGTCTTCCGATCTGATTGGCCAACGCATTTTTATATTAGCGGGATAGAGACGCACATTTTTGCCATTCGATAGAAGTCTGTCCTGTAACACAGTTCTTAACTGCTAGTGGTGTTTTCCAGGAAATAATACATAAAATTCAGTGGGACGCCATACTCTAGCCAGCAGCTCAGCTGAGTTTTGCTAGTATTAAGTACTGTGTTCTCAATTCTGAATTGTGAAGTTTCTGTTTTGGCACTAAAGTGGTGCCAAATGCTTTTGTAAAAGTACACAAGCGTGTGCCTGTGCAGCCTAACATTGTACTCCAGCGGGACCTCAAGACGCAGCAATAGAGACCGCAGTCAGCGACTCATAGCTTGACTGCCTGCATCAGGACCAGCGAACCAGAGCTGGTCAAGACCGCACTCCACCTCCACGTGGTGGTCCTGGAAACAGTCTGCAGCAGTGCAGGCTGGCTGAGCGAGTGCGGATCGAAATGGGAAGGCAAACCCGGTCCTAAAAATGCCGTGCTGAAGTCGGATGTGTCGGCCGAAAGGCGCAGATATCGCAGCTTCGCTGGAAACAGACACAACGCAACCAACGTCCTTTTCAGGACGAACGAGGAAGAAGGAAGAAGAAGAAGAAGTACTCCAGCTACGGAGAGGAGTGGGCCACAAGAATCCTATACCAGATCGTCACAGGCGAGATAAGTGAAAACCTGGCCTGCTGAAGATTCACAACTATTCCACCATCAAATAAAGAAATAACTCTTGAGAAATATAACATTTAACTTCAGTCTATAAGTCAATGGACAATGATTTTGGTAGTCACAGATTGGGAGTGATGACGCCCCCCCCCCCCCCCTTCCAACTAAACATCCAGTGCTAGTTCTTCCCAAGACATTATAGATAATAGTAATATTAACCATTCTAATAATATACCTATGTACACAAATTACATTTGATTATGCCATATATATATATATATGCATTTCATTGATAAATCCATATCATTTCATATGTTCTGACCAAAATAAAAATTGGTTCAGAACTAATAAATTTAAAAAATTGTAAAAACTTAAACTATAACAACCAGAGTTAGTTCAGTGTATTGTAGAGTTTATTATTATCATTAGACTTATTGATTACCTGTGTGTGTCTGTATATTATATTAACTACACATTACATTTCAGTACCCTAGACTTTTAACGTAGCTAACATTCATGATAGTAGAATAGGTCTGTTTGAGGTCGTAAGTGGTAGTAAGAAGGGCCTTCTGTAATTCACATAAACTTTTATCTCAGGAGCCTTCACAGCTGACCTCATACAGTACACTAGGTAACATAACAACCATACAATAACATCAAAAACCACTACAAATATTGGGGTCTTGTCCGGGGATATTAAGTTTATCAAAGATATTAGGATCTCCTAGTGTGGGAATTAAACTAGTGGGGACAGAGTTGTATAAATTTAAAAGTGTCCCTTAAAATAAAAAGTGGAAAATAAAAGTTGATGAATCTTCACAGCCAGTGGTAATTAATTGATTAATTAATTCATATATTACCTTGGTAATTATATACTTAGAATTATCTTAGTCCTTGTATACTTGAAATTACCTTAGTCATTGTTAATTTGTATGTTAAAGTATGGCAGATCTAGCAAAATTTAGATCGGCTGCTGTGCTGACGGCGAGGGAGATGAACATGGAGGGTCAGGTTTTAATTCAGTATGTAACTTCAGAATGTGACAAGTATATTGAAAGGGAAAATAGGAGGTTAGCTGAAGAGAAGAGGTTACAAATTGAGGCTGATAAAGAACTTAAGAGGCTGCAGATTGAGGCTGACAAGGAGACTAGGGCATTGGAGGCAGAAGAAAAACGACAGCAAAGGGAGGCAGAAGATAGAAGATTGCAAATGGAGCACGAATTACGACTAAGGGAGCTGGAATTACAAGGCCATGCTCCTGAAAATGGTGCCAGCCCTTTTGCCTCAGATGCTACGCCTAGTCAGGGAGCCTCAACCTCAGCTATGGGGTTTCATTTAGACCATTTTGTTGAGAAAGACGATTACATCGAGGGGTACCTCAGTAGATTCGAATTATTAGCTACTACATATGGGTTAGAGAGAGAGAGAGGTGGAGTCTTAAGTTATCTCAGGGACTGAGAGGTACTTCTTATGAAGTCTTTGCTAAGATGAATAGAGACGACCAAGACAATTATGACATGCTAAAGCAGGCTTTGTTATTGAGATATGAAAAGAATGGTGAATTTTATCGTAAGAAGTTTAGAAATGCCAAGCTGTTGTCTGGGGAGACATACCACCAATTCTCTGCCAGACTGGAAACCTATTTGGAGAAATGGACTGCTCTAGGGAAGACCCAAGATCTTAAAGAGATGATCATGACAGAGCAATTAAGAGAGTCCATGGCTCCAGACTTGAGAAAATTTCTCATGGAACAAGGTGCAGAGAGGTTGGGGGAGGTTTTAAATGTCGCTGAGAGGTATCAGGCAGCCCAGGCAGAGGTAGGTGGCACTAAAAAGAAGCACATAGAAAATTTTAAAGCTCCACAGCAATTTAGTAAATTTGATACCAGAGAACAAGGTAATAGAGGCAGGACAAACTTTGATAGGCCACGAAATGATTATCGTGACAGAAACTCACAGTTCAATGACCAAAAATATAATGAAAGAAAACCGTTTAACCAAGGAAAGAGATGGTGCAAATGGTGTAAGAAAGACAACCATAACACCGAATTTTGTAAAAGGAAACCTTCAAACATTGCTGCAATGAAATCGGGGACCCAAAGATTAAAGGTTAATCCTAATGGACAGCAGGAACCTTATCACCCCCCAGTTTGTGAGGATGTTATTTGTAATGGGGTCACCACAAGGTGCCTATATGATACAGGTTTGGATTATGATTCAGTTGTGAAGTCCAGCCTAGTGGACCCAAGTCAGTATACCACAGAAACAGTGGAAATACAAGGGGCGACTAAGGACATACCACTCATGACACTTCCCATCGCAAGGATAACGGTGAAAACTCGCTATGTGGAAAGAGAAATCAGAGCAGCAGTGATAGATGAACCAATCTACCCTCTGATATTGGGGTGTAGGTACGTCTTCTTGGGGAATCCCGAGAGACCTGTGATCATGGCGACAGTGCAGACCAGGTCACAGAAAAAGGAGGAAGAAGGTGAACCTATAAATGCTCATCCAGAGGAGACGAGGAAGGCGCATTCTGAGGATAGGACACTCAAGCCATGTTTTAAAAAATTGCCCAAATGCCACACACCTTCAAGCAAGGGAGAGTACTTTATGAAGAACAAATTGATCTACAGGAAGGCCGGAACTGGAACAAATGGTCACAACCAGCTGTTTCTTCCCACTTCACATAGGGATAAAGTGATGGAACTCGGGCATGCGATTCCCTTCAGTGGTCACATGGGGATCAGCGCCACAGGACAGCGTATAGCTTGTCATTACATCTGGCCAGGGATAACGGAGGATATAAAAAGATATGTCAAATCCTGTCCAGAATGTCAAAGGGTAGCTCCAAAGCACTGGACTGCTCCTGCAACTCTAGGGGAAATGCCCATAGTGGGAACACCTTTTGAGAGGGTTGCAGTGGATATTGTGGGACCTCTCACTCGGACCAAGAGGAGGAACTGTTACATCCTTACTCTGGTGGACACTTGTTCTATGTGGGGAGAGGCGGTAGCCCTGCCATCAATTGATTCAAAACATGTAGCAGAGGCACTACTTACAATATTCACAAGATTAGGATTCCCGCATCAAATCTTGACTGATAATGGCTCACAGTTCAAGGGGAATCTAACGGAAGAAGTTTTTAAGCTATTTCAAGCCAGACACTTTCATTGTAGTCCGTACCATCCACAAGGGAACGGCCAGGTAGAGAGGTTCAATGGGACTCTCATTTCTATCCTGGGGAAGCTGGCACACGAAAAACCGGATATGTGGGATCAATTTCTGCCCGCCGCGTTGTTTACGTATCGGGAGGTACCACATAGTTCAACCGGGATGGCTCCCGCAACTCTGCTATTTGGGAGGCCAATAAAAGGTCCACTAGAAGCATTATTAAGGACCTGGACGGATGAGAAAGCAGAAGAGACTGTTACCTCATCGTATCAATATGTGAACGAGCTGACCACTCGTCTGAAAGCTGGATGGAAACTGGCAAATGATAATTTGAGACAAGCCAGGAAGAAACACGCAGCGTATTTTAATAGGAAAGCAAAGGACAGAGAACTAGCTGTGGGAGAGAAGGTGCTTCTTCTACTACCCGGCAGCCAGAATAAGTTACAAATTGGATGGCAAGGTCCATATACGGTTCTAGAGACGGTGTCTAGAACAAACTATAAAATTGACAAAAAGGGGAAGGAGAAGGTATATGATGTAAACCTTTTAAAGAAGTATCTGGACAGACCACTCCAGGAAAGCACCCCCTTACTGACCTTGGCTATCGCCACTAAAATGAAAAAGGAACCACTCACCTCACATGAATACCCATTACGTCCCTGTGAGACAGCCGCACAAGTAAAAGTCAGTAAGCACCTGACTAAAAACCAGAGGGAGAGAGTTCAACAGGTTCTGGAGGAACATACAGATGTATTAACAGATAAACCAGGACATACAAATTTGCTACAGTATGACATGAAGCTGGTAGACTCAAACCCAATCTGTATGAGAGCCTATTCTGTTCCGTTCGCGAAGGAGAAGGCATTGAAAGAAGAAATAGATTATTTGTTGAAAGAGGGGATTATTTCACACAGTGAATCTTCTTTTAGCTCCAGTGTAGTTTTGTTGAGAAAACCGTCTGGGGAACATAGACTGTGCATAGATTACAGGAAACTGAATGCTGTCACAGAAGGACTAGTGGATCCATTACCAGACACAAAACAGTTATTTGCCAGATTAAACAAGGCAAAATACTTTTCGAAGGTGGATCTTAGTAAAGGCTATTACCAGATTCCAGTGAAGCCTGAAGTTAGACATTATTTAGCTTTTGGCACCTCGGAAGGACATTATGAATTCCACATGCTACCATTCGGATTGAAAAATGCCCCGAGTGTATTTTCACGGATGATGCGCAAATTGTTGGATCCTCTGAATAATCCATGTATCACGAATTTCATGGATGATATTCTCGTCGCCACAGAGACATTTGAAGAACACATTAACTCTCTGAAAATGTTATTTGATAGGCTTATGGAAGCGAACTTAACTGCTAGACCAACAAAATGTTGTATTGGATGCAAAGAGTTGGAATTCTTGTGACACACTGTATATCAGGGTAACATGACCCCTGACCCCAAGAACTTGGAAAAACTGCAGAGAGCACCTAGACCACAAACAAAAAAAGACGTGTGATCATTCGTGTCGTTATGTGGGTTTTACCAAAAATATATCAAAAATTTTAACTCTATATGTGCTCCTCTGACTGATCTGACTCGCAAAGGAAATCCAGATAAAATTGTTTGGACTGTGCAATGTGAATTGGCCTTCCAAGAGTTAAAGGAAAACTCACTAGCAAGCCTATTCTCAAATTGCCTGATTTGACACAGGACTTTGTGGTGAGAACAGATGCAAGTAATGTAGGCCTGGGGGCGGCTCTGTTGCAAAGGTCATCTTCACCCAATGGGGAACTGAACCCAGTCGCTTATGCAAGCCGCAAATTGAATAAAGCGGAGCAAGGATATTCCACAAGCGAAAATGAATGTTTAGCGTTAATCTGGGCAATAAAAAAGTTCCAAATCTATCTGTATGGTAGGACTTTTGTGGTCCAGACGGATCATCAGCCCCTAGTGTTCTTATCTCAGGCCAAGCATGAAAATGCAAGATTGTTAAGATGGTCTTTATTGTTGCAACCTTATCAGTTTATTATCGAATATATCCCGGGGTCATTGAATGTCGGTGCAGATTTCCTCAGTAGGGCACCCCTGTAATCAAAATTAGAGTAGTTGGCAGGCGTGAGGAGTAATTTTAACTATGTGTATCACTGGTTTTGGAACTTGCAGTAGTGCATGTTCTCAAGTGGGGAGATGTGTGATGAATTTACCGTGATACAACGTTAAAATAGCTCCAATTATAAAGATAACATGTAGGGATAAAATAATGCGTAAGATACTAGGATACATGTTCGCCTATGCCCGCGTTTCCTACCGCCATTGAAACTAACTAGTTAGACATGCAGACGAAACGGTACCCTTTTAGACAGGAGGGATACGGAGATAAAAATCATTATGACGATCTGAACACGTGTTTGAATCTAGAAAGGCAAAAAGACGCAATTTGTAGTTTAAAGAAAAACAGTTACGCCCCTAGTTGACACAATGTAAGGAAATGGACAGAAAAAGACCTTAGCTCTTGTTAGAAACAGTCGTATCTTAGACGTTTTACCGTAATTAGTTGTTTTGTTCGAATATAGCGGCAAATGCCATACCCAAAGGTTCAAAACAAATTTCAAAAACTAACCTTGAGAAAAGTAGGTTTTTCCTTAATAATAAAGTTATGAAAATAAAACCTAGCTAGTTTGATAGCCCATCTTAAGCAGAGAAATAATATACTTTTAATTATACAGACGGACAGATAACACGGAAGATATTGACGAAAGACCGTATTGTTCCTATCAGACTAGCGAACAGTATTGTTGTGCATACTTTCACTAAAGTCACATTTTTGCGTCCTTGAGACAGAAAAATGCAAAATTCAAACTGCAATGAACTAGCGGGGCAAAGTCGGGAGATAGTGGCTAAAAATAACTTAGGAAGCAGGTTTGTGCAGTTTTTACATGTAGTTAGTCCAAAAAACAAGTGTAATTTTGGGAAAAGATAAAATGTGACCGACGTACATTTGAAAAATTGAGATGTACTTTTGACTTTATTTTCAAAATTTAAATTGAAAAGCTTAGTCTTCCGATCTGATTGGCCAACGCATTTTTATATTAGCGGGATAGAGACGCACATTTTTGCCATTCGATAGAAGTCTGTCCTGTAACACAGTTCTTAACTGCTAGTGGTGTTTTCCAGGAAATAATACATAAAATTCAGTGGGACGCCATACTCTAGCCAGCAGCTCAGCTGAGTTTTGCTAGTATTAAGTACTGTGTTCTCAATTCTGAATTGTGAAGTTTCTGTTTTGGCACTAAAGTGGTGCCAAATGCTTTTGTAAAAGTACACAAGCGTGTGCCTGTGCAGCCTAACATTGTACTCCAGCTACGGAGAGGAGTGGGCCACAAGAATCCTATACCAGATCGTCACAGGCGAGATAAGTGAAAACCTGGCCTGCTGAAGATTCACAACTATTCCACCATCAAATAAAGAAATAACTCTTGAGAAATATAACATTTAACTTCAGTCTATAAGTCAATGGACAATGATTTTGGTAGTCACAGATTGGGAGTGATGACGCCCCCCCCCCCCCAACTAAACATCTAGTGCTAGTTCTTCCCAAGACATTATAGATAATAGTAATATTAACCATTCTAATAATATACCTATGTACACAAATTACATTTGATTATGCCATATATATATGCATTTCATTGATAAATCCATATCATTTTATATGTTCTGACCAAAATAAAAATTGGTTCAGAACTAATAAATTTAAAAAATTGTAAAAACTTAAACTATAACAACCAGAGTTAGTTCAGTGTATTGTAGAGTTTATTATTATCATTAGACTTATTGATTACCTGTGTGTGTCTGTATATTATATTAACTACACATTACATTTCAGTACCCTAGACTTTTAACGTAGCTAACATTCATGATAGTAGAATAGGTCTGTTTGAGGTCGTAAGTGGTAGTAAGAAGGGCCTTCTGTAATTCACATAAACTTTTATCTCAGGAGCCTTCACAGCTGACCTCATACAGTACACTAGGTAACATAACAACCATACAATAACATCAAAAACCACTACAGACTTCATGCGAGGGGAAAAAAAAGGCTAAGATCAAAGTCTTAACACAAAAGATCAGTACATTTGACATTCAGTGTCATTAGGTCTATTGTGTGAAAACATGGAAGATCACTAAAATGACACTTCTGTGTCATTGGGTCTTTTTGTGTTTGGACTTGCGCCTACTATCCGGCTTTGGCTAGGATCATGTGTCTTGGCCAGGGCCGGGGATGGGCGTGCGTCAAAGTAACCTCATGCGAGGAATTTAAAAAAAAAATTGGGCTAAGGTCAAAGTATCTTAGCCAGGGCCGGGATCACACATTCTATACTGTTCAAAAAAAGAAACGCATAGCTACTGAAGGGACACACATAGCCATAATTTTTACATTCAATAACTTTTTTTAATTTAATGAGTTAATTGTTCAAATTGCACACAAGAATACCTTATGGTTCAACCAATCAATTGACAATTGTTTTGCATCTGGGTGACGAGAGTTTTTGGCGTACGGGCTTTCCCGTTAGTATGGTGTGTGGCCTCCTCTTGCATCGATCAGCGACTGGCATCTCCTGGGCATGGATGCGATCAGACGCCTGTGGGATGGCTGCCCACTCATCCTGGAGTGCCTGGAACAGATCACGACGATTGGCTGGAGCAACGTCTCGGCGACAAACACGTCTATGCAGCTCATCCCATAGGTGCTCAATCGGACTCTTGTCTGGAGACAGGGAAGGGTGAGAATGTTGTTGGCAGTCAGGAACTGCGTGGTCATCCGTGCACAATGGGGTCTGGCGTTGTCCTGTTGAAACAGAGACCTTTGGGCAGCCAAAAGTGGAAGGACATGGGGTCGAAGAATTTCATTGACGTATCGTTGCGCATTCAAACCTCCTTAAATGTGCACCAATTGACTCCTTCCGCTGTAACTGATCATTCCCCACACCATTGCACCTCCACCACCGCGCGGCGGAGCTTCATCAACGCAATTTTGGGCAAAACGTTCATTTCGCCTACGGTAGACACTACGGCGTCTATCATGACGCTGCAACAAAAAGAAAGATTCGTCACTAAACCAGACACGTCTCCATTAATTGTCAGCTGCCCAGGGACGATGCTAGTTGGCCAAAAGAAGTCGATTTTGGCGATGGCGGCGCGTAAGGACAGGTCCTCGGTGAGGTTGTTGTGCCCAAAGTCCAGCGTCATGCAGTTTATTCCGGACAGTTTGATCAGACACATGACGTCCTGCAGGCAATGACTGGGCAGTTGAGGAAGCTGTTGTAAACCTGTCTCTGAGGTGACGAAGCCAAATAAAGCGATCCTCCGCTGCTGTTGTCACTCTGGGTCGTCCACTGCGATGCCGGTCTTCAACTGAGCCAGTGGCTTGGAACCGGTGCCAAAGTCGACTGATGGTACTCTGATGCACGTTTAGATACCTGGCAACCTGACTTTGACTTTCGCATGCATGCAGTCGGCCAATAGCAATGTTCCTTAAATTTATCGATAGAGACGCCATAAATGTCTGCTTGAAAATGAACTGAATTTTTTTTGTGTAGCGTTATTCTTTTATAGGGTTTCAGTTGCGTAGTCAGTGAATAGTGTTCACACCAAATTTTGTTGCTTTCACGTGCGCGCAAAAGGAGCTGTGGTCAAAAATTGCGTCATAAACACTATTGACCATTCCGTTGTAACGATTACAAAAACGAACGCAATTCAGGTCAACGCGTGCATTTGACACCGTAAAGAACATTTGAGGCTGGTTTGTATATACCCTAGCACCAAATTTTACTTACAAACTCATAAAAACGCGCCCTCCGATAGCTATGCGTTTCTTTTTTTGAACAGTATAGTAACAGTGAGTACAAAGCAAAATTTTGGTGACTGAATACGCTGACAGTGGTTTTAATTAATTAATTAGTTGTATTAATTAAGTCTGTAGTTAATATATTGATAAGAGTGTATGAGAATGGCAGACTTGGCAAAATTTAGATCTGCTACAGTGCAGTCGGCAAATGAGTTTGGGTTAAGTGGGGAGGACCTTATTATTAAATGTGTCACTACTGAATGTGACAAGTTTATAGAGAGGTAAGGTAAGAAGTTGGAGACAGAAAGAAGATTACAAATGGAAGCTGAAGCTAAGAAATTACAAATAGAAGCTGAAGCTAAGAAATTACAAATAGAAGCTGAAGCTAAGAGATTATAAAAAGAAGCTGAGGCTAAGAAACTTCAACTAAAAGCTGATAGGGGGGCTAGGCAAATGGAGGCTGAAGAAAAGAGATTGCAAAGGGAACATGAGTTGAGACTGAAAGAGCTTGAACTTCAAGGAAACGTTCCAGTAAATGGAAGTAGCCCACCTACATCTGACACTAATGCAAGTCATGGTACCTCAAATAGAGCCATGAATTTTCACTTGGATCCATTTGTGGAGAAAGAAGATGATATTGAGTCTTATTTAAGTAGGTACGAGATATTAGCTACGAACTATGGCCTAGAGAAAGAGAAATGGAGCCTTAAGTTATCACAAGGGCTGAGAGAAGCCTCGTATGAAGTCTCAAAACTTGCCCGAGAGGACCAAGAAGATTATGACATCTTGAGGCAGGCATTGCTGGTTCGCTATGAAAAGAACTCATAATTTTATAGGAAGGAATTCAGAACTGCCAAGCTACTTGCTGGAGAAACTTACCCCAAATTCTCTGCCAGATTAGAAACTTACTTGGAGAAATGGACTACTCTAGGAAAATGTCAAGACTTAAAAGAAATGGTCATGATGGAGCAAGTAAGAGAGTCTATGCCTCCAGACATGAGAAAATGTCTTATGGAACAAGGTGCAGAGAGATTGGGGGAGATTTTAACAGTTGCTAAGAAATATCAAGCAGCTCAGAAAGAAATAGCTGGCATTAGGAAGAAACAGGTAGAAAACAGTAGACCACCCCAAACCAAGATGAGTATGATAATATGGACCGACAACAAAGTTACAGACAAGACTATGACAAACCCAGATTTGATCATAGAAACAGGAACCCTCAGGTACAAGATAAGAAACCCCACAGACAGGGAGAAAAGTGGTGCACAATTTGTAAAATGAACAACCATAATAAAATTGAATGTGGTAGGAAAGTCCCTCCATATCACGCTGCATGTATGATAACAGTGGGAAAGGGCAGGAAGGAACCGACATCAAGCCCGGTAGATCTCTATCATCCCCCATCTGTGAAGAAGTAACTTGTAATGGTACAACAATCAAGTGCCTTTATGATTCAGGATTGGAATTTGACTCAGTTGTGAGTGCTACTCTGGTGCACCCTGATCAGTATACCACAGAAAAAGTGGAGATACAAGGGGCATTAAAAGAAACAGCCACCATGACACTTCCCATAGCCAGAATAAATGTCAAAACTCGTTATGTGGAAGGAGTGATCAGTGCAGCAGTGTGTGATGATCCTAATTACCCGCTGGTGTTAGGAAGGAGATATGTTTTCCTAGGGAACCCAATAAAACCTGTGATCATGGCAACCCTCCAGACCAGGTCAAGTCCCAGGAAGGAGGAGGGAACACCACTATATTCATCCTAAAAAGATGAAAAAGGCCCAAGTGAAAGATAAAACATTAAAACCTTGCTTTGGCAAATTGCCAAACAGCCATAACACCCCTAAGAAAGGAGAATTTTATATGAAGAACGGATTGCTTTATAGACAAGCTGGAACAGGATCCAATGGCCATGGACAGCTGGTTCTACCCTCTTCCTACAGGGAAAAGGTTATGGAATTAGCACATGTTGTACCAGACGGTGGACATACAAAAATTGGTACCACCTGTCAAACTGCATCTGAAAACCATTATTGGCCAGGCATTGCTGAAGATGCCCAATGGGCTGATCACCCGTTGGCTTGTCACACCGATTACGGAAACAACGGCAGATGGATCTATTTGTTGTTGCCCTAAAGACGCCGCTAGGCGTGATGGGAAACTACAACAGAGAAAATCAATCTGCTGTTGCCCTTAAGACGCCACAAGGCGTGATGGCCTCTGACTGCTTGGTCGGTCTTTGGCTAAGGATGGAAGAAGAAGAAGATTGCTGAAGATATCACTCAGTATGTAAATGCCTGTGATCAATGTAGCAAGGTAAACTCCACACGTGAAGAAAATCAACAGGACCTAGAAACGTATTGCGACGGACATAGGCCTGAAAATAAAAAGAAACATAAACAGGTAGACATAGTGGGTAGGACGGCACCTTCTCACACATCGTCTTCCATAAAACCAGTTACACTAGCAACTCTCCGTATTGTACAGAGAGTAATTACAACCCAGTCCACCCCGACACCCACTTGGTCTGAATTCCGGGAACTAGATAAAAATAGCAATGCGGTTAGTAGGCCAGCTTTGCAAACGAAACGGGAATCCCTAAGAAAATCGGTAGTGTACGATTGGTGTGTGCTAATTTGACAGCACAGCTAACATCAGCATACTTCCGTTTACATTAGAGAGGGTACCGGTAACAGTGGTAGCTGGCCGGCCCTATACACAGTCCATTGAAAGTATTTCTTCTTCTTCTTCCTCGTTCGCCCTGAAAAGGACGGTGGTTGCGTTGTGTCTGTTTCCAACGTAGCTGTGATATCTGCACCTTTCGGTCGACACATCCGACTTCTGCACGGCATTTTTTAGGACCGGGTTTGCCTTCCCATTGCGATCCGTACTCGCTCAGCCAGCCTGCACAGCTGCAGACTGTTTCCAGGACCACCACGTGGAGGTGGAGCACGGTCTTGACCAGCTCTGGTTCGCTGGTCCTGACGCAGGCAGTCAAGCTATGAGTCGCTGACTGCGGTCTCTATTGCTGCGTCTTGAGGTCTTTGACACGGACATGGATTGAGATTTTATATTATATAACCATGCTAACGGGAGAATTGATTTCTTGGTGCAGGAAATTCATTTCCCCATATGAATCATATTATCTCGCCAGTGAGGTTTAACTGAGGAAACCCCTGGTGAAAATAGACTCTGCCTGGATTTGGGAAATAATTACAGTAACAGAGTCACTAGTGAATCTAGATAAGGGCATTGCCAGATTGCCGTCACGCCTGAGCTCAGACCATTGCTGGCTGTGAGCACCTCGGAGGGGCACTATGAGTTCCATACGTTGCTTTTGGGTTGAAGAATACTCCGAGTGTTTTATCCAGGATGGTGAGGAAATTACTGGATCCCTTATGACACTCAGCTATCACCAATTTCATGGATGATATCCTCATACTACAGAAACTTTGGAGGAACATCTATTACCTCTGGACATGTCGTTGAACAGACTCAGAGAGGTGAAACAGTAATATTAGTTGATATCAGCATTGACAGGCAGCAGCACCTGTGCTGTTTATTAACACAACATGCGGTATTATTCCTGGATCTCAAAATGTTGAGGCAAATTTCTTGAGTAGTGCTTACTTGAAGTCACCCACCTGCAGGAAATCAGGAGAGAAGGAAGGCAGATTGAACCCCATATTGGGAGAATGCCGTGATTGTAAATCCAGACAGGAAAGCTCCACAGGTGGTTCACACTTTTAAAATGGGGGAGCTTTGTCGTGATTTAGTCTGTCTCACAGCACGGTTTTCTGTATAATTAGGAGTAAATCTGACTATACCGCACGCCATATGTTGAGAACTCTCTGATACACTAGGCAATGAAAACGCGTCCTTCTTGGTGTGTGTTGTGAAACGTACTATGCTTGAACATAGAGGCCCATTTTGTGTAACCGATGGTACAATGCCATTTAATTTTGAAAAGAATAAAGAAGTATCACCGGGAAGGATTTTATAATTCAACAACGGGAATGTTACGTTAGAGGTACATGTACAAACTTTCTCGAATAGTATTTTAGTAAGATAGAAATATCGAGGGAAAGGGCTTCGTTACATCATGTTTAGTCCCAACTTAGCTAGTTAAAGCATGCATATATTTAAATGCATTTTGCAAACTAACCAATTAGTTGCTAGATCTATACAGAATAATTCAAAGTATAATTCAAGCTTTAGATGACCAAAATCGTCCCATAAATAAGGAAGATAATTGAAAAACTAGTTTTTACTCATTGAACTGATAGGAAAATTATGCCTCAGTTTGAGATTTTTATCACCACTTTTACCCCATGTCATCCGATACGGCGGATGCGCTAGTATATAAGACCTTGCCCTTGGCTAAATTGAAACCACAAAATTCAAAAACTACAAGCTGAACAGAAGAAGCGGTAACAGTGTAATCGTCATGTACCTTTGCCATCCGCATCTGTAGCGCAGACATTAGATGCCATTAACAGCTTGTGGGTTTTGCCTGAGGGTAAGAATGACTATATATATATATATACATAGATATATATATATATATATATATATATATATATATATATACATATATATATATATATGTATATATTTATGTATTTTTGCTGTGATTAATCCAATGGTGTGTTAGGAAGTGCATAGCATGTGTTAAGAAATATTACAGGACGAAGTGTGCTGCCGGCTGGAACGCAAGCATGTGTTGACTTTTAGAGACGAAAGCCAGCATTGTGAAATGTGTAGAATATTTGAGAATGATGGCATAAATACGACTGTAAGTTTGATAATGTATTTGAAGGGGTATTTCTTAAAGGAATGACATTTATCAGGAACCTAAGGAAGGATGGACAGGAATTGTTGTAATGAATCGATCAAGATATTACTTAGTAATTTTATACTAGACCAAATCATTGTATGGAAGCAGATCACGGACAAAGGAATCTAACTTAGGATTTATAAGGAAATTGTAGTCACAGTGAACTTGCTGTGATTGGTGGTGAGGTAAATTGTCTTGTGCATATGTTAGCACAATGTCTGACACTGTTTGTTATGTCCATTGTATGTAGGGACAGAATAGTGCTGGGCCATACAGGGGTTGTGATTATTTGTATTCCATGTTTTATCCTGTAAACTACTAGAAGTATCTGAATCATCTAACTCTGTTTGACTCTGAGGTGTAAGTGCTCGTGAAGTCATTGTAGCCAGTCACCCATTTTCCACTGCCTGGCAATTCACAGACGTGTTAGTCCATGGCGGGAGTGTGTTTGATTTCTTCAACTACCAGATAAGTGGCGACACATAGCCACTGGTCAGCCTATTCAGCATATACCAATAGAAAATAAAATATAAAGAAATAAAGACACAGTGAAGGATGATTACTTATGGACAGAATGTATCTATTACTACCTTCACAGTTCAACTCAGTGACAAACTATAGTGAATTATAATATTAATTAGTGTAGAGAAAAATAGAAACTTAAGAACGGAATTCTGTTTGATAATTAAAGTTTCCATGTTTATTTATTTTATGCTGTAAATACCTTTGAGTTTCTTTAAATTACCTAACCGAAAAGAGAACCGGTATAGGTTAAATAAATTGTAAATACGTACCATCAGACTTGCTGAATTTATTTACACTGAGTTAAACGTTTTGTTGATACATATTATAGTTATAGAGATAGACCATAATTAGTACCCCTAGCACAATTAGCCAACATAAACAATTATAAATAATAATAATAATAATAACACATAACATCAAAGGCGGATCTTGAAACGGAGCACATAGACTTTCAGGACCTTCACTCTCATTACACCTGGAGGTTTATACAGCTGATTTGAACCTTTGATTGTCGATACACCCTTACTCTTTTCAGAGAAGGGGTATTTCCTGTAAGACCAGTCTCTTATCTGGCACTATCCTGGTTTCATCTGATACATCTTTTTGTCCAGGATACCTTATACTTTAAATACCAACAACCCTTTCGCTACAGACACACTGGCTAAACCAGCGATATAATGTACCGGGCAGCTCGTTAGAGATCAATGCAGTTTTCAACATTGTGGTGTAGAGAATATCACAGAGCATAGCCTGCAATTAGTTCAGTGTGGATAAAATAATTCATATCTATAGTGTATTGTGTTCTTAACGGATTTTGAGAAGGGAAAAGAAGGTTAGTAGATCTTATACAGATTATTAATAATTTTTCTTATTCTTTAGTTATTTATCTTAGACGTCTAGCTAAATGTGCGAAAGCGAGTTTTTCAATTAATTCGTCTAGTACATGACTAATTAAAATCAGAAGATTTTCCTCTAACATGATAGGCTGATAAGAAGTAATTAATAGTTTATACTTCACCTTCGTCTTGCTTGTTAAATCATCATCACAGTCTTCCATGCGCACACACTCTTTTGCACAATATATTTAACATCATTAGAATTTAACTCATAGAGATCAACAGTGAGGAGTAGTATAAATGAAAGTCAACCAGTGATATTAAGTGTGAAAACTTACGAAGACTTTTGTGTGTCTTCAGTCCATCAGAAGTCTGAGTCTACACGCTTCATGTCTGGCGTCTAACCAGAAAAAAGTTATCAAATCGGACATTTGGCTAGCAGAATTCGCCATAGGACATCCTTTATTCCTCAATTAAAAATGAATATATTTCTCGCCCACGATTAAGACGGTGGACGCAGCATTTTTCGTCACCCTATATCACGTGCGCAGGAGTTCGATACTTATTTAAATTAAGTTCAAATCACTCGAAAGCTTACTACAGGAGTCAAGCTAAAGCTCACAGTTGATTACTCATTTCAAGTTCAGCTCCATCGGAAGCTTACCATCTGAAGTCAAGCTAAAGAGTTCAAAAGTTGATTCCCATATTTATACCAAGTGCAACATACTCTTATGCACTTTCCATGAAGCTTACTCCAAAGTATATTTCATGAATCACGATTACATACTCACGTTAATGAGTGTACCTATCAAGAACATTTCGTGAAGATATCCAGTCTGGCCAGTATCCTTCGGAGATTAGACAACAGACATTCTTCATACGACCACGGTTAACTGTTGATCCACGCTACAGAGATATTGTCAAACAGTGAAGGACTATATATCGTCAACGTTCTCAGTACAACAAAAGTTTTCATCAGAACGTCGACTTAGAGATACCCCACTCGACATAACTTGTGACATTCTATGCATACATGTGAATCATTGTCGTGAGAAATTCTAATCCACATATATAAATTAAAAAGTAAATGTAAAGCCTAACAAATAAATTCTATAAAAGGAAGAAGAATGGTAAAGAACAGTGCTGTCACAATGACAGTACTCGAAATCCCCTTTGTTTTATGCTTCGTCTGCAAATTGTAACGTTTCCACGTTAAATATAAGCCACTGCATAAATACAAGCGTTTCCACAACACATTAAAACGGGTATTGCATTTCTAAGAAAAACATTGAGAGGCACACTGCGTAATGACCTAAATTAATCCTAACATTAATTATACTACGTTACCAAAACGAACGAACAGATGGACTCAGATAGAAAGAAGGGAGGGCTGAAGGCAGCAACACAAGCAACACTAAACACGCGTCTCGCTATATTAATGCCACCCCTAACACGCGTGTAAGGCCACATGCACTAACTTTATTTCAGACGGACAGTGATAAAAACACTACCCTTCCCAGAGTTAGGTTTTAAAACCTGAAAAACGCTTATTGGGGAAACCTGACATTCTACTGTTTTATGTCCGAAATCCTGACATTAGTCTGACAGTACAGCAGGACAGGTGGCGGTTCTAACATAAAAAATAATAAAAAACAACTACACGACTATCCTAGAAAATACATATTTTGAACGCAGCCACTTAGCTCCATTAAACTTATATATTTGGATTCCTTAAGACTTGCTAACAAAGAATATGTTAAGTGTTACGCAAATAGTCCAGGAATTAATAAATTATAGGCAAAAGAAAATAGTGAGGGTGTCAGACAGCCCCAAAACATCAGAATCGCTCAGTGAAAGAATTTTAAACCACCATTGTACGGAAATAGGCCACAAGTTACATTTGAATTGATTGGATGGAATGATATGTAAGGCTAAACACGATTAGTCGGACTATAAATGCTATCTTTTGTTGTCAAGGGAGACGGAAGTAAGAGTACTTTTTTTCAAACGATTGGGTAGAGATGGCCTGATTGGTTAGGTCGGTTAATATAGTTAATTGATAGCGTTAGTTCGAGACCACTAGTTCAAATAAGCTTGATAAAGCAACAGTGCGTTGAAGCCAGCTCATATTTTTGCTAAATAAAAGCCTGGAACATAAGCAGATGGGAATTTGTGCCAGTATTTGTGCCAGAATTCATTGCTAGTCAACGTATCTGTGTTTATTTCCATGAATTGTGGGACTGTGGTCCTAGTATTGAAGCCGCACCTGGTCTGAGCGTTTGCTGAATCCAGAGGCTGACAGCATACTCTTGGGTCCCTATAGTAACCAGTGAGGTGTCTTCAGAAACAGTGAATAGTCGAGCAGAGGAGTCCTTGCCTGCCGCCATCACGAAAGTTAAGCCCACTGTGGCCAAAAGAGCTCAACACTATGTACCCCTCGTAAATGACACTAACTTAATTAAAGAGGGGCAATTAATTGTTTTAATGTTCGGAACTGAGACCATCTCCAATACTAGTTCCAAACATACACAAGCACATGCAGTCATGATGTCTAATAAGAATCTATCTTGAAGAACAAAACCAGTATTACCTCATATTACCACATCACAACTCACACACATAGAATACTAATATTGTATGTCAATGCAAAGACCACATTTATATCTGTGTACATAATATTTGAAATTACATGTTATTATATTGCCTGGTTCACTGTGTAGTTGAATCAGGATCACTATTGTAGAGAAAATCAATACATATGTACATATCTGAAATTTATCATTGAATCTTTTAAGATAGTCTTCTAGAGTATTGACTGTTTGTGAGTGTCACAGTATTGTCAAGTGTGGTGGAATAATTAAATTGTTTATCTGTTGTTGTTGTGGTGACTTACACTTCATCATTTGCATAACCCTAGACATATAACGTTGCCAACACAATATTCCAGAATAATTCTGACTGAGATATAAATATGTGGCAGTAAGTAAGGTTATCTGTAAAACACTACACATATTAGATACAGATACCTTCACAGCTGATCTCAGTCAGTACACTAAGTCCCTATAAATATTTATATCATCCCACTTTACCACAATCATCCTACCCGGGTGAAGCATTTAGAGACACAAAGACTGTGTAGATTACTCACTATTTTGGTAACACGTATCTTATCGCATCATCATCATTTCGCTTTGCACAAGTTCATTCTTCTATTTAACTACACTACTAATATCTCATATGTGCGTATTTGTGTGAATCATCTTTTACCATCATCACGTTCTAATCACTACTAACCCTATATGTGTAAGGTGACCATATTTTCAAAAGCCTAATCCGGGACAAAATAGTAGATTTGACCTATTTCAATGCAAAAAATCGGGACAAAAGGGTAAAGAAAAGGTCAAAAGCCGGGACATGTCCCGGAAAAATCAAGTTGATGTCAATTTAAAATAATATACATTTTATATATACATTTTAATAACATTGAATAACATACATTTTACTGTATAAGTTTAACTACTTAAACTAATAAGAGAGAAAAACATCAATAATCCTTACTTAAGGTGAAGCTGAGTTACTGTACTTTTCAGATGAGTGGATTTTTATCAATAGGTCCTTCTTTGCAAGCAGCATCTTAAAAAACTCGACACATGTTTCCTTACAGTTCACTTTGGTTGTCAACATAGCTTTCAAAGTTTCAACACCTAGCTGTGTTTTATCACTTGCCCATAAGCTGTTCATCAAAGAAAACACTCTTTCTGTGGCAGCATTTGTTCCAGGTAGATAGAAAAAAAACTCTGCCAACTTCAAAATATTTGAAAATGTCACACTATTGTTTTTGAAGTGGGAAACCATTTCAATCCAACGTTGTGGTGGCAAAGTCTTTTTGGCACTCCATTCACTAATTTTCTGAGAAGTAACAAACTGCTTCATATAGAGACATTCGTCATAAATTTCAGTTTCTGTAAAGTGGGCTGAAGGTAATGTTTGAATCACTAGTGATGATGATATCTCAATATCTGCCCAAATTGGTATTCTGTTCAGCGTTACCCAGCTGTAGGATTCTAGGTCTAGAAAATTGTTTGCAGCCCACTTATTCAAATTATTGAAAGCTGTTTCATAGAACGAAGAAACGCTAGCATGAAACTTTTTCACATCCTCCTTTGGAAGTCCTTCCATTTCCAGCTTTTCAAGGATTAGCTTAACTCTTGATGGCAAGAAACACTCTTCCAGTTTGGACTTCAAAATAGTTTTCAACCTGTTGATGCTGTCAATGACTTCAAACACAGTGACCGTCTGTCCCTCTATTTTTTGTACTGCTTCGTGGAATGGAGAGGCCTGACTGTGAACAAAAACAAGCCATGTCTCAGATAGAGGATTTTTAAAGAATGTCTGTATAAAAACTGGGCATCTGTCTTGAGATTGAAAATATGATTTTAGAGGCAGGAACATCTGAAGAACCCTTTCAACAGCAGGCAGCAGAGAAAGCCACCTAGTCTGAGCATAACCTAAGATCATCTGGAAGTCTGTTTCCACAAACTGGCAAAACTCCTTGAGTCTTTCAACTCGTACTGTGTATGATTTGAAGAGTAGATAAATTTTAGCAATAATCAGCTCGAAATCAACAGGCAGTACATCTGCAGCTGTTCAAACAGTGTTGTGGAAAATATGACCTGCATACCCAACTCCTAAAAGACCATGTCCAAGGTTTTCTTGCAGTTTTTTTAAAACATTGTTCTGTCCTTTCCTTTCAGCACCTCCAAAATTGGAATTTGTGGTGTCTGCGCATAATCCAACTACTTTCCTGTCTAAACCATTTTCAGTTATGCAGTCATTAAGAAAACTACTTACAATATCAGATGTTTCACCTGGCAATGACTTTAACTCTAATATTTTAATTTTCACTCCATTACTGTGATCAAAGTATCTGACAAGCAAAGGAAAAATCTTGAATTCTTTGTGGTTGGATGCATCTGTCAGTACAGAAATAAATGTAGACTTTTCTAGGTCACACCTTAACTCATTTAGAATATGGGGTGCCAAGACATTTCGAATAATGGCTTCTGTTTTCGTACGTGCACGTGCAAATTTTGGCTCTAAAGTAACCTGAAGTAATTTTGATGTGCAATCCATAGACCTGAAAGTATGATTGTGTAGCACTGTATGGTATGCAAAGGCGCCTTCTATAGCAGCTAATTGCTCTTCTTGGTCACCAATTTTATCAGCTCTGAAGAAAGTGGTTAACGACGAGCTTGATGCAGCTGTAACGACGGCTCTCTTATGTTTCTCACTGCTTATGTGGTTCTTAATATCACCACGTCCACTATGGCTTATCGAAAACCCGGAGGCACATAAATTGCATCGTACATTGAAGTTTGATGTACTCCTTTTAATAAACGGATATTCCTTTTGTAAATCTTCATTGAAACTGCATTTACGTTTTGGTACCATTTTCTTACTACAATAACAAAATATGCACAAATAGTTCACCGTTTAAATTAAATAAACGTATACCGTACGCAAAATCTTGGTACTTTACCACTACCTAAAATTTCAAATAACTGCGAATATCACATTGGAACTACAAAACTAATTCGCGGTCCTGACAACCTCTTGTGCTGCTTCGGCGCCAGTTCACTAATAATTAAAAATTCCCTCAAGTCAGCCACGGAATAATAATTTTTTTTTGTAATCTGTGAGATTTATGCCAAATTGGCAAATTCGTCCAAAACCGGGACAAATTGGCGTCCCGGATTGCATCGAAAAAAAGTCGGGACAAATTATCAAAAATGGTCGAAAACCGGGACTGTCCCGGAAAAACCGGGACGTCTGGTCACCTTATATATGTGTAGATATTTAATTAATAAACCCATTAATCGTTTGATCATTACCTAGTTCGTTATTGTATCACTCGTGCTGTCGGTGTTAAATATTTACATATAGGTAACATTTTACACTCAGATGAGGTTGGGCGCTTTTTCTGTTACGGGATCTAAGAGCAGAAGCTAAGATCATGGGGAAACAGAAACTTTCCATAATTCAACAGAAAACACTGTCCAGTGGAAAACAATCGCATTCTCTTTTTCTTGTCCCTACCTCGAATAGGTCTCTATTCTTTCTTAACGCACCTATTTCTGGAGACCTTCTACCTAATATCTCATAGGCAATTCCTAGCGAAAACTACTGTCGTAGTTGCCCCAATACTCACCACACGACAGATGCCACAGAAATGTGGTTTTACAGAAGAATGTTAAAAATACCAAAAGAGTAATGAGGATGTCCTGAAAGATGCCAATGCGCAAAGGAAACTTATTTCACAAGTTAGAAAGAAACAATCCACTTTTTGGGGGGCATGTTATGAGAAGAGGAAAGCTGGAATACATCGTAACAACAGGTAAGATTGAAGGAAACAGATATAGGGGAAGACAAAGAGAGCAAATACTGGACAGTTTGACATCGTGACATGGAAAGAGGTCAACAACAGAACTGATAAATTGTATTGGAGACAGGAAGTTGTGGAGAGACATGATCTCCTACGCCACTAAGCATGGTAATTGCAGAAAATCTGTAGATAGCTCAGTGTTTCTAGAGTATATCTCCACAGCTACTGTGTTGCCTACCGTTGCGTTGCATTCATCATATTTTTATTACACTAACCTTAAATTTCCGAATTTGACACTTTATGTATTACTCTTGATGAAATCTGACACGTGACTTGCCCGAAATATTCTTGGATAATTGTTTCTCTACAAAGAGATTTCCCTTTCTCACTTTCCTGTCATGTCTTTTAACGTGTCATTTTTACTCAGAGCGCCAGAAAACAAACTTAAACATTTAGAAACAACAAATATATTACACAGTACTAACTACTGGACACTGTAAAACAAAATACGGAAATGCCGTACTAGGTCGATATAGTGGTATTTGTTTGTTGCAGGATTTCAACCGAGTCAATTCTGCTGCTGGAATGAAGCGTTGGTTGATTTCAAAATGAGTAACATTATTTTTTCATGTATCGAAGCTACAATTAATAGAATCAGCACGCCTGTTTCATGTTTTTTTTTATTCCTGCTATTTGGTGGTAGCTTCAGTATGTGAATTGTGTTTTTTGATCCACGATTTATACCAGAATTTATACATTTATATCCAACAAGTTATCTTTTATATTTTTCGTTTTTAACGAGGCAAATAAAGAATATGACTATTGCTCCTTCAGGTATCTCGTACAAGATGACTAATATAAGGTTGTGTATGAGGCTGGCAACCTCATGATGTCATACTAATTGTCATAGAAACCACCGCTGTAGGAACACGTGAATGCTGGGTGTAGCCTTCCTGCCAGGTGACCAGCTACAGTGGTGACTGTACGTATCGTAAGGAGGACACAAGTAGAAGATGATGATGATGAATTTCGTGTTTCATTTTCTTCTGTCTCATTGTTTTCCTTCGCCTTCTCCTTTAATACTTTACCTTACTTGTTGTTTCATTCCGTCCACCTGTCTCTCTCATGCCTGCATACCTACCTACCTAATCACTAACCTACCTAACCACCCACCCACATACCTACCTATGTACCAACGAATCTAGGTACCTACCTGCATCTACCTGAGTCTTGTCTACGCATACAGTATCTGTTTTGACCTGACAACTTTAGCTTTCATACCGTTCGTCAGTTTGTCTGCATTATGTCAATCTCTCTAGAACAACAAATGTTTGCAGACGTATTAACAAACCGCGCAACAGATAGCTCGCTAAGATGGGACAGTGGGACATTCAAATCAATGAACTATCTTGTGTGTACAGAATATTCTTCCGCCTGTTGCTTTGCCAACGCCTATGTCGATACTGCCATATGACGCTGTATGATGGTGTGTATCGATTTGGCTTTTCATTTTAATTGTGTACAATTGAATGAACTGGCGAGACTCGGATGGGTGGACTAAAACAGTAAGGAGAGAGGTGTAAAAGGAGAGGTATAGTGACGTAACTACAGCCCAAGTGAACCGGGCAAGAATGGGGCGGGGGGAGGGGGGGGGGCTAGCCCTGAGTGAGCACAGGAAAGTTGTTGTCGGCAACTAAGCCGGCCATGGAGCATTCGACTCCCGGGCGCAAGTGGTTTTACATACGCCCCTCCCCTTACACTTCTAGGCGCTACAGTTGAATCTGTAGGAAATTATAAAAGATTCGTGAGTAAAATTGTAGATTGATTTTAGATAGTTGTTACTTACAAAACACACAGCAATAAAACACGACAACAACTAAAAATAGAATGCTAAAAACATGTGGCACTTAGGTTTTAGTGTTTTCTTATTGTGACGGCATTGCCTCCCTGCTTTGCAGTAGTGGTCCAACAGTGGCCAAAACTCGAGTATCTATTATAGGCTTCAATGGAGTCTATCTTTACACAAAGATTACTCTTGGCAGAAATGTAGATAGAAGAGTAGTAAAGCTTCTATCACATGGGAGTCTTCACAAGATATTCAGATAAGCAAAAACAATGATGGCTGTTATGGAGCACGTTAATTCTGTAATCTGCCGACGCTTTTGTGAAGGATTTAAGCACTTATTACTTTCAGCTCGTTTAAGCCCACACCCCTGATTTACTTAGTGGAATTCTATTATTTTAGTATAGCTCTGTTTAGAGTGTGTGTAGTAATTTGACTGAGACAAACATGCAGTAACTTTAAATTGATTAAATCGAAGTTAAATTTGTAACATTACAAATAACAAAATTTAATAATCACTTTAGGTTTTAACAGTTGGAAATAATTTGAATATTTATGGATCAGGAAAAGAAACTTGTATCTTCACAGTCTTTAGGGAATGTGAGATTGTTACCGGCATAAATGTAACCGGTATTAAGTTGATTACTGTTAAAGATTACTTTGAATGTTACTACTAATAGACAATCTTCTGTACTACTGTTACTAGTGAGGGTCACTGTTAAACATAGTTAGTAACACTAACTATGTTTAACAGTGACCCTCACTAGTAACAGTAGTACAGAAGATTGTCTATTAGTAGTAACATTCAAAGTAATCTTACTTACTTACTTAGTCGTTCCCCTTCTACCGTGAGGTGTAGAGGTTTGGAAGAGAGAGCGCTAGACCATTCTATCAGCTGTCTTCTTCCTGGCCTGGTTCCATTCTAGTCCTCGGTCCTTCAAAGATTGTCTAATGTTGTCCTCCCAGCGGACTCTGGGTCGTCCTGGAGGTCTGGATCCCTGGCTCTTTGTTTCCCATGCTTGTCGTGGTAGCCGATTTTCTCCCATTCTGCAGACATGGCCAAACCATCTTAGTTGGGACTATTCTATTTGGGTCTGCAGTGGATGGGATTTTAGGCCTTGACGGATCGTCTGGTTGCGGACCATGTCTCTTCTTGTTACTTCAACCACTTTCCTCAGATACCTCATTTCTGAGGTTTGGATCTGGCTTTTATGGGTTGTAGTCATTGCCCACGACTCGCATCCATATGTCAAGACTGGGACATAGGTGGAGCGGTATACAGCCATCTTCGTTTTCTTACCAACCTCTTTCTTGCTGAGGAATCCACGATTTATGGCCTGAAAAAGTCTCCCAGCCGCTGCTTTTCGAGTGGCCAACTCTTCTTTGATGCCTCCCTTTCGGTCTATAATAGCTCCGAGATATTTAAAGTGGTCGACCTTCAAAGTAATCTTTAACAGTAATCAACTTAATACCGGTTACATTTATGCCGGTAACATTCATGGTGGCCAGTGTGGGGAAAGGACGAAAATATTTTAAGATAAGTGATTTTGTTCTGTGTAGATTGTGCCACTTTTCTGCATTTCAGCAAGTCTGCCTGTACTATCCATCGCTTTTTCCTGTTGATAATTGTCGTTGTGTTGTCGATAATTATATCGATTGATTGTACAATATGTTGATGCATAGGTAGTGTATGCTATATATAAGTACTATAACAGAAATTGGTGTACAGTAATTGATTGAGTCAGTTGAAACTCTTATAAAATGGATGAGTATGACAAATACCGTGAACTATTAGGATATGGAGACCGTCAGCTGACTGAGTCTGAAATAACAATATTGATATGTGAAAAGGAAATTCATGAAAGTGATGAGAGGTATCGGAAAAGGAAGCTAGAAGAGAAGAAGCAACTGGACATAAAACAGAGTACCCTAGAGCAAAGGGAAAGTTTCATAGAATGTACTGCTGAAGAGAGTAAACTTCAGGAGAAATTATCTAAACTAACAACTGATTTAGGTAAATCAAATTCCGAGCTTGCTTGTGTTCGAGCAGCATTAGAATCTGCATTGTGCAGAGTTAAAGAGGTGGAAGCTCGAATGGAAGATAGGGATAGTGAATTTAGAAATCTAACTCAGGAACTTCAAGAAAGGAGAGAGATATATGACAAATTGAAACTTGAGACCGATGAACATAATAGGACGTATACAAAGACGCTCCTTGATTTATTAGATGATATTGCAAATCTCGGTGGCAAACATGAAGAGAAAAAGATTCATGAGCTTAATAAGAGCAGTGATGATATTAAGATTCAGTCACTACAATTAGAGGTGACTCAGTTTAGAGCAAATAAAGAACAATATGAGAAAGAGACATTAGTAGAGTTGATGGTTGAGAAAGAGAAGGTCACTAAGATTAAAGATTTACTAGCAGAGGAAAGCTGTAAAGTTTTAAGAGCTGAGAGCTTAAGCAAGAAATTAAGTGCAGATATTGCACTTAAATATATTCAAATTTCAGAAGCCAGAATGAGAATAGATGGTCTACTCGACATTCTCTTGAAGAAAAAAATGTGGTCTTCTGTCAATGTTGACAGTGAAAGACATAAAGCAAAAAGTCAGTCCTATACACTTTTTGCGGATTCTAAAGTCAAGAATAGTGGAAGCAAATATTTTCGTGGGAAATATAACTTTCAACGCAATGCCGATGATTCTAACGGTATTGGTTCCTGGCGGCAAGCTAGCAAAGGAAAATCTACAGTATTAGATAGTCCTGTAGATAATGAAAGAAACAGAAATAGATATCAAGTCAGGGTGTTAAAAACAAACCAGGTATTAAGTGAGAACTCTGATGGCTTGATAACATGGAAGAAAGATAGCACTCCTTATTCCAGGAAGGAAACATATTTTGTGAAAAACAATAAAGAAAATATCAAACCTTCTGGTCATACCCAGTGTGACCCATTTCTTAAACACATTGCCACAGGCAAAGATAAAAACACTTTTGATAGGAGATATAACCCTGAGGTTAGAATGTACCAAGGGAGTTCTTCATATAGTAACGTTTCTTCTCCTAAAAACAAGAAACAATTTGACAGATCACAACATCGTGATTCTAAGAGTATTAGAAATTATAGTGGAAATAATTATGTGAAAGTTTGTCAATCTGGTAATATACTTTTTGATAAAAAGCCAGTTCTATCTAGTAGATATTTTTATCCAAGAGGAAATGCTAATTGTAATTATGCTAACTGGGATGTAAAACAGTATAACTGTGTCAATAGAACAAATAACAATGTTCTCAACAGCAATTATAGAAATCGTAACCAGGTTAGCTGTGCTCCACATAAGAGAAAAGTTATTAACAAGCAAAGTAATAAGACTATTGATTGTCACACTGGTGGTGTCGAAAGGGCATCTCGTTCTTGTGAATGTGGTAATTTTTTTCAGCATACAGCAGGGATGAACTTTCGTTACGGTCAAGTGGTCTCTAAGCCTTCTGTGATGTTTACACGTTTAAGGAGGACTTGCTGAGATGTGTGAAAAGGGGCCAAGACTCTACTCCACCACAAAGGATAGGAAAACGTAAAAGTTGATTTTCCGTTTTTCCTTATTAAATCTAACAGATGATTATAAGAGATTTTCATTTGTATTATCTCGTAGCGTGCGACGTTGTGATGAGTTGGCGCCCTTGTTGACATTATTCGTGAAGAATGTGGATTATCTATCAAGCGAAACCTATGAGCGTCTCGCTATACATCTGACGAGTCACTTTTTGGAGGATCAAGAATTATTGACAGATTGACGGGAATATTTTTTTTTACAGCTGGTAATCAAGTTAAGGGGTAACAGTGGTGGCAAAAATAACGTTGTATCATTTGGTGGCCAGTGTGGGGAAATATATATCAACAAACAGGTTGTATCAATAACAGTATCTCGTGTGTAGCAGTGGTATGTAGTAGCACTAATCCTCATTAGTAACAAGACGTATTAGTAACAGTGATCTTCATCATTATCAACAATAATGTAAATATACCCATAGAGTAAATATACCACGTTGTGACTATATCGAGTAACACTGGTAATCAAGTTAAGGGGTAACAGTGGTGGCAAAAATAACGTTGTATCAGAGATGTTACAAGAAGTTCAAGTGGCAGCATATATTTGAACTTAGCTGCCAATGACGGTTCTGCTCCTTCTTATGGGTTGGTTCATTTCACTCTGCTCGCGCTCGTCTCAGATCAAGGTTGTCGGGGGTAGCTCGTTTCCCAGAAATGTCAAGGAGAGTCTATCACGTGCGTCCTTCGTCTTAAAGCTTAAGCCACGGTTTGCTTCTTGTTCCAGAGATAGTACTTTCTGCTGGTACCACCAATAACTATGGTAAAAGAATAGAACGAAACGCTCTTCTTAGTATGGCGTTTTCCACACCTTATTTAGGTGTTCATATCTTCCCATACCACCATCCCAATTACTCAGACTTTACAATCGATGAGAATTAAATTTAAACCCTCGGGATAAAACTTTCTTTACATTTAAATAGAATAGCTTTCCTAGTTACTTTATATTCAAAAGAAAAGGTTAATAATACAGATAGAGTCTGTTTACATATACATCTCCACTGATTGAAAAGTGTTCACAATATAAATTGAATAGGTTTTCATTTATGTTTTACACTGATTGAAAAGTTTGAAACTTCCATTACTTTAAAATGAATATTTTCATATAGACATTTAAAGCTTGAAAACTTACATTAATTTTAAAGTGACTATGTTTATAGGGACATTTACACTGCTTTGAAAATGTAAGTATTATATTTAGAATGCACATCATTTCTCTCATCTTCCACGGGGAACCTGGAACTACTTTATGCTTTTAGATCTCTTTACGAAACTATCAATAAAGCAATCACCAGCCCGTGCAGTGGTCGTTCAAGAATCATCATTTTATGCGCTGAGGTTGCCAGCCCCAAATGACTTTGACATCCAATAGCGAGTTTCACACATTAAACTTCACATGGTAATATATACATATATATGTTAGTTCACATGTTAGTAATAAAATATGAAATTTAAATCACAACTTACGCCGATCTTGGCAACAGACATGTTGCTCAGATGAATGATAAGAGACAATTCGGTCTCTTACACGCGACTGGGGTGTCTTTAATTTGACAATAGATTCCCTCTCTGACTCCGTGTGTTTCCTCAGTTTCCTAGTCCCGGTGTTCCTTATTAAAATGTAGAGATTTCCTGTGCTTTATACGTCTAATTTGGTTCTAGGTCCGGTTAAAAAAAGGAATTATGAATCTAATCTTCACTCTGGCGAGGTCTAATGTTGTCTTGGCAAGCGTGAAATTCACAGTGAAATAAAACTGCGAAAATGGTCAGACTATTGTAAAGATAGCGGTCACCACTGTAAAGATATGGTAATGATAGGGATCTACTGTACTACACGGTGAAGGACCCGATGAGAGACTTCCATGTTTTGGACAGCACTTGTCATTACTGGACCCGGTTTCCCTTGAGGCTCCAGGAGGAGCACGACATCTGCGTTACCATTGTATGATTGAAGGATGTAATCTACGTGGGAACTTGATCAACTACCCAACCTTGCGCAGCGCCGTATCTACTGGTCATGTAGATGTAGTGTGAGAGTGGAAGCAACGCGAATGGTGTACTGTTCTATGTAGTTGACACTAGATAATACTGCACTCACACACTCTTATACGAGTCAATGAGGGCTGGAACTACAGCTGACGTTTTTCGCACCTTTTATTAAGGACTCACACTTGACGTGAACATCTGCATATGACAGTACATGGTTGACAGGACATCATCATATTGCATAATTGAGTAGCAACATCAGTAGTGTATTCAAGCAGCATATGAATATATATTATGGGACGACAGTAGGCAGACGTTCTAGTTGTCTGTCATCGCATACTCAGTAAATGTACATACATGAATAGTAATCGCGGTTCGTTGCTAGAACCTTTTCTTGACAATAATAATGTTATTTCATAATAACGGAGTTCCTTGATGGTAAGATCTCCGATCCACTGTCTGATAATAAGAGTTAGATTCTGTTCTCAGGCCAGTGATGCACCATAATGACAGTACTTCAAAATGGCCACCTTCTTTGAGTTTTCGCTCACTCGTCCAACAGAAGGATAATAATAAAGCCAAAGTTAATTCAACATTTGAATATATATATAACTTCATAGAGTTTTCCATCTAGCTCTACATTAATAAGGTTGGTTCATGTAGATAGGAATACTAGTGGAACCTGTCATCTTCAACTGTGCATATGGACGACCAACGACGTTCAAACTAGGTTGTCATCTAAACCTAACCAAATGGAGGTCATCAAAGAAAAGAGGGTCTGGCTTTATCTGGAGTCCGAATTTAAACATAATAAAGTACATGAGAAGAAGCTCTGACACAATACTCTCGCAGAGACATTCCCTCCTTATGGAAAAATTATCCACAAATCACTTTTTAATCATAACAGGACCAGCCCTAGAAAATCACACAGCCATTATCGGCGGCTACTTCGGAACTCACTACAACCCAGTAGGACTACGAATACCTGCGCCAGATTCCGGCACACAGAATATAGTCCGACCTAAACATACAAAGATATACAATATAAAACTGAATATTCTTGCACTAGACAAGTAGTACACATGAATTCAGGCCATAAACATTCTAAGCAAAATTAATCTACTTTCTGGCCCTAACAAACGAGAACTGACATGAATTCAATTATTCATACGCCGAATCAATATCAAGAGAGATCATCCATATAATCAAACGTATAAATCCATCATGGATTATCTAGCTTTACCAAGGGAAGCATTCTCGTACACAAATAAATACAACTATATATTTTCCATATTAAATAGACGAAGTAATCCGTGTGTCGCATAATTCCATACAAAAGAATATGTGTATGTAATATGCGCAACAGATTACCACACCCCCCGGGAGAAAAAAATGGTACATTTTTTTGAAATACATCCAGGAGCAACATACAATAGGCTCACAACGCACGAATAACAATGCGCAGATGATAAGCATACCAAACAAATGTAACGCCCAATGTAAGGCTAAGTCGTCCTATGATACGACAAGTTAGAATATATGTTAGAATCCAGAGAAAGTTTTTCTCTGAGTATAAATATTTCCAGAGAGGTGTCACCAACGCATACTACAATACTGGCAAAGTCACAATTTCTACAATAATTTATCCAAAAATCTTTCATCTTAGGTATTTTAAAATCATGATTACCAAAGAAGAAGAACATCAAAAGATCAGCGGTGAATATACATCAATTAACCGCTAAGTAGTGATACAATCAATATATGATATATTACATATGTGTACACACTTTAAAATAGGAAAAAAACTGTAGTAAAGTTAGACATGTTAGAAATCTCAGGATCTAACAGTTAGGTGGAATCATGTGGGCATCTAGACAAAATGTCTGCCATCACATTTTCTGACCCACGGATAGAACAAACCGAAAAATGAAAAGGCTGAAGAGCAATCGCGTATCGCATTGATCTCGCGCTCTTCAAGTTCTTACTTTGGATAGCCGTAAGAGCTTTCTGGTCAGTTTCCACTATGAAATGTGCACCAAGAAGGAATCTTTGAAGTTTAAGGATTGACCAAACCATAGCCAATAATTCGCGGTCTAGGACCGAGTAATTCTTCTCCGCGGCATTTAGTTTTCGAGAAATATACATCACAGGATGCAGAGTTCCAGAGTACTCTTGCATTAGTGCTGCTCCAATCCCTGTGGATGAAGCGTCACTACGAAGAATAAATGTCTTATCCTTAGTAGGTAACACCAAGATAGGTGAAGTAGAAAACATAGTTTTAACCTGATCCAAAGAGGATTGACATTCTTGAGTCCAATGGACTATATTAGGAGACCCTTTCTTTAGCAAGGAAGAAAGAGGTGACATAATGGAGGACAGATTCGGAATGAATCGTCCATAAAATATATTAGACCTAAGAGACTTCGCACTTGCTTTTTAGTCTTAGGAATAGAAATGTTAAGTATCTTACTTGTATTATGGTCTTCTGTTTTTAGGAAACCATGACCAACACGGTGACCTAAGAAAGATATTTCGCTAAAACCAATGCAAGCTTTAGATGGTTTTACTGTCAGGTTATACTCGCGTAGAGTTGATAGCAATTCAACTAACCCTGAATAGTGATCTTCCCAAGTATCGCTGAAAAGACAGATGTCGTCTAGATAAGCAATGACATCTGACCGATACGATAGGATTCGACGCATCATGCGTACGAATGTAGCTGGTGCGTTCATAAGGCCGATAGGCATAAAATTCCATTGGAAAAGACCCCTACGCGTCGAAAAAGCAGTAAACGGTTTGGCGTGTTCGGATAGAGGAACTTGCCAATATCCCTTAGACAAATCAAGTTTAGTAAAGAAATGGGAATTCGATAGTCTAGTAAGTAGCTCTTCTAGTAAAGGCATAGGTTCAGCATCAAATTTCGTCACTTGGTTTAACTTGCAATAATCAACGCAAAGACGTATGTTATTGTCTTTTTTCCGTACAATAACCATCGGCGAAGAATATGCTGATGTGGATGGTTCAATTATTTTTAAATCTATCATTTCATCCAACTCTTTCTCTACCTGTGATTGAAAATGTATTGGGATAGGATACGGTCTGACTCTTATAGGATTATGGTCAGTAAGAATAATGTCATGTTCAATGACATTAGTACGACCAGGAATGTTAGTAAGGACATCCTGAAATTGTTGTAACATTGTAGAAACTTGTTTCAGTTCTCCTGGAGATAATTCGGGAGAAATCGCAACATCTTTCCAAGATTCATTAGAGTGAAGTGGAATCATCGGAAAAGGCAAATTCACATCCGAGAAACTCGTTTCCTCATCCTGTATTACTGACAGTGATGAGTAATGTCCATGTGGGACTGGAGAATCGTCCGTTGCCTGGAAAACAGGTTGTAAATAATCCGGACGTTCGTGGAATTCAGTGAGCATGTTGATGTGGAAGGTTTTATGCCTCCCGTCAATATCGACGATATAGTCAACATCGGAAACTTTTGATATTATATCGTACGTACCTTTCCAAGAAATAAGGAGTCTGTTTTCCCTACAAGGTAGTAAGACAAATGCTTTGTCTCCTGGACAAAGATGTCGCAAGCATCTCTTCTTATTGGCAAATTGCCTTGCCTTCTGTTTGGCAAATTCAGAAGAAGCAGTTGCCAATTTGCATGCTTCAATAATCTTGTGTCTAAGTGCAATGACATATTCGTAAGAGGATTTTGTGTCATCGACAATATTGTCAGCAGTTATGAGGTCATGAAGTAAGGACATAGGACCTCGCGGTTTCGCGCCAAAGACAAGTTCAAAGGGAGAAAATCCTGTATGTTCGTTGGCGACCTCTCTGTATGCAAAGAGAGCCGCGGGTAAAACTCTGTCCCAATCCTGAGGATGATCTTCAGTTATCTTACCTAATAGGTTTTTGAGAGTCCTATTCAGACGTTCTACCATCCCATTAGACATAGGATGATAAATACTACTTAAAGATCTCTCTATCTTAAGAGTCGACATTACTTGAGACATAGTATCCGATATGAGTTGGGTACCATGGTCCGATAATATTTTTGCTGGAAATCCCAGACGAGAAAATATTAGCCAAAGAGCATCTGCGACATCAGCAGTAGTTATGCTGTTTAGAGGAACAGCATCTGGCCAACGTGTGCACATATCAACACACGTCAAGATAAATTGGTGTCCTCTAGCAGACTTTATCTTAAATGGACCAATGATGTCTATCGCCATTTTTTTAAATGGTCGAATTGGAATATCTGCAGCCTGAATAGGTGCAGCATGGCGTGGACCTTTGGATTTAACTTCTTGACATACCTTACAAGATCGACAATAGATTCGTATGTCCTTGTTCACAATAGACCAAAAGAAAAACGCCAGAACTCTAGATTTAGTACGGGAAAAACCCATATGCCCAGCACACTGAGAATCATGAGCGTGCTGTAAGATTTTAACTCTCATATTTTTGGGCACAAGAATTTGAGAATGAATGGACTTAGCGGAGTCTTGTACCATACGTACAAGTACGCCATTCTTCATCGTAATCCAAGATTTACGATTTGTGTCTCTATTCGGATCACCTTTTGTTGCCAGAGTAAAGAATTTCTTTAGAGTAGGATCATCTTTCTGCTGTTTTATAAAGGAGTCATGGGAAATCTCCAAGGGATCATCTTGGATCTGCGCATCATTTTCTTCAGAAGGTGAAGATTGAGGCATGTTAAGAGCTTGAGCCCTAGTGACTACTGCATTAGCAGATTGCATATTACCATTTTCCCAATCAGAAATTTGTTGTGGAGTGCATTCTTTCACTCCATGAATGCGACCGATGATGAGATCAGCGATCGGATTCGGCAGAAGACATGCTTGCACATCTCCTGTAAAGAAAGGAGTAGCAATATTGATAATGGCAGTGGAGTACTTCTCCAATGTGCCACCAAATGTTACGCATTTGATTACTTTTCCCGTGGCTCGAGAAGGATCTACGAGTGACTGCCTCACTCCAATGGTGGTGCATCCCGAATCGAAAAGGATTGATACCAGAGTACCATCTACTAGACCTCTATTGAAGACAAGAGCACCTCTTCCATCATGTGCGACTGACGCAGGTAGAGCGGGGAGAGGATGACCACAGCTTAAAGTGAAAACTGTGGTTGGATCGAATAATGTTTTGCATTGGGAGCACTGAGATGCTCTACCAAAGTCAAAAGCAGAACATCCTACATTATTAGAGTCTTTCTTATTATTATTTTGATTACCGGCTACATGAAACTCTTGCTGTGCAGAGTTAGCCTGGTAATGAGATTTATGTCTTCTGTATTGTGAACTACCTCGATTATTATAACCTCTATAGTTATTATTATTTCCTCTGTTATAACCCCTGTTTGGGTTAGGATCATAATATTCATGATCATAATCATCATGTTCATTATAATGAGTATCCCTGTAATGTTGGTTTTGTTGCTTCCATGAAGGAAAACTTGGGTGGTTCCTATAGTGACTCCCTTTGCGGAAATTTCTGAAATTATGTCCGCCCCTGTATCGAGGACTGTCGGCCCTATTCCAGTTCTTCGCAGAAGAACCCTGATTTGAGTGGTTACCTTGGTTTTGATAACCATTCCAATTAACCTTTTTGTGAGATTTATCTTGAGCTCCTTGAGATTTGTGTGAATAATTATGATTGTATTCTGTTGCAGAAGCAACTGGCATACTTTCTTTAATGTTAGTGTTGCTAAGAATCACGTCAGGGTGTGCCGTGGCATATTGGTCACAATATTCTTCCATTTGTTTTAATGTACTAGGTTTACGCTCATGTAAGAATTCTAGGAATGGTTTATTCACTGAAGACATGATCTTGTCTCTGAGTAATAAATCCGTAAGAGCCTCAAATGTAATCTGTGTTTTGGATAATTCAATCCATCGTGAAAGTGTAAGTCGTGCTTTTGCAATGAATTCTGAGAATTCTACACCTACCTCAGGTTTCATTGTTTTAAACAAAAGGCGATAACCTTCCTCTGACAATTGGTATCTCTTTATCAAGGCTGCCCTAATAGCATCATAATTATCCTTGTCGGCCTCTTCAACCAAACATAACTTAGTCAGAGAATCCCCTTTTAGATTTTCAGACAACTGATTCACATACTGTGATTTATCCACATTATGAGCTCGACAAGCACGTTCAAATCTATCAAGCCAGAATGTTATGTCATCATTGGCAGAGTTGAACGCTGGTACTTTGACCTTGTAAATAAAGGGTTTACCATTACCACCAGATGATTGATTAACATTACTCATATTTGCCAATTTCAGTTTCTCTAACTCAAATGCTAAAAGTTCTTTCTGACGTTCATGTTCTCTTATTTCTTTTCTCTCCTCAGCTTCTAATCTCCTTTCCTCCACCTGCATCTGCAATTTCTTTTGTTCAGCAGCAGCATCAGCTTCTCTGTCTAGTCTTTTTTGTTCAGCAGCAGCTTTTCTTTCCTCATCAGCAGCTTGTTTTTTCTCTTCTGCAGCTAATGCTTTGTCATATTGAGCAATTGCCCATTCTTCTAAGTCTTTACCAGTCTTATCAAGGGATTTCCCTTGTGCAATAAAGTAATCTAATGTAGACATCCTGTCTAATGAAATAGTAACCTGAAAAAGTAAATAAATTACCTTGTCCCACTTTAATACTCACTTCACTTTCTTAGTCTTAATCAAAGACCTTGTATGGTTATCTTGTTTATAATATAACAAATGATATCTTGAGTACCTGTGGAAAACAATATTTGTATATCCCAATTACTGTGGGAGACAAGCCTTACAAAGGTCTTGTATACTTCCTTAATGTAACCAATGATCGCTTGAGTACCTGTGGAAAATAATATTTGTATATCCCAATCACTGTGGGAGACAAGCCTTACAAAGGTCTTGTACACTTTCTTTTATAACAATAATAATAATATATATCATCTGTCAACTAAAGACATTAACAAGGACAAACAAGAAAAAAAATATGAAAACAATTGCAGAAATTAAATAATTTAACTAGGAGAACTAAAGAGAATAGTCACAGAACCTGTGATAATAACTGCAATGAAATCAACAAGACAAATAACGCCACAGTGTATAAACATAAGGGTGTAAAGAACTAAATGATAGGAAAGAGTAGACCAACAAATTATACAAACAAATCAAACAAAAATAAAGAACAGAAAAAATATTACAAAAACAAATATGAACACAGTCGTCACAGCTAACAAAAATAGCAGCAAATTGTTGCTAACAAATTTCCAATTAAGAAAATGTGTACCTATAGAACACTAGTACAAGACCAATGTCACTCGGTATACCTTGTACTAGTCGCCGCCCAACCTTAAACCCACAGAATATAAACTAACTTAACACACAACAAATAACATGTAAACATAAATACATGTAAAACATAAATGCATATAATACAATATATGTGTTGTGGATAGAGTGTTGTAGAGAAGGCTCTTGAATAATGGTGCAGTTTGTAAAGAAAATAAACTGCCACTTTAATCAATTTTAAATCTTTGTTTTAACTTATTACAAAGTTTAATATTTTCGAGCACATCAGAAGATCCACCGATGAAATATATGTGCTTCTCTGTTCAACAACACTGTAGTACTTGTTCAGCAAGATAAACAATTGCTTCTGTGTAACACTGTCTGCACTGCGCAAAAATGTCACCAAGCGCTGACCTGGATACTGCATACACTTGCTAGAATAGGTCAAGCTGACATCGACTGTAGGTTTATACTGCACTTATACACTTGTGTAAATGTGTGTCAAAAGAAACGTTCTGGTAATTCTAGATGGCTTCTCAATATGAAGACTGCGAAGGCTGGACCCAGGAATCTGGCCTACCACTGTAAAGATAGCGGTCACCACTGTAAAGATATGGTAATGATAGGGATCTACTGTACTACACGGTGAAGGACCCGATGAGAGACTTCCATGTTTTGGACAGCACTTGTCATTACTGGACCCGGTTTCCCTTGAGGCTCCAGGAGGAGCACGACATCTGCGTTACCATTGTATGATTGAAGGATGTAATCTACGTGGGAACTTGATCAACTACCCAACCTTGCGCAGCGCCGTATCTACTGGTCATGTAGATGTAGTGTGAGAGTGGAAGCAACGCGAATGGTGTACTGTTCTATGTAGTTGACACTAGATAATACTGCACTCACACACTCTTATACGAGTCAATGAGGGCTGGAACTACAGCTGACGTTTTTCGCACCTTTTATTAAGGACACACACACTTGACGTGAACATCTGCATATGACAGTACATGGTTGACAGGACATCATCATATTGCATAATTGAGTAGCAACATCAGTAGTGTATTCAAGCAGCATATGAATATATATTATGGGACGACAGTAGGCAGACGTTCTAGTTGTCTGTCATCGCATACTCAGTAAATGTACATACATGAATAGTAATCGCGGTTCGTTGCTAGAACCTTTTCTTGACAATAATAATGTTATTTCATAATAACGGAGTTCCTTGATGGTAAGATCTCCGATCCACTGTCTGATAATAAGAGTTAGATTCTGTTCTCAGGCCAGTGATGCACCATAATGACAGTACTTCAAAATGGCCACCTTCTTTGAGTTTTCGCTCACTCGTCTAACAGAAGGATAATAATAAAGCCAAAGTTAATTCAACATTTGAATATATATATAACTTCATAGAGTTTTCCATCTAGCTCTACATTAATAAGGTTGGTTCATGTAGATAGGAATACTAGTGGAACCTGTCATCTTCAACTGTGCATATGGACGACCAACGACGTTCAAACTAGGTTGTCATCTAAACCTAACCAAATGGAGGTCATCAAAGAAAAGAGGGTCTGGCTTTACCTGGAGTCCGAATTTAAACATAATAAAGTACATGAGAAGAAGCTCTGACACAATACTCTCGCAGAGACATTCCCTCCTTATGGAAAAATTATCCACAAATCACTTTTTAATCATAACAGGACCAGCCCTAGAAAATCACACAGCCATTATCGGCGGCTACTTCGGAACTCACTACAACCCAGTAGGACTACGAATACCTGCGCCAGATTCCGGCACAAAGAATATAGTCCGACCTAAACATACAAAGATATACAATATAAAACTGAATATTCTTGCACTAGACAAGTAGTACACATGAATTCAGGCCATAAACATTCTAAGCAAAATTAATCTACTTTCTGGCCCTAACAAACGAGAACTGACATGAATTCAATTATTCATACGCCGAATCAATATCAAGAGAGATCATCCATATAATCAAACGTATAAATCCATCATGGATTATCTAGCTTTACCAAGGGAAGCATTTTCGTACACAAATAAATACAACTATATATTTTCCATATTAAATAGACGAAGTAATCCGTGTGTCGCATAATTCCATACAAAAGAATATGTGTATGTAATATGCGCAACAACTATATTCCCTGCCTTCCCACGCCTTCGTCTGTTATGGAGTTAAATAAACGCTCCAATCATATTCAAACAGGTCGGGTGTGGTACTTTCAAAATATCTCCGACATGGAAAAATGTTGCAAAGGTCACGTCTCCCATATATGGCAATAAGATGTCCGAGGCTGTGGTGGGTTTAGATGTTAAAAGGTTAAGTATTAATTGTCTACAGATATTATCAGTTATGCAAGTCCCTGAGTCTAATTGTTGATGACGTTGTTCTCAGGGTACCTGTCTGCTACCACCCTACGACCTCAATCTGCTATATATTTTGATCCTAATTATATGTTATGGTGTCTGGATGTTATCTGGCTAGGTGTATAGGGTAATATGCAATGTAATGTTAATAAAATGACAACAACTACACCTATAACTTAATGAACAAGTAATAAAACAAGTCACTGGGTAAATTTTAAATGATAATATTTTTTACAATTTTATTTTCATGTATCTCAATTGCTGGGATACAGGACTGTTTAATTTCAAAGTAGAAGGCAATTTATTTACAGCAAAGTAATTTAAAACAACAACTGTGCCTGTTAATATTAAACTAAATTGTTTCTGACTGGAAGTGTTCGCTGTGATGTCCTTCTCACAACCACCTTCTTCACGACTGCAACGTCTGAAGACTGCTTCAAAACTCTTTTGATTTAAGGCACACAGGTACTTTTGCCTCGAGCTTGCAGCTTCAGGAGTACGTATATTATGGTATGTGGCTCACTGATTGTTTCACGATGGAACCCTGAAATTGAGAGGATTAAGGCCTCTTCAGTACATCATACACCTATCTCCATCTCTAAACAATTAAACATTATCAACAGTTTCAAGATCAGTGGAGTTGCTAAATAAATAGCTATCGTTCCTATCTGATTTGGTGCCCTATTCGTCATCAGGTAATCTTCAAACATCCGTTTGATACATTCCTTGTCATAGAAGAAATTATAGTTAAATTTATAAAGTCATGTGAAAACACTGTGACTTGCTGAAGACGGCCAGTGGTTTTCTGGTCTTACATCATAATAATATACTTCAATTTCCTCTTTTATGTATTTTTTTTCTCCCAAAGTCTCAATAAGCCTGTCTGGCTTTAATACAAGATGATAATCTTTCCTAATAACATTTGTGACATGACACAAAGTTTTGAGGTTGGCGCCTTTCTAGTGTAGCCTCTACCCAATCAATAATGCATATACATTCAATAATACAAATACATATCAATAATACAAATACATATCAATAATAAGGTTTACATAAAGGTTTATCTTACCGCATCAATGAAATAATACACAATTTGTAGGTTAACCGGCGATCAATGGGCACATTCAGATCGCCACTGGTGCAGAACAGCGAAGGCACTGGTCACGTATTCCTTGCGTCTTATGCTAATACTACTTGTGAAAATTAAATCTTCGAGTGGCAACTAACGCTGGTTTCAAATCGTTTTTATTACTACTGTTAGTCTATTCTACCACAGCCAATCGAATTATGTTATGCCCACTAGCCTCTTTTTTTCAAAAATAAATTACACTTTAAAAAATGTAACGTATTCCCCCCCCCCCCCCCCCCTTTCCCAAGACTGGCAAAGTTGAGTGAGAACATCAATGCGTCTGTCTCTATGTCTTTTCTTTTACAGTATTTCTGTAATATCTAAGCGTTTTTACTGTAAGATAGTATAACATTATGGGTAGTATTGTCTTCTAATAAACAAATATTATCATTTTTTTTTGTCAACTATCCTTTCGTCTATTTTATTCTTCTAAGTTTCACTTTCGCCATCTCCAGCCCTACACATTAGTGGGTATTTTCAAATTTCCAAGTTAGCCGTAATTTTTCTTTTCTTTAAATCACCCACCGTTTTCCCCCTCCCTCTCTCGTTCGTTTCAAAATGAAGCAACGCGTTAGGATTTCATCAGAAAATACTACCACTGTATACAGGAAATGCGAGCTTGTCTGTGTGTTTATACTAACGTCTCCCTATCTAAGTGTCTATACATTCAAACTGCGCTACTAATGAACTGGGTGGGGCAAGTGGTTTGGAGTGGATTTGCACCGCTTTTCCAAATCTGCTAGTAGCAAAGTCACGCATTTTCGTTACAGTAAGCGATGCCTAGAACCACTGTCGCATGTCGTTCTATTAATAATTTCTCTCCCTCCGTCACTCCTCCGTTTGTCTATCACTCTTTCTTGGAACGAACACGCCTAGGCTATCAAACTGTTATAGTTAATTTCAAGGACGGAGTATGAAAAAGCTTGTAATATTGAGAGATGGTATCATTCGCTTTGCGTTAAAGTTTTCTCAAAACCTGCGCGACTGCGGGCGATGGCGAAGACGTTAAGCACAACTCCCCTACTTTATCTCTATAGTATTTGGATTTTTATATTAATCTATAATATTTTATCTATTTGATCGGGGTATCAGGGATCTTACTACAGATGCCCTTGTGTACAAACTTACAAACAGATCGGGGAACTCACATGACAACATGTGTAAGCTGTAATGCTTACTACTTTATTAGAAAGTAATGTTGTCATAACAAGTCGGCCCGGAAGCGATTTTGTCACACTTGTCTGCCCACATGTGTCACGCAGACAGTAAACTCGTTATCTGTCGTATGAGTACGTAAAAACTCCGTGTTTGCCCAGCTGGGTTACCAAACGAGTCGTCTTATCAGCGGTTCAATCTAAACACGCCAGCGACTATCTTATCTCAATTGCTCCCCGCAAGCCAGGATGACCGGGGAACAAACAGGTGACATCATAGAGAGGAGTGTCGAATGATTTGATAAAATCAAATATCTGCTACTTAGCAGAAAAATAACCACGAAAGAAAAGTGCGATAATTGAGAGCACATAATAAAAATCAGTACCACAAATGTACCGATACTGCCGGAGAGAAACAAAGATCGGTAGGGCCGCCAATTTTGTCACAATTAGGCCCACCAGACAAGGGCCACAGGCTTACAGAGGCCCCCGCAAAAAAAAGCAACGGAGTCATAACGCACAGGGCTTTATAGCACCGGCACGTGCACTATAGTACGCTCGCGCGTGCACGGTAATATGTCTGTACAACAGTTAGTTTATTAGTTACTTCCACACCCCATTTTTTCCCCTTATTTTAAATTATATTTTCATTGCATAGGCCCCGGTGTTCTCTATGCATTGTTTCGTTTAAGCTATTTTTGATTTTTATTTTTATGTCTTCATATTTTGGCCTATCTTCAGTGTGAATTTCGTTTCCCACTTTCCTAGCATTAAGAAACTTCTTAGACTGCAACTAGGAATGGGCTGTTTTAGAATAGAAGAACCTTACTGTGCAGTGTCTAGAAAAAAAAATATAGAGCATTTCCTATTAAAATGTAGGAAGTATGAACAACAGAGAAAACCAATATTAGATAATTTACAGGCATGCACTTCATCCATAACTGTGGAACAGGTGTAGAGAATAGATAGACCTAGAGAACTTCTCAATACAGTAAAACAATTTATAACAAGAACTAAAATTAATGTATAAGAATTAATGATGATGTGGGGAAATGGGGTAGTCTGATGGGGTGCTTGTATGGCAGATAATTGGTGGATTTGATGTAATCTCGGACACCCTCGGCTTTCTTACCCCTTTTCACCTTGTTAACAACAGGGCAGTTATGAGAGACTTCATTTTAGTTTTTTGTTCGTTTGTTGTTTTTTGTATTGTTTGTTTGTTTCTTGGAAAGGGGAGGTAACACACAAAAACATTCACTTAAATTAGTTTTTATTTACTCTATGTGGACTGAGAGGAGGGGGGAAGAAGGTACTATATTTGGATATTGGAAATCTGACTTTATTTTCTTGAATTAGTACACCATTTGTCCTAATTATAACTCATCAAGGGTTGAACGGGATACTTTATTTTTAAAAAAAATTTTTTAAAGTTTCCCACCTTCTTCGGCAAGTCTGTCTGCTTTCTCTTTTACATATATATTGCAGTGGCCAAGAACCCACTTTTGTTTCACTTTGTGGAATTTACACCCGGTTTGCATTCGTGCTTCAGACAGGTTGTTTAATTCCTTGTTTTTATGGTTCCTTAGAAGGGTTAAGACTGATATAGAACCTGTGATGAGCCCTATATTGTCTCAAACACTGCCCTTGTTTTTATGGTTCCTTAGAAGTGTTATGACTGATATAGAACCTGTGATGAGCACTATATTGTCTCAAACACTGTCCTTGTTTTTATGGTTACTTAGAAGTGTTATGACTGATATAGAACCTGTGATGAGCACTATATTGTCTCAAACACTGTCCTTGTTTTTATGGTTACTTAGAAGTGTTATGACTGATATAGAACCTGTGATGAGCCCTATATTGTCTCAAACACTGTCCTTGTTTTTATGGTTCCTTAGAAGTGTTATGACTGATATAGCACCCGTGATGAGCACTTTATTGTCTCAAACACTGTCCTTGTTTTTATGGTTACTTAGAAGTGTTATGACTGATATAGAACCTGTGATGAGCCCTATATTGTCTCAAACACTGCCCTTGTTTTTATGGTTCCTTAGAAGTGTTATGACTGATATAGCACCTGTGATGAGCACTTTATTGTCTCAAACACTGCCCTTGTTTTTATGGTTCCTTAGAAGTGTTATGACTGATATAGCACCTGTGATGAGCACTTTATTGTCTCAAACACTGCCCTTGTTTTTATGGTTCCTTAGAAGTGTTATGACTGATATAGAACCTGTGATGAGCACTTTATTGTCTCAAACACTGCTCTTGTTTTTATGGTTCCTTAGAAGTGTTATGACTGATATAGCACCTGTGATGAGCACTATATTGTCTCAAACACTGTCCTTGTTTTTATGGTTACTTAGAAGTGTTATGACTGATATAGAACCTGTGATGAGCACTATATTGTCTCAAACACGGTCCTTGTTTTTCCTACGACAGTGTGGTTTCATTTTAAGGACTATCTTCATTGCACACGGACACTTCCATCAGTGCTCCGATCTCCTCCCTTAGATCACACAAGGAGGATCTCAGCACAGTGAGCGAACTCCGTAGCACCGGCGAGAATCCCAAAAATAAAGGAATCAAACACTCCATAAACACTTTTGTGGTGGGTAGGTTTCTAATTTTTTCAATTTTGCCTTGGCAGCGACCGTATGGGCTAATCTTTACGATTTCCACTGCCTTTGGATTTTGTTAACGTGCGCGACCTGCACATGGGACCTCCTATTTTTTCGCCCTTATCCGAGAAGGCTAGGTATCGATCTCACTGCCCATGAGACCAGGGGGGAGTATGACATCATTAGGACCACTGATTCTGAAAAAAATTTTCATAAATTATATTCCCTCTACTGGGAATCGAACCCAACACATGATAGGAATGTATGACGCTCTCTCTTCCAAACCTATACACCTCACGGTAGAAGAGGAACGACTAAGTAAGTAAGGGAATCGAACCTGGTACCTTTAGAATTCGAGGTGGACGCCATACCTCTTAGCCACTCCACCCCTCCACGACGGTTATCTTAGGTTATGTAATGACTTAATGGGGAACGAAAAGGCCATGGCTGTAGTTGAGACATGGTATACGTTTGCTCATAGTATATGCTCCTTGCGGAGCTGAAGGGTGGTGATGATGATTGTTATGATTAAAATGCATAACATTTATGTCGATATAATAGACAGCTCAACAGGGCTCCTTTTTTGTTTATTTTATACGGAGTCACTTATTAATAAAGGAAGTGACGTCATGCCGATATTGGTTTACTGGCAGACGTGAACAAATTTGAAGCAGAAGTGAGGTGATCGTCTGCAAGGGAGATGCGGCTTGTGTTTGGAAGTGTGCGGACGTGTGTTTTGAGCTCCTGCAATATTCTGTGTTTTCACCAGGACATCAATATACTTGGTTGAGGTGTCCCTGGCTTATTCTAGTAAGGAAATGTGTGCTTATTCATAAAGACAATACTCTTTCAGTAAATCTAAAATTTCTATCTGTGACGTCTAGGGAAATCAACCTTCAGGTTTTTTACCCCCGGATGAACCCCCACATTTGTCACGGGTTGCCTCCCCTTTGCTCTGCAGTGATGGTCCAACATTGGCGAAAACCTAGAGTATCTAATGTGGGTCTTCAAAGGTATCTACCTTCGCACAAGATTACTCTTGACAGAGATACAGATAGAAGGATGATGATGCTTCTACCTCGAGGGAGTATTCACAAGATATTTCAGAAGTCAAGAACAATGCTGAATGTGTCTTAGCAATGTTAACTTTTATCTGCCCGCCGCCTTTTGTGAAGAGGTATTATATAATATAATTTAGCTCGTTCAAGTCCCCAACTGAATTAATAGTAAAATTCTTTTTATTTTTATTATTATTGGCTCTATTGGTTACTTACTTACTTACTTAGTCGTTCCCCTTCTACCGTGAGGTGTAGAGGTTTGGAAGAGAGAGCGCCAGACCATTCTATCAGCTGTCTTCTTCCTGGCCTGGTTCCATTCTAGTCCTCGGTCCTTCAAAGATTGTCTAATGTTGTCCTCCCAGCGGACTCTGGGTCGTCCTGGAGGTCTGGATCCCTGGCTCTTTGTTTCCCATGCTTGTCGTGGTAGCCGATCTTCTCCCATTCTGCAGACATGGCCAAACGATCTTAGTTGGGACTGTTCTATTTGGGTCTGCAGCGGACGGGATTTTAGGCCTTGACGTATCGTCTGGTTGCGGACCATGTCTCTTCTTGTTACTTCAACCACTTTCCTCAGATACCTCATTTCTGAGGTTTGGATCTGGCTTTTGTGGGTTGTAGTCATTGCCCACGACTCGCATCCATATGTCAAGACTGGGACATAGGTGGAGCGGTATACAGCCATCTTCGTTTTCTTACCAACTTCTTTTTGCTGAGGAATCCACGATTTATGGCCTGAAAAAGTCTCCCAGCCGCTGCTTTTCGAGTGGCCAACTCTTCTTTGATGCCTCCCTTTCGGTCTATAATAGCTCCGAGATATTTAAAGTGGTCGACCTGCTCCAGGACCTGTTCTCCCAACTTAATCTGATGTTTTCTTTCTTCTCGTGATATCACCATGGATTTTGTTTTAGAGCTGCTTGTGACCATCCCTCTCTTCTCCAGCTCTTCCTTGCAGGTTGGATTGGAGATGTGCCTCTGATTTAGCAGACATCGTCCATAAGGTGTATGAAGAGGTAAGGTGATAGGATATCACCTTGTCTTACACCAGTGGTGGTCCTGAACTCTTCTGACTTATGGTTTGCTGTCCTCACATAATTTCTGCAAGACTTGTAGAAGCTCTGTATAGCATGAATCAGAGGTGCTGGAATATTCTTCCTTGCCAAACAGTCCCAAAGTTTGTTCCAGGGGACCCTGTCAAACGCCTTTTCCAGATCTATGAAACAAAGATGGATCTCACTCTTATACTCAAGGGCCTTTTCACTCAGCTGTCTGAGTGTGAAGATTAGGTCTTGAGTACTTCGGTTTGCTCGGAATCCGCACTGGACCTCATCCAATTGTGGCTCAGCTAGGCGTCGGAGTCTCTGCTCTAGGATTCTAGAGTAGATTTTACCAGGGACACTGAGAAGGGATATGCCTCTATGGTTTCCACATTGTCGATTGTCACCCTTTTTGAAAATTGGTGTTATGATGGCAGTCTCCCAATCCTTTGGTATGGTCTTGTTACACCATGCTGCCTGTAGGACCTTTAAGAGTAATAGGTCGCCTGATGCTCCAATGTACTTAACCATTTCTGGTGTTATACCATCATGCCCTGCTGCTTTGCCCATCTTGATTTTCTCTAGTGCTGCCCTCAGTTCTTCCATCTTTATGTCATCTTCACCATCATTGGTTTTCTCTTCTGTGCTAGTGGTTATCATTTCTGATGCTTCACCATGCTCACCATCCAGGAGTTCTAAGAAATATTCTTTCCATCTTTCCATTACTTCCTTCGGGGCAGTAAGCAATTTGCCTTGCTTGTCTTTTATAAATTTGAGAGGGCATTGTTTTTCCTTCCTCATGTTCTTTAGGGTCTTATAGAACAATTTCTGGTTTTCTTGTGCATCTTTTTCTAGCTTTTCTCCAAATTCTTCCCAGGACTTCTGTTTTGCTGCTAGCACTTTGTTCTTTGCTTCTGTTCTGAGTGTCACATATTCTCTATATTTTTCCATTTGTCCTGTTGTGTTTTTAGCTCCTAAGTATTGTTTCCATGCCATTTTCTTCTCTCTTATTTTCTCTTTGACTTCCTCTGTCCACCAAGGTGTCCTCTTTCTCTGGTTCCCAAGTCGGACTTCACCGCATGCTTCTGCAGCAGCTGTCTTTATGATATCCTTGAATTTATTCCAGAGGGTTTCCAAGTCATCAGGTCGTTCTTCTGTGTTGCTCACTGCTGTAGCAATAAGCCCCTGATATCTGGTCTTAATTTCTGGCTCTCTCAGCTTGTAGGTCCTAATGCTCATTTCTCCTGCTCGTTTACTTGGTTTCTTGCGTGATGTTGGGCAGTTCCTAGGCTGAGCAACTCTTTCAGTTGTTCGTTTGATTGTTAGCAGGTAGTGATCACTTCCAATCTCTGGCCCCCTCCAGACTCTTGCATCTCGGACATATCTGAATGAGCTTCTCCGAACAATGGCATAGTCGATCACTGACTTCTCATTCTTTGTTGGTTCACATCCAGTGTATGCATGTATGCGCTTATGGGGGAACTTTGTGTTTGTAATGATCAGATTCTGCTCACTGCAGAATCTAAGGAGTCGCTTTCCATTGTCATTGAGAGTATCTTCTCCATATCTTCCGATAACTCCACCCCATCTAGCATGGTCATTTCCAACTCTGGCATTAAAATCTCCGAGCATGATAACTTCATCTAGGCAGTCATCCACTGTCCTTTGAAGCAGCTCGAAGAATTCCTCCTTGACCTCTGCTCTCTCATCCTCATTTGGCCCATACACTATGACCAGGTTGACAATGGTTTCTCCTTCTTTTAGTTTTACAACCATAATGCGCTCCGAGACAAAGTTCCATTCCTTGATACTATCTTTTGATTTTGAGCCACAATGCAACCCACGCCCCCTTTAGCTCTTTCAGATATGGGTACACCACTGTAGAGCAACGTGTTGCCATCGAAATCCATGACTCCTTGTCCTTTTTTCTTCGTTTCCGTTATAGCCAGGATTTCTAGTTTTGCTTTCCTCATCTCTTCCACCAGCTCCTCTTCCTTCCCATTTATACTTCTTGTGTACCAAGTTCCATAATTCGTAGTCCGTAGTCCGTTCCAGTTCGTCGCCTTTAGAATCAGTCCGGTTTTCTCTCTTGTATTGCTCGTAATCATAGTTTAAGACAAACAGGTGATCGGCCTGTTGTGCCTTTGCATGGTGGAGGGGCTGCCTCCTTACGACCTCCATGCAGGCCGCCCTCCTCCTTTTTCATCCGGGCTTGGGACCGGCATAGGCGGAGTTGGCTCTATTGGTGTAAATATATATTAAAGATATGGATTCATGCGTGAGCACTCCTATCTATAATAACTGAATCAACTAAGAATTTCTAAAACAACATATAACAAATTTAATGATCAATTATTATGTAACATTTAAAAATAAACAAAGTTAAGTTTAGATGGGGTGCAAAAAGATTATGTTATCATGATCGATACTTGATGGAAAGTATATGTTCGTTGCTGTGGCCTGTTTAATAAGCACTTAGCTGAAAATCGGTGAGCACTGCTGCTATTGTTGGTCAATTTGTCTCTCTGTGACAAGCGGCACTTCCTGAGCGAAGGGGCTAATCTCTCCTGGTGTCAGTGCTGATTATCTTCACAGGCCCATCAGATGTAGCCGTCTAGTGTCGACAATCAGTTTTCTGACACAGACTCATAGCACGAACCCAAACTAGTTGGTAACTAGACTTCTTGCTCAGTAGAATAGTCTTGGCAACTTGATAAAGATGCCTCGAAGTTGCATCAGGGGTATTATTTCTAGTTATAGTCTCTCTCTCTGACTTTTGTGAGTAGGTTCTGTAGGAGTCCGGTTTCCGTATTCCTTGCTGTAGTGTTCAGGAGGAGTTCCGATTCATGTTTTGTCTGGTTCTACAAGGTCAGAATCCTAACTCTATTCTTTCCTGGCTTCAGCCTGGAATGTGATTGTTATGATTAAAATTCATAAAGATTATGTCGGTATAATAGTTGGCTCGACAGGGCTCCTTTTCTGATAATTTTATACGGACTTACTTATTAATTAATAAAGGAAGTGATGTCATGCCAATATGGTGCAGAGGCAGACGCGAACATTTTGAAGCAGAAGTGAGGTGATCGTCTGCAAGAAGAGATGCGGCTTGTATTTGAATGTGAGTGGACGTATGTGTATTGAGCTCCTGCAGTATATTGTGTTTTTCCTGCATCATTCCACCACCAGGACCTCAATATACTTAGTTGAGGTGTCCCTGGTTTATTATATTCAGGAAATGTATATATATATTCATGAAGATGTCCATTGGACTATGAAGAAATAAAGTTTGTATGATTGCCATTGACCAGCGTTTGATAGTGAACGGACTGGACAACTATTTATTACTACAGTTGCCTTTGGGCGAGAACTGATTTCATGGAGTTTTGTGTCAAGTATAATAAACTGCATATTTGTGAAGGAGGTGTTTGTCAGCTCACTGCAGTTATGATGATTCGTGTTGTGTGACTACCCCTAGTGTCTACTTTGGCCACAGAGACCTTCTCCAGAACTTTATATAATACGACACGCACCAGTTTTTGGGGGCCAAGCCGGGATTATGAACGTATAATTTGGAACTGTTTCCTGTATGCTACAGTAATTTTCAAGTATGAGGACTAATTTTTCAAGTGAAGAAATTTTCAAGATGGCGGTTCTGATCGGCTGCAAGTTTGAATCCAAAGTCTAACCCTGGTCGCTGCATTTGTATTGAATCGTTGTTTCCCTGAGGCAGACGTTGGACCCAGGAGGATTTTTTTCAGAAAGATAGATAAGTAAATTTATTGATTCATACAGCGTGAGTTTTGAAGAATCTCATTTGACAGGGTTCTTTTTTTTTATTATACATTTTATGTATATCTGTATTTACATGTTTGTGTGATAGGTTGTTTGGTTGGCGAGGGCACCATGAATTTACAATACCAATCCTATGGTCGTGATTTATTGGTTGTTCTATAGGGTTTGGTGTATGGTTTTCTCAGATAGTGGGGCCGGCATTATAAAGCTGTGTTTACTGCTGGTACTGAGCTTACTATAACCAGTTCTGTTAGCTGTTTTGCCCTGTTTATTTGTAAATTTGTAGTTGTTGTCAAGTTCATTGTATTTTATTTGGTTTATTCTTTATTATTGTTTGTGAAACTTGTGCACCTCATCTTGCTATCCTTCATTTATTAGATGTATTATATGTTGTGAAATTGTGCTTGTAGTGTCATAAGTGTGGTAGAGCCAATTTTTTTCACTTTTCTACAGTTTATAAATTTCTGCCTTGGTTTATTCATTAGTATTTTCTTGGATTGGCTCTTTCTACTGTTCTCCTGTAATCTTGTTTCATTACTCTTTGTTGGTATTCTTATAATCCAGGAAAGATTTTCTGTGCCTGTATTCTGCTTTTTTCATATCATATAATCTTAGGGAAGCAGAGACCCATGCCGCGTCAAAACCAGAAAATCCTTTGAAGCAGTATTTCCCAAAAGATAGACCAAGATTTTCAAAAATTCCCTCTTTCTCCAAAAGTTCTCCTTTCATTGAAAACTATCAAAGCATCATAAATCTCTATTTTTTGAGTCGTCCGGTTACAATTCGTTTTCTGAACATGACGCAGCCATTCTAATTTTTCGATTTGAAGTGTGTGCTCCTAATATTCCATCTATTGTTCAATGCAGTTGATTGATATTGATTGGTGAAAGATTGTTGCTGATATTTTATAACCATACATGCAGTTCTAAACATACAAGCATGAATATTTGAAAATTGGTTAGCTGGCGATCTTCAAGCATGTTTAAGGCTTATAACTGTTAAAAAATTTAATCTAATGCCTTGGCTGGACTAAATACCGAAAAAAAAATTATTAAATAAATATATAATTAGCTGATTTGTGGCTGAACATACATATTTGAAAAATTAATTTTAAATATTTTTAAGCTGAAAACTGCAATAAAAAACATAGCGTTAGGTAGAAAAATGGTGACACTAAACTGTAGCATCAATATTGCAAAAATGATAATTTTTAAACAAAATGCCAAAATATGGGTGAAACCTCCCCTTAAATATATATTAATTATAGTATTATTGGACAATTTGGAGTCACAATAATAGTGAATTATGGCTACCTTGGATTATTTTATCGAGGTTGGAAAGGACTTCGGTATGGAGGGTGAAGCTTTAAAAACTTTTACTCTCAATGAGCATGTGAAAGAAATGAAGAGTTTAGATGACATGGCAAGAGATGATCTTTGCTAGGGATGAAATAAAAAGACAAGAAGAATTAGCTGAGAAGAGAAGAGAAGAAGAATTAGCTGAGAAGAAAAAACTGGAAGAATTAGCTCTTGAGGAAAAAAGAAATTGGTACATGCTCAAGCAGAAATAAAGGCACAACAAGAACTTGAGGAGAAAAAATTGGCACATGCTCAAGAACTTGAGGAGAAAAAAATTAGCCTATGCTCAAACATTGGCAGAAATTGAGTTGGAAAAATTAAGATTTCAACATAAACAGGTTAATCCAGCAGGTGAGGAGGCTGGAAAGAAAGACCAAGCCTCTACTTTTAAACTAAATTTGTCCAAATTTAATCCTAATATAGACGATATTTCATGCTTTATAAATAGAAATGAAACATGTTGCCAAGAGTTTAAGATTGCTAGAGCTACATGGCCCAGCAGGTTGATGAGTTCATTAGTTGGTGAGGCTCTTACTTCAGTCTGCACCATGGATGATCATACTAGAAATTATTTGATGGGCTGGCTGACTTAGTTTTAAGAGACAAGGTGTTCTCGTCAGTCAGTGGTGACTTTTTCTTCCTTTTTGCAGGAGAGAAAGCCTGAATCATTATCTGCTGTGGAAAGTCTTGGACGACAATACCGAATTGCACCTCCTGGAAGAAATCTTAGCAGGACTAACATAAAGGATCCATTGCCAGTGGCATCAACTAGAACAACGATGTCCAATCCACCCAGACAAAGATCAAATAGCATGGACAGAAACTTTCGATTTAATTGAGATAATAATACTGGCTCTTTCAGAGGGATGTATAATTTTAACAATAGGTCACCTCAAAGGAATTTCCATTCCTATGATGATGGATATATACCTCAACAATTCTCCTTCAGGCCTAGCAGGGATTGGAACAGAGGTAGATACAATTTCCAATCAAACAGAGAACACAGGTCATTCTATGGAAACAATGTAAATAATTACAACAGTTCTCAACAGAACAATAACTTTCAACCTCTAGAAATCCTGAACATTCCAATGCAGTTGTGCATCAAAGTGACAATAATACAGTTCAAAATGTCCAAAATAACAATGTTGATGCTCATGCAAATGCATGTAGTGTGGTCTTGTCAAATAGTACTAATTTTTCTGAATGTAATTCTTTGTTTCGGCCATAGGGAGTTCCTAGGCTCCTGTGTGGACATCCTTTGCCAGTCATGTCCTCTTATGATGGGACAGGTTCTCTAGTATTTAATAGGGGTTTTGTAAACAACCAACTTGTTTCGGTGCTCGGGGACACTGGATGCACTACTGTTGGGGTGCGAAGGTCATTAGTGGACCAATCTGATTACACAGGCAAAGAAGTCAAGTGCATCACATTCGGGGGCACAGTTGAATATTATCCAACTGTGGAAGTCTTTTTAGATACCCCTTATTTTACGGGAAGGACTCTCGTGCCTGTTGGACAAACCAATCGCTGGAATAACACTGGGAAATATTCCTGGACTTCAGGAATGCACTAATGATATTTTTAAATGGGAACAGCAACATTTGCTTATGGCAAATGCTGTCACTACCAGAGCTCAGTCTCGTGCAGAGTTGAAAGAACAGGTTCAAATTGAAGAGATGACTGATGAGAGGGTGACTGAAGAGGTGGTGACTGATGAGAGGGTGACTGAAGAGATGGTGACTGATGAGGAGATGTCTGATAAGGAGGGGAAAGATGAGGATGACTTGCATGTTGAACTAATTGACAAAGAATCCTTCATACAGATGCAAAATGAAGATGATTCATTAAAAAAAAATTTTCAGGTTGCCAAGTCTGATGATGTGGTGTTTAATGATAATTTATTACACTGGTATACAATCAAGAATGGGATCTTGATTCGGAATTTCCAAGATTCAACATCAATAAAAAAAAACAAATTATGGTGCCTACTAGTTTCCGCCCATTTGTCTTACGACATGATCATGTTGTTAATTAAGCAGGACATTTAGGGATTGCCAGGACAAAACAGAGGGTTTTTTCTCATTTCTTTTGGCCGGGGGTGACAAGGGGCGTAAAAATCTTTTGTCGCACATGCAAAACTTGCCAAGATGTGGCAGCGAAACACTCCAAGCATAATGCTCCTTCCAGGCATCAGACATATCTTTGCGTCCATTCGCAAAAATGGCAATTGACCTTATAGGTCCACTACCAGTCATGTCAGCTAGAGGTCATCATTATGTGCTAACATGCATTGACATGTGCACGCGCTGGCCAAAAGCTATTCCTCTGAAAACAATATCTACTACAGAGGTTGCTGACGCACTATTTTTAATTTTCAGCCGATTGGGTTTTCCCAAAAACATATTATCAGATCGGGGAACTCAGTTTTTTTTCTGACGTTATGACTCAGGTTATGAGAGAGTTGGGAGCCGCGCTGGTGTAATGGCTACAAATTTGTACTGGCGACCAGGTGTTCATGGTTCAAACCCGGCCGTCGGCGTTTGAAGAAATGTTTACGACAGGAAATTAGACTGAATAACCTGAACGGCTCCTGCACATAAATCCCGTGTGGATGGGAAGGAGCGAAGCTCCTGACCGGGTTGGAAGGAAAGTCCACTGACCCCCCAGCCTCGCAATGACATGTCATTGGGCCGAAAGAGCTGGAAAGCTCGAGTGCCGCTGGTTATAGAAAAAAAAAAAAAATATGAGAGAGTTTGAGATAGATAGATCTCTCAGTAGTGTCTATCACCTCAATCGCTGTTTTAAACATATATTAGGCAAAGTAACTGCAAAATACCCTCAGGGTTGGGATAGAGTACTCCCAGCGGTATTGTTCGCTTATCGGGAGATACTGAACGAACATACTGGATTTGCGCCTTTTGAATTAGTCTTCAGTGCAAAGCCAAGAGAACCTATGTCCATACTGAAACAGTTATTGGTTGGAGCTGACATGCCTGAGGATGCTCAAACCTCCTACCAATATGTGGTTAACCTTAGAAAGAAAATTATCGATGCAGGCCAGAAATCTGTAGAAGCATCAGAAAAAGCTAAACTTAAGGCAAGATTGTTTGTTAATCAAAACAGAAATCTGCGCCAATTATGGCCGGGTGATGAGAACTATGTATTGTTATCCAATAAGGACAATAAATTACTTGTATCTTGGAGAGGACCATATACTGTACTTGAAAGATTGTCAGATGTTGACTACATTATATCTATTAAAGGAAAGGGAAAAAACCTTTCACATCAACATGCTGTAACAATTTCACTCTTGTCCTCCACATCTTAAACCAGTTTTTGAGGCTATTGACGAGCCTATTGATCGTCGCTCTTCCTTAACTGTCATACAGGAAGAGCTGTCTGAATTGCCTAATATTTCTGAACCTCTTTTGGCTCTACCTACTTTACCTCTTTCATCTACTGAGACTTGGAGAGATATTTCTATTTCACCAACTCTTGCTCCATATCAGAAAGATCAGATTTCTTTGTTACTACAATCTTTTCCTGACGTGCTCACGGATATTCATGGGCGTACAAATATCATTGAACATGATATTCTCCTTACTGATTTCAAACCAATCAAGCTTAAACCTTATCCCTGTACATTTTCAATCACAAGTACAAAAAGAAATAGAGGATATGATAAAATTAAACATAATTTCTCCTTCTCAATCTCCATACAGTTTTCCTATGGTTTTGATTAGAAAGAAAGACAAATCCATTTGGATTTGCATTGATTTCAGGAGTTTGAATGCTTTAATTATCTCGGATGCAGAGCCTCTGTCTTTGTTAGATTCTTTATTGGATAGACTATCTACAGCTACCTTTTTCAGTAAATTTGATTTATCTAAAGGTTATTGGCAAGTCCTGTTGTCGGACAGAGCAAAACCTTATACTGCTTTTGCTACACCTTTGGGATTGTTCCAATTTAATTTTATGTCTTTTGGTCTCGTCAATGCTCCTGCGACCTTTGTTCGTATGATGCGAAAAATTTTCTCTAGTCATGATGACATCATCACTTATATTGATGATATCTGCCTGTTTCATCAATCTTGGGAAGAACATGGTCTTGGAATTCATTCTTTGTTGACTACTCTTCATCTCCATCATCTTAATGCTAGAACTTCGAAAACTAAAATAGGATTCACTGAAATTTCCTTTCTTGGTTAAAAAGATGGAGGCGGCTTTCTTAAGCCTGAGGATTCCACTATCTCCATGATCCTGAATCTAGTAATTCCTAGGACAAACAAACAGGTTCGCAGTCTTTCAGGTCTTGTAGGATTCTACAGAAAATTCTTACCTAATGTTTCAGAAATTACTTCAGTTCTGTCTTTGTTAGTAAGAAAGAACTCTCCAAAAAAGATTGTTTGGACGCATTCTTGTAATGAGTCATTAAATTTATTGAAATCTTTTTTCTCAAAATCACCAATTTTAAGACTGCCAGATACTAGATTTCCTTTTATCCTTAGAGTCACCACCTCTGGTTCGGGGATCAGCGGTATGCTTTTGCAGGAATTCGATGATTGTCTACATCCAATTCTGTATGTCAGTCGTAAATTGACACCTACAGAAAATAAATACCCCATCGTCGAGCAGGAGTTACTCGCTGTGGTGTATTGTTTTGCAAAATTGCAACGCTATCTTATTGGTGCAAAATTCGTCTTGGAGACAGATCAGCGTGCCTTGTCCTATCTTAAAACTGCAAAATTTTGTAATGAGAAAGCTGCCAGAGCATCACTTGCGCTCCTGCCCTACAAATATGACATTCGTGCCATCAAAGGTAGTCAGAACGTGGTCGCAGATGTGTTATCACGTTGCGTGAAAGACCCACTGTCAGCTAACAACACTGCAAATGCAAGTATCGTGTAAAGTGACAGGAAACCTATCAACTGACTTCTCCACAGCTTGCCCAATAGACAGTGTACCATATATGAACATATTTTGCTAACGATGCTTATTATGGCAGGAATTTCCTGATATACTTGTTTTACTACTATGTAAAGATGATATATAAAAATACCCACTGATGAAGACCAAGCCTGATGACTATTTAGATTTTTTCATCAAAAATTGAAGACATTGCTCAGTGACTCTCTTGACTGTGCTTACAGGTATTAAACATGTTCACTCAGCACATGATGATGATGAATGCTGCGATCATCAATTTCAAGTTGTAGCTCGTTTTACTCAGCTCATCACATAGATGTCTTGGACCTTATTAACGGTTTACATACACGGTTTATGTGCAAAAAGACACACATTCAGTGATGGTCTAAGAATAATGTGACATTTGAATCGTTTGAATGCAAAAATTGATTTATTCTATTGTCGGAACAGCGTCTGTATATTAAGGGTCTTAACTCAATGTTACCTCTCATGGACATAACTAGAAAAATCCTGACGTGTGATCATTATTCTGTATCAGGTTGGACATATGAACAGTGATGCTTAACGTGAACTTATAAAGGAGCATATACGATAATATGGCAGAGAATCATGGACAAGAACTTTGTGCTCGATTATAAAATATTTTCTCTGGACTTCAGTTGGTTATTATTCCACTAGTACGGATGACAATATAACATTGTTACTTTAAATACAGTGCTTTAATTAGCTGTTGATTAGTTTGAATTATCGGGATGAGATTCTGTCTTTGACACAAGGCATTAATACACACACACTAATTATCCTCTCTGAGGATAGAGAGCAGTGGAGGACCCTGTCTGCTGATGCTTCCACCATGGCACCCCTACGACTCAGGACGGGTTACGGGTTGAGATATGATGAATTATATAATTGAACATTTTAATGGTTCTCACAACTATTTGCAATTTGTACCTTACATCAGTGTATTCTTACCTGATTGGATACACAACTTCGTCATGTTCAAAATAACCTCTTTTTTTTTATTAACACCACAGTATACTTTTTATGACAAGTACTTAAGATGTACACGTCTTTAATCTTTTGGCGTATGATGTTGCATTCATTCACTTTAATAATATGATTGTCTGCCTTAATTCATCTATTTATAAATAGCTGTTATAAATCTGTATATTATATAATGCTTTGCATTAGTGCTGTTGATCAATAATTTAACTATTTGAAAACTGATATTGGACTTGACAAATAGGTGTTATTGGACGGATCATTTTTTAATATGTTCGAAATCTTAGTTATGGCGACCTCACATTGCTGTTAAAAGGAATTTGTCCGTAAGTAGACATTGGCTATGGTCTTAAAAACCATGGTCCACACGTTTAGTGTTAAATTGCCTACCCTATGGCAGAAACCTGGGTGCTATGCTGATTCTTACTTACAGTGAAATTTGATGTTACCATATTTCACTCTGGTGATGTTATACTCACACCACGGAAATAACAAAAACTTTTCTTTTTTTCGGGGGGGGGGGGGTGATGTTATGATTAAAATTCATAAAGATTATGTCGGTATAATAGCTGGCTCAACAGGGCTCCTTTTCTGATAATTTTATACGGACTTACTTATTAATAAAGGAAGTGACATCATGCCAATATGGTGTAGAGGCAGACGCGAACATTTTGAAGCAGAAGTGAGGTGATCATCTGCATGAAGAGATACGGCTTGTGTTTGAATGTGAGCGGACATATGTGTATTGAGCTCCTGCAGTATACTGTGTTTTTCCTGCATCATTCAATCACCAGGACATCAATATACTTAGTTGAGGTGTCCCAGGTTTATTATATTGAGGAAATGAGACAGGGATGCCTCTTATCTCCTTTTCTTTTCTTACTAGCGATAGATTGGGTTATGAAAACATCGACATCACACAACAGAAATGGAATCCAGTGGAATCTGACTAAACAGCTTGATGATCTGGGTTTTGCAGATGACTTGGCTCTTCTGACCTCAAGACGCAGCAATAGAGACCGCAGTCAGCGACTCATAGCTTGACTGCCTGCGTCAGGACCAGCGAACCAGAGCTGGTCAAGACCGCACTCCACCTCCACGTGGTGGTCCTGGAAACAGTCTGCAGCTGTGCAGTCTGGCTGAGCGAGTGTGGATCGAAATGGGAAGGCAAACCCGGTCCTAAAAATGCCGTGCAGAAGTCGGATGTGTCGACCAAAAGGTGCAGATATCACAGCTTAGGCGTAAACAGACACAACGCAACCACCGTCCTTTTCAGGACGAACGAAGAAGAAGAAGAAAAAGAATATTCAGGAAATGTACGAGGGCTATTCCAAAATCAACCTCCGATTGGCTGGTAAAAATTTTTAAAAATTGACAATAACATCTAAATACATACAAAAGTTACATACATCACTGCATTACTTTTCCACATAGTCACCACCCAAATTCAGGCACTTGTCATACCGTGGCACGAGTTTTTGTAACCCCTCGTCAAGGAACGGTGCCGCCAGGGTACTTAGCCAGTTGTTGACTCCACCCATGAGCTCCTCGGTGGTGTCGAAGCGCCGGGTAGCCAGCCAGACCTTCATCTTGCCGAAGAGATGATAATCGCTTGGTGCCAAGTCCGGGCTGTAAGGGGGGTGGTTGAAAATTTCCCACTTAAACTGCTCAAGTAAAGCCTTTGTGCGAGCAGCAGTGTGGGGCAGCGCGTTGTCGTGCAGGATAATGACGCCACTGGTGAGCATTCCGCGCCTTTTGTTTTGGATCGACCAACGAAGCTTCTTCAGTGTTTCACAATAAACTTCTGACGTTATTGTGGTCCCTGGTGTCATGAATTCCGTCAACAAAATTCCTTTGCGGTCCCAGAACACTGTAACCATCATTTTTCATTACGAAAATGTTTGCTTGAATTTTTTGGGCTTGTTTGGAGAATGAGTATGCATCCACTGTTTTGACTGTTCCTTCGTCTCTGCATTCACGAAGTGAACCCATGTCTCGTCCCCAGTCACTATTCTGTCGAGAAATGCATCCCCCTCTCCCCAGTAGCGCAGAAGGAACGTCAAAGCTGAGCCCATTCTTTGAGCTTTGTGAACGTCAGTCAGTAGCTTTGGTACCCACCGTGAACAGAATATGTGGTAACCTAATCTCTCTGTGACAATTCGAAACAGACTAGTCCTAGAAATTTGTGGAAATTCTGTAGAAAGATCTGAAATTGTGAAACGGCGCTTTTCCACTACGACTTGGTCGACTTATTGAATGAGCTCATCTGTCACACATGAGTGTCGTCCTTGTCCCCCCTCATCATGCACATCTTTACGCCCATCCCTGAATTTCCTGCACCAATCCCTCACAGAACTGTCACTCATAACGTTATCGCCGTACACACGACACAATCGACGATGAATCTCGGCAGCGTTTTGACCTTCTGCCTGTAGAAAACGAATCACACCACGGATTTCACAGCTGGCGGGAAAGGCAATGACAGTGTCCATGTTTATTCATTCGCTATTCGTGAACCACTGAACAAATGCGACTGTAGGTTGATGTGTAGTGAGCTAAAACACTACTGATTGATGCAAGCAATGAACGGTGTCGCTATGGCAACCGATTTATTTTTACCAGCCAATCGGAGGTTGATTTTGGAATAGCCCTCGTATATCTATTCATGAAGATGTCCACTGGACTATGAAGAAATAAAGTTTGTATGATTGCCACTGACCAGCGTTTGATAGTGAACGGACTGGACAACTACTTATTACTGCAGTTGCCTTTGGGTGAGAACTGATTTCATGGAGCTTTGTGTCAAGTATAATAAACTTCATATTTGTGAATTGTGAAGGAGGTGTTTGTCAGCTCACTGCAGTTATGCTGATTCATGTTGTGTGACTACCCCTAGTGTCTACTTTGGCCACGGAGACATTCTCCGGAACTTTATATAATATGACACGCATCAGTGATGCTACTATGTTTGAAATGCATTAGCTTTGTTTTGTATATGTTAATTTGCAAAACTGATTCCATACCATTTTATTTTTTAATTTATATATTACTTTTCTTACCAATCACGCAGCCCCCTTATTTATGTAGTATAACCACTTTGCCAGTCGGCGCTCGTTTCACTGCATCTGAATCAGTTAACACAATAAACATCTTAAGCTAAGAAAGGTTATCAGTCACATCCAAGTGCAAATTAAAAAATAAGCTGAAGACTGGTAATTTTGAGAATGACATGACAGCATTTATTTAAAGAAAATAATTTTAAACTGAAAATTAGGAAACAATAAAAACTACAGTATAAGAACTTCATCAGCAGGCACACGCAAAAAAAAGTTATTATCTCCTATAACGGGAGGCAGTTTTCAAAAGGATGATAAAATATTCATCTGCTGCTTATTTTATGTAAATAATAAACACCTAACAGTGTGACCAACAAGAACAAGTAGCATCACTGGCAGCTGCTGTGTTATTAAGGTAAATGCACCACATTAAACTGTACATAATTTATATCTACAATGTGCAGCATATGCATGTGGAACAAAAACCACCAGCTAACACACAAATTATATCATGTGCAAACATCTATGTGTTCTTAAAGTTGTATATACAAAAGCAAAGCATATCCATAAATAAAAAAACAAAAACATATAAATACAGGTCTGTATCCTTTAATCCGAACACCAGAAAACAAAAATATTCTGAAGATCGAAAAGTTTCTTTTGGGCGACATTGGGCTGCTTTTCTATCACAGTTGGGTGACATCAATTTTAAAACACCTTTTGGGTGAATTTGGGGGACATCGATCAAGTCTGGTTTCCAAAACAAAGCTGTCCCCCAAGGATTTTGGATGTCAGGATACAGACCTGCACCATAAGATCTGCACCATAAGACCTGTACCATAAGACCTGTACCATAAGATCTGTACCATAAGATCTGTACCATAAGATCAGCACCATAAGACCTGCACCATAAGACCTGCACCATAAGATCTGTACCATAAGATCAGCACCATAAGACCTGTACCATAAGACCTGTACCATAAGACCTGCACCATAAGACCAGCACCATAAGACCTGCACCATAAGACCTGCACCATAAGATCTGTACCATAAGATCAGCACCATAAGACCTGTACCATAAGATCAGCACCATAAGACCTGTACCATAAGACCTGCACCATAAGACCAGCACCATAAGACCTGCACCATAAGACCTGTACCATAAGATCAGCATTGTCACTTTTAAAATAAATATTTTAAAACAAAAAGCAGTACTATATTTATGTTAAAACCTAAACAAAAAAAACCTTTACCTCTTGAAATTTTAAGAACAATTAAAGTAGTAAAAAAAGGTTCAGGTAGTCCCATAGCAGATACTACCACAGAGACCAGACCCAGTATGGTGAAGTCTCTCTCTATCACTAAGAGACCGGACCCAGTATGGTGAAGTCTCTATCACTAAGAGACCAGACCCAGTATGGTGAAGTCTCTATCACTAAGAGACCGGACCCAGTATGGTGAAGTCTCTATCACTAAGAGACCAGACCCAGTATGGTGAAGTCTCTATCACTAAGAGACCGGACCCAGTATGGTGAAGTCTCTATCACTAAGAGACCGGACCCAGTATGGTGAAGTCTCTATCACTAAGAGACCGGACCCAGTATGGTGAAGTCTCTATCACATCTGTTGTTTTTCTGTTCTCTAGTTTTCTACTTCTTTATTTCTCATGAGTGCCTGAAACATACTTTTATGTGTGTAATATTTATTTGTAAACATGAGCACTCTTCTGGCATCATTGTCTGATGTTTTGAGCAGAATTTGCTGCATCCTGTCCCTGCTTAATAAATAAAATCAGAAAACTGCTGTATTCCTTTGCTAGTTATTAATATGTGTCATCTTTTTTGCGCAGGATGTTTTTTTTGTTCTCTCTCTAATTAGTTATTCTAGTGGAATGTTCCTAATTTGGTCATGTGTACCCTCTTGCTTTCTGTGTTATAGCTAATTTTGTCTTAGACATGGGTCATCTTTTTTCTGTAGGATGTTTTTTTTTTCACTCTCAAATTAGTAATTCTATTGGAATGTTCCTAATTTGGTCACGTATACTCTCTTGCTGTCTCTGTTATAGCTAATTTTGTCTTAGATCTTCTCTTTATTCCATATAATTTTTAAAAAACTATCTATAGGAAATGTTATCACAGACAATGGATGCAAGTATCAATATGACTGTTATCTATTTGTCAACTCAACATGTTGTCTTTGTGTCATCATATTCTGCAACAGCAATGTTTGTACACTGCCTAGATATTATGCCAAAAGTACAACAAAAATCAAAGAGGAAAAACTGAAAGTAAACTATGGGAAATAAACATTTTTTTAAATCAACTTTACAAAGGTTAAAAAATTTAGAACAAATGAACCATAAATTGTGCCAAACCCAAACATATTAAAGAGAAAAATTGAAGCTAAATACAGTAAGTAACAAAATAAATATCAGCAATGAAAAGGCAAAATTTAAAATAGCTGAATATTTCAGCAAATGTCTTAGTCAGCAGTGAACTCATAAGGAAGTACTGAAAAAAAGATACTGATTAAAATGTAACGCGAAGAAGTAAATAACAGTGAACAAAAAATAAACAACAAACAAACAAAAGCAAAAAACACTTTGCTCAAGTGGATTTAGTCAGTTCTTAATTATATTGGTAAGGCGTTGCCATGAATAATATAAACTTGCAAACAATAACTATTATAAAATCACCTAAGCAGATTACACAGTAATTAATATTGTAAACTGACCCTACCTGTGGCATAAGGCGATAGTGAGGCTTTTGTAGATTTTCTTACACGGACATTAAATATAATATTGTAAACACAAAAACAAATGCCACTAAATGAGGTAACAGTCAAATCTCCCACTGTACATTGTAACATGAAAGATTGTAAAATTCTACACCATAAAACTCGAGGATTATGATGAAACTCTCATCCAACACTTGCAGAAATAACTAGCAAAAAAATACTGAAATGCAAATTCTTTTCAATGAATTAAAACTGTTTAGACTTGCCAGCAAAGACAATTAATTTGTCTTTACTTCTGTCCACTTTTATTTAATCATGTCTAGTTCTGTCAAATTTTATAGGTCTCACTTTGTGTTGTCTGCTCACCTCGACCGTGGTTATCCTCCTGGTCAGGTTCCTACATCTTTTGTCTATGCATTTTTATTCCTGATATTTCCCATCTTATCTGCTTGATCTAGCTATGTCAATGAGCCTTCTTTCTGTTCAGTTGCTAAAACGTCCTGTGGTTTATCCTTGAATGACAGAATGATGCATCTATGAATTATTCAGACTTGCCCACCCTGAGAACTATGTTGTCTCATAACAAATTATCTGTGAATGTTGTTTAAACTACTAGTTGCGACCATTCATGTTCCTCCCACTAACGTAAATCATCATCACCGTCTTTCACTGCTCCCCACAGAGCACAGGCCTTCAACATACTCATGCCAAATCCTCCTGTCACATGTCTTCCCTTTCACTTGTCTCCAGTTCTCTTCTCCACGTGTGTCTCAGTCTCAGTCTCGTCTCAGTCTACCTTTCTTATCCTGGGAATTCCAGAAGAAGAATGACATTGTATAATGGCTATCATCGACAGGCTTCCTGACTGTGTGTTCTGTCTATCTTCCATTTATAGAAATGGCACAGACTAATTAGCAGTTTAGGAAAACTTTTGTCAAGTTGGTGTGTTTGAGTGGTGAGGGGAGTGATATGCACTACTTCTTTAGTCCTTGGTCGCTGATTGACAAAGCAATCAGTGGCCATCATGCCTAGTGGCATCTTGTAGGGCAGCAACAAACTGTCTCCACTTTGTTCACTCGACAGCCATCCTTCATATCCCCCCATTCATACTTAGCATTTCTGCCTCCACAGTTCTCCACCAGGTGGCTTTTGACCGTCCTTGCTTTCACTTTCCTTCTGGAGTCCATTGAATGGCAGTTCTGGTGATGGTGTTAGGGTCTCTTATGAGGATGTGGCCAATGCAATTCCATCGTCTACCCACTATGGTGGTGGACATGTCCTCTTGGTGGCTCTGAGTTAGCACTTCTTTTTTGGTGATGGTGTTCGGCCAGATTTGAAGAATTTTCCTTAGGCAGGTTGTGTAGGAAAAAGGACAATTTAGAGATTTCATTTTCTGTTATTCTCCAGCAATCTGCAACATACAGAAGTACTGAAATTATGAAGCTTTCATATATTTTAAATATTGTATTTGTACTTATACCGGGAGAATTTTCTGACGTTGTTTAGGTTGGTGATGGCTGTTGTGGCTTTATTCATTCAGCTGCTGATGTCTTTGCTTGTTCCGCCATCTGGTGTTACTATGCTTCCTAAGTCTGTGAATGTGTTTGTATTTTCAGCTCTTGGTCACTTATTTTTATGGGCGTAGGATTTCTTACATTTAGTGTCATAACTTCTGTCTTCTTGAGATTAATATGCACTACTTGGTCCCTTATTTATAAAGGCGTAGGATTTCTTACATTTAGTGTCATGACTTCTGTCTTCTTGAGATTAATATCCACTACTTGGTCCCTTATTTTTATGAGCTTAGAATTTCTTACATTTAGTGTCACGACTTCTGTCTTCTTGAGATTAATATGCACTACTTGGTCCCTTATTTTTATGGGCATAGAATTTCTTACATTTAGTGTCATAACGTCTGTCTTCTTGAGATTAATATGCACTACTTGGTCCCTTATTTTTATGGGCGTAGAATGTCTTACATTTAGTGATTTAGTGTCATAACTTCTGTCTTCTTGAGATTAATATGCACTACTTGGTCCCTTATTTTTATGGGCGTAGAATTTCTTACATTTAGTGTCATAACTTCTGTCTTCTTGAGATTAATATGCACTTACTTGGTCCCTTATTTTTATGGGCGTAGGATTTCTTACATTTAGTGTCATGACTTCTGTCTTCTTGAGATTAATATGCACTACTTGGTCCCTTATATTTATGGGCATAGGATTTCTTACATTTAGTGTCACGACTTCTATCTTCTTGAGATTAATATGCACTACTTGGTCACTTACTTTGTCCTTCTTTCCCTTTTCTGTTCCTTATGGAGTCACTACAGCAGTAGGCCCACGCAAGAGGCCTGCACCATGGCTTCTTGCTTTGTTAGTTTCTGTATCTATTTGTTCTACATATTAGTCACCTCTTTCTTATGGTCCAATACTGTCTATATCTTCCATTACCTCCAATAAGACCCCTGTTAAACTACAATTATGATAACATCAAAGCAAAAATACAATACTGGTGGTTAAGAAAAAAAAAAAAAAAGCAAATGTGATATGACAAGAGTCAATTTCACATATAACAAATGTCATATGAAAGAACACCCTGATGATTTATTATGCAGTTTGAAACTTATTATCTTTCGACAAATGTTCAACTAATTTAGAAATGCCCTGAAGGAACACAACAGCAAAAACATGCCATCATATCTTTCAAAGCACCCTGCTGGAAAATGCCCCCATTTTTTGGGGGACATGAAAAATGGACAAGTAAAACAAAAATTACCATCAGTAAAGGCAAATTTAGAAGAATATTAGGATTAATCTGAATAGCCAGAGTCAGATACACAGTATCCTAAAATTAACTTTTGCAGTACCAAGCAAAATGTGGGTCTGGTCTAAGTAAAAATTGCCAGCCTAACGTGCTTTAATAGTGGATTTCAGCAAATAATTTTTTTGTATGTTCATGTACATAAATATCTTTGCTGTTATATATGAAAATGAAGGTAAATATATGTTGATGACTTATGTTAATTAGATTATTAATGTGCGTAATTTAGAAATGCATTCTTTTAAACACGATTACTGACTAGTCTGAATTAATTTCTAATAGCCAGAATTTCTTAAAATAATTTTCTTCCTTGCTATGAAGCCAATATATCAGGTCTGCCAGAAGTGTTAGGTGGAACTAGTCTGAACCTTTGAAAATGTGCAGTAAAACAAAACTGCAAATCAACAACTGAAACACCAACCTGCTCGATCATTGATCCACGTTTGGAATAAAAGGCTTTCTGGCCAAACCGATGTTATCTGATTGTTAAATTGTGAAAAGGCACTATAAACAAAATAAAAACCTAAAAGATTAAATATCAATTGCTCAGCTTAATAGAACACTGACTACAGCCAGTTAAGCAATTAGTAGAAATTAAAGAGCATGAGATTAAATGTAGTAGATAGAACTAAATCTGGCAAATACTACACATTAAACAAAGATAGCTAACACAATAAATGGACTGGGACTTCACAGGGGGCACAGAAGATATCGTAGATCCAGGAGTATACAGAGACAAATTTCACAGAGCCAACTTCACAGAGGCTAAAACACATGAGAAAAAGCTCAGGAACAAGTTGGATGGAAATTACTGAATGTATCAAACAGCATTACAAACTTATTTGTTAAACATCACTATATTTATGATTAAAGAGTGGTTTTATAACAAAAATTCCTGCCCGACCAATAGCAGTTATCAGCCAATGGTGAATAATAATATAATTTCCAACCATCTCACAGGATTCATCTCATGTTGCTAGAGATTCAACTCAAGTTGTTGTTTCCATATTGTAAATAAATTAAAACTGAAGCCGTTATTTTTTTAAAATGAACATTAGGGTACAATACAGAAGGAATGCCCAATGGGCTGATCACCCGTTGGCTTGTCACACCGATTACGGAAACAACGGCAGATGGATCTATTTGTTGTTGCCCTAAAGACGCCACTAGGCGTGATGGGAAACTACAACAGAGAAAATCAATCTGCTGTTGCCCTTAAGACGCCACAAGGCGTGATGGCCTCTGACTGCTTGGTCGGTCTTTGGCTAAGGACGGAAGAAGAAGAGAAGAAGACAGAAGGAATGTTAAATGACAGGCACTTAAATTACAGAACATTTAACCTGAATTAAAATTCATGGATATCCAAAAATGTTTTCATTTTCATATAATACTGGTACAACATAGTCTGCTTCCACAACATTCTAAACATTGTCACGGAAGGTGGATTCTTAAAAGCTTCCAACCATAAAGTGTTCATAAGTAATGAGTGTTCAGACTTCCACTCCATGCGTGAAAGTCAAAATAATTAACGGCCAGACTGTTGCTAGAGCATAAAGTCCATATTTCTTCTTCTTACACTCTCAGATGTCTACTTGAATGTTTTCAAATAAAGCAGTAGTCAGCTTGAGGCTATTTGCATCTCTGTAGAACTTTTCCACGAATGGTACTGATGTCTGCCATATGCACTTTCTCTGATCCACGTATGTTGGGCATCTTTAAAGCAGATCTCCAGCAGTCATTTTATCAGTGCCACAGTTACACTCATTGGTAGTTACTATCTTTTCCTATCTCTTGCACACATCTCTGACCCTCAGCTACGGTCGCCCAACTATTCTTTTGCTATCTGCCAGTTGTCTGTAAAAGATATCTTTCAGGATGCGATCATCTTCCATGCGGTTACATGGCCAAACCAGTGTCTAAGCAGTGTTGGACTTGATTTCTTTTGATTTCAATATACTGTATTTTTTTTATTTCTTTTGATTTCAATAATGACAGCTCCTCTTACCTTGTGCGTTATTATTCTGATATCACTTCCTGTCTCTCCAACTCTTGTCTATACTACTACCAAGATACATATGAGTCCACATCTTGCAGTGACGTTTCTTCAAGTGCTGTTAAACCCCAGTTCTCTAAAGTCATCTCTCGTACAAACATCAAGTTCTTTTACTCATCCAGCTGGTTGACAAACGTTTATTGATTTATGTATAAATTTCACTTTGGTTCAAAAAGTCGCAACCAAGGTGGAGTGGGTTCGATTCCCAGTTCAGGCGGGACAAGATAACGGGAGGCTGACACTTGGGAGTCATGACTTGGGATCCTGTTTGTACGCTCTATATAGAGTTCTCTTTCATATCTAATTCACAGAAGATGTGCTGGCAAGGGGGATCTGGTCTTTCTGGACTATGATAAATATTACTCAAAATATTTTAGATTACTAAATCCTCAGTTAAACCGAAATGTTCAATTTCCATCTATACTACCTTCACCTTTTTACAGCTTAACGTAAATGTTTCAAACTTGTCTAATTTCAATATCTTACTAAATGAAACTTTTCTTTCAAAGCTTCAGCAAAGCATTTCTTTCTTGTCTGGTACATCTTGTATTTAGAAAGTGAGATTACAAACATATCGCTTTCCTAACATTGAACATTTACTTCAACTGTTTCTCAATAATTGTCCATTTATTACAAGAATAAAGCTGGTGATCTTGGAATCAGTGCATTATTAGATGGTCATGCTCAAGCAAATTTTTTTTCAATAAAGATTTCACAATAATAATATTAATAATAATTTGTATAATATAAATAAAAATAACTGGTGCTTGGAATTGAAAAATAAATGAAACAGGAATGTCCTCAAATGTATAATCTGTGCCCAATTTGTGTTAACTAAAGTGTTGACAAGTTTTTGTGCTCATTAGACCTATTGGTACACTCAATAGACCTGCATCATTCATGGTTCAAAAGACCTACAACGTTCATGATTCAACAGACCTACATCATTCTTGATTCAAAAGACCTAGACCTACAACATTCACGATTCAATAGAGAATGAGCAGGCTGCAGTAAAACTGGTAAAGACAAATATATAAATTAAAAAATAATATGGTATGAAATCAGTTTTACAAGTTAACGGTACACATGAAACGTTTCGGGTTTTACCCTTCGTCAGCCACAGTTACGAACAGGTGACAAGGACAAGAACTACATATAGGTACCACAAAAATCTATGATGATGAGGAAAACACCTATATGTAGTTCTTGTCACCTGTTCGTAACTGTGGCTGGCGAAGGGTAAAACCCGAAACGTCCCTTGTTTCATGTGTACCGTTAACTTGTAAAACTGATTTCATAGCTAAGTAATTTTTTTTTACTTGTTTTAATAGTGTTGTTCATTTCTGTCTTCGTTTCGTTGACTATTTACTTTCTTGTTTCGACATGTCTGTCTGGTTTTACGATTTTCTTGCATTATCATTGTTATCGTTTCGCTCATCACCGTTGTTCCATCTGCTTGTATCGCTCATTTGGTGTTTTCCTTATCATCATAGATTTTTGTAGTACCTATATGTAGTTCTTGTCCTTGTCACCTGTTCGTAACTGTGGCTGACGAAGGGTAAAACCCGAAACGTCCATTGTTTCATGTGTACCGTTAACTTGTAAAACTGATTTCATACCATATTATTTTTTAATTTATATATGATTCAATAGACCTACATCACTCATGATTCAATAGATCTAGACCTACATAATTCATGATTCAAAAGACCTACATCCCTCATGATTCAATAGGATTAGACCTACATCTTTCACGATTCAATAGACCTAAAACATTCATGATTCAATAAACACACATCACTCATGATTCAATAGACCAACATCACTCATGATTCAATAAACACACATCACTCATGATTCAATAGACCAACATCACTCATGATTCAATATACATACATCACTCATAATTCAATAGACCTAGACCTACATAATTCAATAGACCTAGACATACATCATTCATGATTCAATAGACCTACAACATTCATGATTCAATAGACCTACATCAATGATCACTCAATAAACCTACTTCACTCATCATTCATCACTCAGTAAATCTACATCATTCATTGACGTGGGACTAGAACAAATGGACGTGAGAGAGGATGCTTCCGTCATATGTACAACCAGCGTGCTACAGGTACAATTAGCATTCATACCCTTCGACATTTGCTGAGGGAGACTGAGCACCTATGGGTTTGCCCGGGGTGCAGTGAGGTCGATTCTGATTAACAGTAACAATAACATTCATTAGATATACATTTGTCACTCAATGGACCTACATCATTCATGATTTGATAGAACTACATCATTTATCATTCATCATTTATTATACATACAATTATCACTCAATGGACTTAAATCATTCACCCATTACTAAGCCCAATTATCAAGTCTAATAAACTTCTCCCATACAAGGTAGATGAAGAAATCATGAAAACAGATTTGGCAGCAATGACCAGAAATGTTTGCGTTCATTGTAATTAATATTTTTAAAAGTGGTTAAATTTCTGAGCCAGTTGATTTTAACAAGTTCTGCTGAACTTGAGTGACTGTGAAGACAGTGCTGTAGACGGTGATTCCACTTAAATGACTGGGTTTCAAATTGTTGTAAAATATGTGCAAGGTAGTTGATAGCTGACAGCTTGCTTGCTTCCATGATTAGTCAACTTTCTCTTCATGAACAGCAAAGAACACCTTCTGGGTGATTGCTGAGAATTTACCTGTAAGTAAATTGAAAACAACCAAAATAAAATCAACATTTTGATCATGCAAAGCAAGGTCATGTCACATCTACAGATGCAGCAAGGCAATGTAGTAATGTCTAATAATAATAATATAATAGCCCCTTCAGTCGTAATTGGCTGGCTACGGGATTGTGCCCCTGAGATGACAGCTCTCAGCTGATTTTTTTCCTGGTGTTTCTTTTGGCACGTTTCTCTCTCTTCTGCTTGTTGTGAGAGCTTCTTGTTGCCTAATCTGACGTGGCACAGTAAGGGGCATCGCCATGTAGCAAAATTTGTCTTCAATATGTTGTAGAATTGATTACCGCGATGCGACGGTGTCTCTAGTCTGGACGCTTGGAACATAATTGATTGACTTCCCATTGACTTATAAAATGGTTTCCATTTACAGATTCCAAGTGCGCCAGCTCCACCACAAATGCAACGATGTTAATTGAGAGCAATATAATACAGTAAGGAGTTAAGGTTTATGTCCTTGACTTACCAATTTAATGAATCTGACATTTTTAAGTAGTCAGTTTCAAAAGAATAACCGTTAAATCATCAAGATACTTGACAGTTGAAGAGTCCAAGTCACTGCTTCACTGCACTAAGCCTTCACATTTATTAAATATTTAGATCACCAATGGCGAAATCTACATCAACGCATAAATTGACTCATACCAAAGAGATTATTACCGTTATCTCTAAGTCAAGAGATGAGTCTTATTCACTATTTTCATTTGGAAGAAACTTCTTCATTATAAATTATTCTCACTGTCAGAGGTCACAGCAAGTGGGTCTGTAATACAGCGAGAAAATAAAGATAGAATAAATGCAGGAAACAATAACTGTACTGCAGCTGAGGAAACACCACTACAGGATGTAGAATCATACATATACCTTGGCAGCAGTACAGATACTGTTGGAGGGAGAGACAAGGATATCAAAATAAGAATACAAAAGGCTACAGGAGCTTTCATTATATTGGGAAATATATGGAGATCAAAATAAATCAGGTTCAATACAAAAATCAGGACCTTCAATTCAAATTTCAAGTTAGTCTTATTGTATGGCTCTGAAACATGGAGAACAACAAAAAACAACAACCAAAAAAGCTACAGACTTTCATAAATGAGTTCTTGCATAGAATACTACATCATTTACTAGCCACAATATTTTAATCATCTGAAAGTTTAAATACAAAAGATAACAATATGATAGTCTATGACAGCCATCACCATATTAGGTGCATGATGATTTTTTTTAAAGTTTTATTTCTGAGGAGAGAAGTATGTTGCATGTGTTGATAAATGTGGTACTTCTCTTTCATATGAATCTGTAAGCTAGATGCACTTCTGGATCCGTCTGCTATTCGCACTCTGTCTTAATGCTGCAAACCTAGAAAACTAACAGATTAAAAACAAATCTCTATGACACTATGAGAATACACACCAAATGAAGTTTGGAAGCCCCGGGGTTTTTTCCGCCACATTACTCCAATCATGTAGACAGGGATTCCTGTAAGAATCATCACCAGGCCCATCAAGCATTCCATTGGAGATGAGGTCAGGGGAGTGATGATCAAGAATACGCACACAAGTAGATAAAATATGGGAAAGATAAGGCTAACCTGCAAAAGAGATATGAGATTTATTAAAAACTGACATAATAAAAAACATGTACATGCCAATTAATCATTAAAATGTATGCTGTCCTAACATACAAACATGTTTACTTAATGAGTTTTAACATTTTAATAACAATTTCATTTTTCACGGGATTTTTGGTTTGGTTTGGCTTTTTTAAGGCCCATCTTCACTGCACACGGACAACTCCATCAGTGCTCTGATCTCCTCTCTTAGATCACACATGGTGGATCGCAGCACTGTGTACAAACTCCGTAGCACCAGCACAGATCCCAATGTGTGTATATAGGAATCACACATTCAATAAATATTCTTGTGGTGGATAGGTTTCCTAATGTTTAAATTTTGCCAGGGCAGTGGCATTTATGGCCTACTCTTTAAGATTTCCAACAGCAGAAGGACTTTTCTTATTTTTCTGCAATCGTCCTGAAAACGACGTTTGTTACGATGTGTCGCCGTTTACAGCAACATCTGCGCCTTTCGGCCCAACACATCCGTTTCGGCATGGCATTTTTGGGACGGGGGTTAGCCTTCCCTCTTCGATCCCTACTCTCTCAGCCAGACTGCAGTGATGCAGCCTGTTTCCAGGACCACACTTGGAGGTGGAGTAGGGTCTTGGTCAGCTCTGGTTCGCTGACCCTGACGCAAGCAGTCAAGCTATGGGTCGCTTACTACATTCCTCACTTTTGATGCGTCTTTGGTCCCAGAAGGACTTTTAACGTGCATTACTTGCACATCTTCTTCTTCTTTGATCCATAACCGCCAACCGTCAAAGCAGTCAGCGGCCATCACGCCTGGTGGCATCTTGTAGGGCAGCAACAAACTGATTCCACTTTGCTCGGTCGGCGGCCATTCTTCGTACAGTGCCCCAACTGTGGTTCATTCTTTGCATCTCAGCTTCCACAGTTCTCCGCCAAGTTGTTTTTGGTCGGCCTCTCTTTCGCTTTCCCTCGGGGGTCCATAGCATAGCTGTTCTTGCGATGGTATCAGGGTCCCTTCTGAGGACATGGCCAACCCAACTCCAGCGTCTGCCAGCTATGATGGTGTGCATGTCCTCCTGGTTACTCCGAATAAGTAGTTCTTGGTTGCTGATGGTGTTTGGCCAAAAGATTCGGAGAATTTTCCTTAGGCAGATTGTGTGGAAGGAGGACAGTTTCGAAATTTCCTTCTCTGTTACTCTCCAACATTCCGCACCATAGAGAAGCACAGAAAGTACACAGCTCTCATACAGTCTTAATTTGGTGTTTGTGCTGTATTGGGAAGACTTCCAAATGTTGTTGAGAACAGCAAAGGCTGTTCTCGCTTTATTCATTCTGTTGTTAATGTCCTTGCTTGTTCCGCCGTCAGGTGTTACTATGCTTCCTAGGTAAGTAAATGTGTCTGTCTGTTCTAACTTCTGGTTCCTTACTGTTATTGGCTCAGGATTGCCCACATTTAGTGTCATGACCTCTGTCTTCTTCAAATTGATGTTCAGGCCAACCTGCTGGCCATACTTATTCAGTCTATCGGTTTTGTCTTGAATGTGTTGGTGTGAATGCGCGAGTAGTGCAATGTCATCTGCATATTCCAAATCTTCCAGTGTAGAAAACGTTGTCCATCTAATTCCTCTTGGACTGCCCTCTGTTGTCTGGCGCATCACCCAATCTATGACTGTCAAAAATAATGTTGTTGATAAGGGGCATCCCTGTCGTACTCCTGTGTTCACTTCGAAAGTTACATTACTCGATCCAACACTGCACGTAAAGTTAGAATAGAGGCTTTTTATAATGGAAACAATGCGGCTGGGAATTCCATAAGCCCTCAGAATTTTCCATAGGCTGTCCCTGTGTATGCTGTCGAAAGCCTTTTCAAAATCAACAAAGTTAATGTACAGCTGTCTCTGCCATTCTGAGCACTGCTCTATAATGTTCCTGAGGGCAAATATATGATCTGCACATCTTCTGTTCTTTCTGAAGCCCGCTTGTTCTTTCCTCAGTTTATGGTCAACTGCTTTTGAAATTCTCTGGATGATTATCCTGCCTAGTATTTTGCGGGGAACTGAGAGGAGGGTAATTCCTCTCCAGTTGTTGCAGTCTGCAAGGTCGCCCTTCTTGGGCAATTTGACAATTATTCCTTTACTCCACTCTGTTGGTGTTGTCTCAGTTTCCCAGACTTGTGCAAATAGTGGTTCTAATAGTTCTGCTGCTAGTTCAGGGTCTGTCTTGAATAGCTCAGCATTCAGATTGTCGTGACCAGGCGCTTTTCCATTTTTTAGCCCTTTGATAGCTGTGATAATTTCTTCTTTTCGTGGAATGTCTGTATTTACGTCTAAGTCACTTTCAGCCTCAGGAACATTCAGCTGAGTCTCTGGTGGTTCCTTATTCAGTGTTTCTCTGAAGTGCTCTGCCCATCTTGTTTCCTGCCCCTGTGCTGTGGTGATAAGATTTCCTTGCTTGTCTCTTACTAACGTTATGTTGTTTGCACCTCGTTTTCCACTGATAGCTTTAGTTATTTTATAAACTGTGCTTTGTTCATTTCTCAGTGCTGCCTCTTCTGCCTGTCTTGCAAGGTCATCCAGAAATGTCCTTTTGTTAGCACGGGTTTGACGTTTTACTTCCTTGTCCAGCTGACTGTACTGTTCACTATATATTGCCTTTAACCTGGGAGACTTAGCTTCTGTTTTCTTTCTTTTCATTTCCTTTCTCTTCGCTATGGTGTTTAGCGTTTCTGGTGTTATCCAGTCTTGGCTCTTTCTTTCCTGGAATCCCAAGCATGACTTGCTGCTTTCTTTGTATATTGTTGAGATGGTGTTGAATTTCTGGTCCACATCCTCGGTCTCTGTTCTTTCCTGGCTTTTGGTAATCAGATATCGTCTCTTTACGTCGACCACGAACGCTTTTCTGGTGAGGGGGTCCTTAAGTTTCGTGATGTTATATCTTTTCTGTTTGACTGAAACTGGTCCAGCAGCTCTGAGTTTCACCTTCAGTCTTGCTACTACTAGTTGATGATCACTTCCCACATCTGCGCCTCTTCTTACTTTCACGTCTTGTAGTGCATGTCTCCATCTGCCTTTGATCATTATGTGATCTATCTGGTTTTTGTCTCGTCCGTTTGGTGATTCCCATGTTAACTTGTGCACTTCTTTGTGTTGAAAAAGTGTTCCTCCAATGACCAGGTTGTTAATACTGCAGAAGCTTATTAATTTGTCCCCATTCTCATTTGCTGTTCCACTGCCGCATTTCCCCATTACTCTTTCGTTATAATTATTGTGTGTTCCAACTTTCGCATTTAGGTCTCCCATTACTATAATAAGATCGTACCTGGGTACAGTTTCCATTTCCTTTTGTACCTGTTGATAGAACTCGTCCTTGATCTCTTCATCGCTGTCATTTGTTGGTGCATAGCATTGTATAATTGTGGTGTTGGTGAATCTCCCTCTCAGTCTTGCTCTTATTAGTCTGTTGTTAATGGGTTTCCATTCCAGTAGAGACCTTTCCATTCCTTTCTTAAGGATAATGGCTACACCTTCGTTGTGCTGACCGTCCTCTCTACCAGAATAAAGTACTGTTTCCCCTGTAGCTGTTTTTATTCTCCCCATCCCTGTCCATCTGCTCTCGCTTATTCCCAGGATATGTAGTTTGTAATTCCTCATCTCTGCTGTGATCTGTCTCAGCTTTCCTGCCTCATTCATAGTTCTGACATTCCAGAAACCAATTCTGGTTTCGTGTTTTGCGGTCTGGGCATCCGTTTTCATGCCAGTGGCTTCCTTTCGGCTTTCACCACTGTCAGTCATACGAGCCTGAGACTCCGGATGTCCGTCCCGCATCAAAGTATTTTCATTTATTGCTGTTTCCGTAACGTGTGTGATTTTTTACACAGACAGGGGTGTCGGCCCTGTGCTAAAACCCCCAACCTGGAGGACCAGGGTACCAGCTTTTGTCTGACCCCTACCCACGCAGACCAGTCCAGCATGGTTGAACCTACCAGGAGTAAAACTCCCACTGGCATAGCTCTGGGGATTGTCAGGGTACACAAGCTGCCATACCGCTACAAGGTATAGGTACCATTTACTTGCACATGGGACCTTCTATTTTTCACCATTATCTGAGAAGGCTAGGCATCTAATCTCACTACCCAGGAGATCAGGGGGAGAGTATGACATCACTAGGAACAACTGGTTGTGAACAAAATTTCCATCAAATATATTCCCAGTACTGGGAGCGACCTAGTACCTTTAGAATTAGAGGCGGATACCATATTTCTCAGCCACTCCCAGCCCCCAATGGCATGTTTAATAGCTGGAAACTGAACATGCCTATTTTATTACATAAACAGATTTGATTTCTTTTTTTTTTGTATATTCCATGCTGACAAAGACTTTCTATACATTTATAAACAGACTATTCACTTTCTAAAGAAAAAGTAGTTCCATTTACTGCTCTCTAGGGAAGAGATTTCACTACACTAGGTCCAGCTTTATAAGGTGGGGGTGGTCAGTTCCCCTAACTCAAGAGCAGTCTGGTAACCATTTACAGATAAAGTAAAGGCAGTCCGATATACTGCCTTACAGGAGTGTAGTGTAAAGAGACTTCACTACACTAGATCCAGCTTTATATAGTGGGGTGACTAGATTCCCTTCCTTGCTGCTTTTGCCTTTCCTAACTCAAAAGCAGATTGAAGTACACATTTACAGCTTTCTAGATTGGAGTGTGATGCTAACAAGTTGTGAGCCTGATACCTGGTAACTTTGCTATGACAGGCAAACGCTCTAACCACTTGGCCACTCATTCACTTTCTACTTTACTTTCATTTTTTCCTTCCACTATTGCTGTGGAGCTGAAATTTGCATTCTTGAGCCATGTGTATCGCCATGGCTGCTGTGAGGTCACCTTGTTGTAGGATGTCTGTGATGCTGTCTATCCATCTGCCTCTTGGTCTTTTCCGTGCTTTGAACCCAGATCTTTTAGTGTTGCAGGCACATAGTAGTAACTGACCAGTCTCCATTCTCACGAGATGACCAAACCACTTGATTTTCTGTCTCTATATATCTGATGCAGGATGTAGTTCTTACAATTTTTCTGATGTCATCATTTCTCATTCTGTCTCTCTTGGTAACAGTTGTCTCTCTTGGTAACATTGTCTCTCTTGGTAACATTAATTGTCTCTCTTGGTAACAGCTGTCTCTCTTGGTAACATTAATTGTCTCTCTTGGTAACATTAATTGCTTTTCTTAAACATCTCATCTTGCTCACAAGGATGTAATTTTCCTCTCCTGTGCTTTGTTCAGGGCCATGTTTAACACAGACAGCAAAGAGTTGGTAATAATATACTATCAACTGTCATTTAGTTTCCATACCGATATTCTGATGTTTGAGAAGTAGTGGCAGCTGATAAGTCACTGCACTGTCTTTCTGACATCTTGTTTCAATTTATTCACTCTCTATACAACAACAAAATGGAACATTTATATTTTGTGCATTGTTAAACAGAACATGTTCCTTTTAAAAAATACTTATTTTCTATACAATACAAAAAAATGTTCACTTACTACACAGCAAAAACTATACAACAAAAACAGAACACTTATCTTCTATTAAAGAAAAAGACAGAATACAGATTTTTCTACACCCGTAAACAGATAACTCTGTATACAAAAAAAAGATCCCATTACTTTAATGGGACGTTTCAGGTCAGGCCTTGTAACTCTCAGAATAAGAAGTCCGCTGACAGACATGCCAATGAACAGGGTCTCCACAAAACTTGTGTAGTTGATGAGGGCGTAGATGTCGCTTGTGGACAGCATGATCAATGATGTCATACACTGATGAGAAAAATATTCAAATTATAACATAACGTCACTGATTCATGCTATACAGAGCTTCTACAAGTCTTTCAGACATTATGTGAGGACAGCAAAACATAAGTCAGAAGAGTTCAGGACCACCACTGGTGTAAGACAAGGTGATATCCTGTCACCTTATCTTTTTATACTCCTCATAGACGATGTCATCAAGGCATGTAATAAGATAACAAGAAAGTATTCAGTGGGGTACTGGAAGATGAGACAGGTCTGTATTTCAGACCTGGCATTTGCTGATGATGTTGCCCTGATTGCTAAATTAGAGGCACATCTCCAATCCAACCTGCAAATCTGGAAGGAAGAGCTGGAGAAGAGAGGGGTGGACATAAGCAGCTCTAAAACAAAATCCATAGTGATATCACGAGAAGAAAGAAGACATCAGATTAAGCTGGGAGAACAGGTCCTGGAGCAGGTCGACCACTTTAAATACCTTGGAGCTATTATAGACCGAAAGGGAGGCATCAAAGAAGAGTTGGCCACTCGAAAAGCAGCAGCTGGGAGACTTTTTCAGGCCATAAATCGAGGAATTCTCAGCAAGAGAGAGGTTGGTAAGAAAACGAAGATGGCTGCATACCGCTCCACCTATGTCCCAGTCTTGACATATGGATACGAGTCATGGGCAATGACTACAACCCACAAAAACCAGATTCAAACCTCAGAAATGAGGTATCTGAGGAAAGTGGTTGAAGTAACAAGAAGAGACATGGTACGCAACCAGACGATACGTCAAGGCCTAAAATCCCACCCCCTGCAGACCCAAGTAGAACAGTCCCAACTAAGATGGTTTGGCCATGTCTGCAGAATGGGAGAAGATCGGCTACCACGACAAGCATGGGAAACAAAGAGCCAGGGATCCAAACCCCCAGGATGACCCAGAGTCCGCTGGGAGGACAACATTGAAGGACAGAGGACTAGAATGGAACCAGGCCAGGAGGAAGACAGCCGATAGGATAGTCTGGCACTCTCTCTTCCAAACCATTACACCTCAAGGTAGAAGGGGAACGACTAAGTATATATATATATATATATATATATATATATATATATATATATATATATATATATATATATATATATATATATATATATATATATATATATATATATATATATAAGGGTTACTATATCGTTCAACGTAAAAAAGAGGACAATGTTAATTTTTTTTTTGTGAAAAGGAGAATAAGGGAGGACACTATAGTGAAAAGGTAGGACAAAAAAGTAGGACATATATTTTGCTTAAAAATGACAATGAAATTTATTTTTTTTACATTTCAAACAACAATGTCATCAAATCACCTTGATTTTGTGTATAGTGATATATTATGATGATAAAAATCTTCCTTAACAAAGCTGAATTACTTTTTAAATACACACTGAACACATTTTTATCCTATGCATTGTGCCTAATTCCAAATAATATTTTGTTACAACTATCACAAGTAAATGTATCACATTCTCTGAGGAAGTCATATTTTACAAGTGTTTCCTTTATACATTTTGAAATTGTTTCTGCTAACTTATTTACGATAGTTTAATCCGCACCGTAATTAACTTGCATGGTTAATCCCCAGCTTTGAATGATTATTTCAAACATTTTGCTCGAATTGTGTTTGTTCAAATAATAAGCAACATTGTTTTTTTCATAAAGTATATATACACTTGTATGTGTTTCAGTATTTCATAGCTCAAGATATCATGTCCTGGTGCTGTATTTATTTTTTCCCTTATGGTATTTTCCACTTCCTCCACTGTAATATATGCATTTAAATATGATAGCTCGTTTGTATTCTCAGTTACTTTTTCACTGAGTTTTGTAATAATAATAATAGCAACACTGTTTTCATCCAGTCTTTCAAAAAAATGTATCAATCAAGTGCTTTGCAGTTGCAGAAATGAAAATAACGATTGCTTTGGTTCTGGTGCATGCCAGTTTGTTGTCCATTTCTGAGTCTAGGACGGCATTTTGAAGTAGGCCTAAAACTCACTGATTTGAAACTTTTGAGATGTTTCACATTATGAAAAGCGAAAAGGCCTTCTGGAGCATTAACTTCATTCTTTTCCACGCATGTTTCTTCTGTCTAAAAAAATGTCAGTTTTGATTGCGCACTTTTACATGCAAGAGTTTTCTTGTGGCTTTCCTGTTGTCTTGTGTGTGTGTGTTTTTTTTTTTTTTAAAAATCAGCAGCAACCTTTATTTGTTCCACACACAAAGGTGTCCCAGCTGTACATGAGACATTCTGCTTCTGAATCGTGCCAATCACTGGCAAAACATGGAAATTTCTGTTCAATTCATCTGCGAATACACACTTTCATTTTGATTTTGATTAGGTTTGTAAAGTAATTATATGTCATTAATTAATGTTCAATTCAATATTAACTTTGAAATTATTGGTAAGGTAATTTGCAATACACGATGAGGTTTTAATTGACTAAACCTTAGACAATCTTGATTCAAAGTGTTTTTCCAAAAAATTGGAAATAAATATCTTCTCTTTTCAAGTACCATGTCTAGTGGCGTAAGAGATCATGTCTCTTCACAACTTCCTGTCTCCAGTACAATTCATCAGTTCTGCTGTTGACTTCTTTCCATGCCACGATGTCGAACTGTCTAGTATTTGCTCTCTTGTCTTCCTCTGTATCTTTTTCCTTCAATCTTACCTGTTGTTACGATATATTCCAGCTTTCCTCTTCTCATTACATGCCCAAAACAAGTGGATTGCTTCTTTCTAACTTGTGAAATAAGTTTATTTTGCGCACTGACCTCTTTCAGGACATCCTCATTATTCTTGTTGGCTGTCCATGGAATTTTTAAAATTCTTCTGTAAAACCACATCTCTGTGGCCTCTAGTGCCTTCTCTGTTTGTTTACTAATTGTCCATGACTCATTCCTGTATGTCAGTATTGGTTCTATATAACACTGACAAACTTTCTTTCTTACTTCCAAGGGCAACGAATTGTTGCATAAAATACTCTTCATTTTATAGAATGCTGCTTTTGCCTGAGCTATTCTGCTCTTCACTTCTGAGATGCATCTTCCATCCGTTGTTATTAATGTGCCCAGGTATTTGAATTTATTGAGTTGTTTTAAAATTGTTCCATTTACATTGATAGTGCATTCTGGGGGACGCCCTTTTCTTTGAGACAACCATTACTTCTGTCTTTCTGCTATTAAGGCTGAAGCCTTTATTTTCCCTTTCTATCACTATTGCTTTCGAGTATAAATGTTATAGAAGAATTTTGCGCATTTGCTATAAAGAGCACAAAACAAATGTCTATGTTAGAGAGAAAATATACACCTATGCAGGCCACCAAGAACCACTTTTGTCAGTAGTGAAACGTCAAAAGCTTGCCTGGTTTGGGCATGTAATTCGTCATGACTCCCTTTCGAAAACGATCCTCCAGGGAACAGTCGAAAGTAAATGGAGAAGAGGAAGGCAAAGAAAATCCTGGGCTGATAACATCAAAGAATGGGCAGGGCACGGTTTTTCCACACTTGTACGTATTGCTGAGGATAGAGAGCAGTGGAGGACCCTGTCTGCTGATGCTTCCACCATGGCACCCCTACGACCCATGATGGGTTACGGGTTGAGATGATGATGATCACTATTGTATCAACCATTTCCTGCAGCTCCTTTTCACTTTTTGCTGTTAAGACTATCATCAGCGAATCTCAAGTTGTTCATATTATGTCTGTCCAATGATATTCCTGGCATGTCCTAGAGCTCTCATTATATTTTCACTGTACAGATTGAACAGAGACCTGGTGACAGCACACATCCCTGCCTGACACCCAGAGCGAAAATTACAAAACGTGAGTTAAAATATAATGATAATCTATAATAAACAATCCAACAGCATGAAAGATTATGGGATTATTGGTAAATTATTTGCTCGATTATGTGGTGATGGCGACTTTAAACTCACTCGTAGCAATGGAAATTCAAATATGGAATTTTTGAAATGGCATATTTCATGTAATTTCTTAAAATTGCAAAAAGGTAGGATTTTTAAACAATTTTTTAAAATCCGGCTGGACGCACACTTCGATCACGAAAAGCTGGACAAATCCGTCTGGTCACCCTAATATATATAACAAAACCAAACTGAACAATCAATATAAGTATAAATCTAATCAGTGTCAAATTTAAGAGCATATTTCTTTTTTGTCTCAACACTTTCATAACTTTATGACTGTCTAAAATTATTTTAAGTTCACACTTACAAAATTCATATGATCATGTCATTTCTCTGACACCTCACATTTACTAAGCTTAGACTTTCCCTGTATTTCTCCCTCTACCCACATGGCTCAGCTTTCTCTGGATGTCACTTATCATTCAAACAACATTATGTTATAAGCCCAAAGCACAACAGGCACGCAAATTTCTTCAAGTACCATGACTAGTGGTGTAGTAGATCATGTCTCTCCACAACTTATCAATTCTACTGTTGACTTCTTTCCATGCCACGATGTCAAACTGTCCAGTATTTGCTCTCTTTGTCTTCCTCTATCTCTATTTCCTTCAATCTTACCTGTTGTTATGATATATTCCAACTTTCCTCTTCTCATACGTGCCCAACAAAAAAGTGGATTGCTTCTTTCTAACTTGTGAAATAAGTTTCCTTTGTGCATTGGCCTCTTTCAGGACATCCTCATTACTCTTTTTAGCTGTCCGTGGTATTTTTAACATTCTTCTATAGAACCACATCTCTGTGGCCTCTGGTGCCTTTCTTACTTGTTTACTAATAGTCCATGACTCACTCCCAAAAGTCAGGATTAGTTCTATATAACACTGAAGAACTCGCTTTCTTACTTCCATTGACAAAGAATTGTTGCATAAAATACTCTTCATTTTATAGAATGCTGCTTTTGCCTGAGCTATTCTGCTCTTCAAGAGTTGAGAAGAAGACGCTGGCGATGGATAGGACACACATTGAGGAAACCTGTTGATAACATTACAAGGCAGTCCTTGTTCTGGAATCCACAGTGAAAGAGAGGCAGAGGTAAACCAAAAAACACATGGAGAAGAGAACTGGAAACAGACATGAAAATGATGAGGAAAACATGCAAAGAACTTGAGTGGATGGCACAGGACAGGAAGACTTGGCATGTGTTTGTTGAAGGCCTATGCTTCTTGGGGAGCTAAAGGGTATTGAATTGAATTGAATTCTGCTCTTCATTTCTGAGATGCATCTTCCATCTGTTGTTATTAATGTACCCATGTATTTCAATCTATTGATCTGCTTTAAAACTGTTCCATTTACTTTGATAGTTCAGTCTGGGGAAGCTATAATGATGAATCAAAACAAAGTTAGATAGTAAATAAACCAATCATACCCCAAAGAGCAGAGCTGGTAATGGAGTCATATTTTTTATGTTAATGGTAGCCAGACATCCTGGCAAGTGACCATGGCGAGCACCAACAAAGAACAACCTGCAACAATGACAGCAAAAGAGAACAAATTTCAAAATGATGAATAATTAATATTCATATATTTATGCAGAGGATGTACACCTGCGGACATTAGAGTCTGTTTGTAAATACAAAATATACAGCAGATGAATCATTAGATCAATCAATGCAGCAATAACTGCGTTTACTGTTACGAAAAATGTGTGAAAAAGTGACACACCTATGTTGTGGCCACAAGGCCTTTGTCAGGGACAGGCAATCAAAAGACAGAAAGGACAGAAAGTGAGAATTAAGTGGAGAACATGAAACTATAGAAATAAGAGAAAAATACTCCCTGATGTGTGTCACATGTTGGAGCAAAAATGTCCCTTCTGTCTTTTGTTTTGCAACGTAGGTTTTTCCTTGTCCTTTCTCTTAGTAAAACATATTACTATTTGTGTTTTTGTTTGTTTCTTCCGTAATAAATGATGGCCACTGTTAGAGGAATTTATTCTTTTTTTATGTGAGGGTGCAGTTCTATTCTTTCTTTGTCTCTTCTGAGACCATGGGGAAATACAAAGGGCAATAATAATAAATGAGTATCTAAAAAATGTTATGATTTGGCTGAAGAAGAGGGTGACCTGATAGAAGCCATTGTGTACAGGGAAGTTTATTACTGACATTGGAAGGAAGCAATCCCCTTTCTTTGGATATGTTGTGAGAAGAAGAAAACAGCTGAAATATATTGTGACAACAGGAAAGATTGAAGGAAAAAAAGACATATATGATGGCACAGAGAAAATATTCACCAAGCAAGATCTGCTTACTCAGAGCAAGCAAGAGGACATGCACACCATCATAGCTGGCAGACGCTGGAGCTGGGTTGGCCATGTCCTCAGAAGAGACCCCGATGCCATCACAAGAACAGCTATGCTATGGACCCCTGAAGGAAAACGAAAGAGAGGCCGACCAAAAACAACTTGGCGGAGGACTGTGGAGGCTGAGATGCAAAGAATGAACCAGAGTTGGGGCACTGTATGAAGGATGGCCGCCGACCGAGCAAAGTGGAATCAATTTGTTGTTGCCCTACAAGACTCCACCAGGCGTAATGGCCACTGACCGCTTTGACGGTCAGCGGCTAAGGATCAAAGAAGAAGAAGAAGAAGACAGAGAATATATACTGGACAGTCTATCATCATGGCAGTCAACTTATGAATAGATACACAGTGCTGGAGATAAGAGGTTATGGAGAGACATATCACCTGAGCCACCAGGCACGGTACTTGAAGAAGAAAAAGACTACACTGAAATGACTCAGCGTTGTGGCTTTAAAAAGGAGACTGCCCAAAAATTTGTTTTAAACGTTGATCAAATGGCAAAATCCTTGTGTACAACCAGGCAAACCATGCTGGGTCTGGCAACTCCTCCATGTGTAGCTCTCTACAGTGTGCTATATAAATGTTTCCACATGTAGAACTATTATTTCTTTGCACATTTAGAAGCAGTCACAGCACTCGACACTGTCTCCAATGATAACAATACTTGCTCAAACTGCAATGTGAATACAGCACTACCCACTCAACTCAGCTGAAGTGAATGCAACATAATTCACTCACCTTGATGATGTAAATATTGCACCATTTAGAGCCCCAAAGGTTGAACAAGCTACAAACACTGGCATGATCCATGACATCACTCCCAGAGTACGATCAGCAAAAGTCTGAAACATAATCACAATTTTAAGAAGTACACCAAACAGATTTGACACATAACTTCTCACAGACATCATTTATGCAGATAATGCACATGTGAAGGGGAGGAAGCAGAAGTTTAGTTTTTGTTCAAAATGGAAAAAAATTATGAAAGCTTGAATTAGTTGTTATTTTTAAATTTAGGAATTATCAAATCTAAATATGTCAAAATCAATTGTCAGCACATTTTTAAAAAAGTCAACGTTGACTTTGAAATTGTGCATTTGCTATGAAGAAAACTGTTGAGTTTCTCAACACCTTGTTTTGTTTTAATAATGGACGCCAAATCCCCCGACAAATGGATATGCTGAATAATGTTTCAAGGAACATGAGTGTTAATGCGTGACGCTAATTTCCCAGACAATTGGATAAAATTAATATTAAATATTTTGGAGCACAATGTTGAAGATGAAAAGTGGAAATACAAATGAGAAATATTGAGATAACACTTTAATGAAAATTCCAGTGGTGAATTAACTCAAATAGACTTGAGAGAATGACTTTGTGGAAAATGATAATAGGCATACGTAGAATGGTTATCGTGAAATGGTGTTGACGTATGTATTTCATGTTATTAAATATGCGAATCGTCAAAAGCAACTTTTAGACTCAAATATTGAAGTTCAAGTTTACAGTTGCTTGGATTGTTACTATGTTGCTAATGGGTGTCTAACGGTATGTGGTTAAAAAGAGTGGCCAACATAATATGTCAAAATACAAGCCAAATTGAAAAATTAACAGCCCCCAAAAATGTCTCTTCCTGTCAAGGGATTAGAGAATTTGCCCAGATTCTAGACTCGTTATAGGTTTAATTGCTGGTCATTAAACGCCTTCCAATTTATATCACAAATATAACGTGTTAATTGTTCAATTTTTATACCACAAACTTTCAAGCCCTAAAGCTTAGGATTTACTAAAGTTATCAAAATATGTGTGGATAAATGTGTCATAATATAATAATGAGCTTACTTGTCACAACTGGCATTACTTCAAATGCTAAGAAAAGTCTTGGTGAATTGAAATTTATTAGCTCACTTCATTCATTACATTTCAACACTCTGTGGGGGTGGGGGGTGGCGCCCAAAGACAGGCAACTGAGACATGAAATACACAGGTACTCAACAAAAGAGATACTGTACAAATTAGACAGCCATGCTGCGCATAATAATTAAACAAAATTTTTAGCTGAACACACCATTTTATACTTATTATGTGGACAGTGATAAGGCATTCAACATTCAAACAGAGAATCACTTTGGGGTCTGATGGGGCATTATGAAGGCTCCCTTGATTATAACCCAACAGAGGTTAAACTGGATATATTTCTTTAAAACAAAAAAACAAACAAAAGAAAAACAAACAAAAAGAAACAAAATCCTCTCACACCTCCATTTTTTATTAATAAAGAAAAATATCTCGTTCAACCTTTAATGGGCTATAATTAGAATATACAGCGACTATATATAAATATATATAGATATTTATATATGTATAGCGACTTTAATTTTAGATAATATGTTCAATTGCCAATATTTGCTTTTGGCATTATTCTTCCTGTCCAATTATGGTAAAGAGACTATATGAAAATGTCCAAATTGCGTTTTTTTTTCCCTCTGTCCTAAAATGGCAGTGTCTTCATACTTGTCGTGGTGTAAAAAGGGTGTGTGTGCATGTGAGAGAGAGATAGAGAAAGAAAGGTTGTGATGGTTTGGGTTTGTGATAATATTTAATTTACCCTTTATTTTGTTCATACAGTCACAAAATTATCACTTCAAAGCACTTATCAAACATAACATTTCTCAACAGTCACTGGCTGCACTGTCTGACCAATAACTCACCACGGCAACAGCATCTGAAGCCAGCATCTCTGCTGGGGTCATGACAGCAAAGTATGCGACATTAGCCAAGATGTAAATGACTGTAACTAAGGGCAGAGAAATCCATATAGCCCTAGGAAGATTTCTGGAAGAAAAAAAAGAGAGACAATTGTAAATCTTGCTACTCGCTTGAATAAATAAATGGATGTGTGTCTTTTCTACTGCAAACCTATTTTAGCATATATAAAATGCTGTACGGATGAGGTGTCTACTAATTCTCAGCTATAAAACAATTATGACTCGCATACACAATTACGTTCTGATGTTTTTATATCAAATGCTACAATAACTCTTGATAATGTTCTTAGTATGCCTGTAATGGAACAATGCTGACTGAGGGAGGCAATCATTTAAATAGTTATGTTGTTTTGTAAAAGGTGGTTTAGTGGTTAGAATGCTTGGTTTTCAAGCAAACATTTTCAATTCCTGGAATGTTTTTTTGTCTTTGTTCTTTTTTTAAATTTTGCCATCTTAAGTTTTTATAAGCATGATTTTGTTAATTATAGCTTCCAAGTGTCTGTATGTGTTGACGGGTTTACTTGCTCATTGGAAGGAAATGGAAAGGAAGAAACTGAATACAGAAGAAACAGTGCTATACCAAGGACAAGAGCCTGAAACCACACCACAAAATTCTTTGCCATTATTTCTTAACAATGTTATTTGCTTGCTTTCATATATTCAGGCAGTCAGCCAAACAATGTGTCATGCACTTCTCTATTACTGTAAGTGATGAACCTCTCTTGTATTTAACATATTTATCTAATAAGCAGTGTGAATAATCATATGAAGCTGCAGGATGTTAATTATTATTATCTCTGTGTTAGATAAATTTTAGAAGATGAAGGCCCACTATATAAGAGGATTCAAACAATGACAGACTGAGGGATACAAACATAGTTTAAGCTACAGCCACCAAACAAAATAAAAAATAAAAGGGAAAGAAATAAAGCTGTACAGAATGGCAAAACACAGATAATTATGTCATGATAAAAGCTTACATGATGATGTACGGACAGACAGGCAGTCAGACAGATAGTGAGAGAGAGAGAGAGAGAGAGAGAGAGATAGAGAGAGAGAAATAGAGAGAGAGAAATAGAAAGAGAGAGAGAGAGAGAGAGAGAGAGAGAGAGAGAGAGAGAGAGATAGTGAGAGAGAGAGAAATAGAAAGAGAGATAGAGAGAGAGAGAGAGAGAGAGAGAGAGAGAGAGAGAGAGAGAGAGAGAGAGAGAGAGAGAGAGAGAGAGAGAGAGAGAGATCAGCTGCCATCTTCACATCAAAGATTGGCTGCAATGAATCCCCAGCGTCTTCTGTCTTTTTTGTCTTGTTGGTACACTCTTGTAGACTTTTCAGTCGATCTCTTGGCAATATCTTCCAACTTATAATGCAGTTTATCTCTTGCACAACATTTGCCTTCTACTATTCCTTTTGTTAAGATATTCTGTAGGTGTTATATCTTTTTATATGACAAAAATATTTGATATGTCCGACTTTGATCTCATTCATTATTTCTCTTGTCATTCCTAGCTATTCCAGGACCTCTTTGTTTTCTTGTCTTCCCACGAGACTGACCACATTCTTTTATATATCCACATCTCAGGGGCCTCAATTCTTTCTTCTCACTGCTTGTTCATTGTCCATGTTTCCATACAATAAGATAATGAAAAGTATCTACAGTACCTGATGACTATTATTTTTAACTGTCATTTGTTTGGATATTACTATCTGGCTCAGGACAACATGGGAGCCACAGTAGGGCAGTGGTTAGTGCACTGACTTCCTAGCTCGGTGGTCCATGGTTCAATCCCCAGTTGAGGTTGGATTTTTTAGACCGCAAACGGCTCCTGGGTCAACCCAGCCTCATGAATTGGGTACCAGAGCAACTCTGGGAAGGTTAAGGCGGCCGGCGTGATGCTGACCACATCACCCCTAGTGTTCCGATGGTCAAGAAAATATGGGCCTAACACCATATTCCCAATATGCCTCAATGGGCGTGTAACAGGATCCTTTTTATTTCTCCTTTTCATGACATTATACACTAGTGTGTGTTAATATCAACATTAACCTAAATACAATGATAGGAAACTCTTTACAGAGCGATACAACAGGAAGCAATCTGATCATCAGAAGAAGTCCCCCCCGTCGAACAAGTGTTTCGGCCTTGTATACTCCTTTACACTCTGGGGGGGGGGGGGGGGGGGGGGTGGGGGGGGGGGGGCACGACTCCCAAGTGTCTCAGCCTCCTGTTGTCTTGTATCAAAAATGAACCCATTTCACTTTGGTAGCAACTTTAAAATCCATAGTAAAGTATTCTGCAGTGCATAGTTCCTAGGGGTCAGTGAGGAGACAGAAAGAATAGGACTATGGCATGTCATATAAGGCGATCAATATGAGGCTGTGTATAGGGCTGGCAACTTTATCATGTACTCTACCACAGAAACCACTGCTGCAAGACAATGTGAATGCTCAGTGCAGATGTCCTGCGAGGGGACTAGCTAAAGTGGAGGCTCCATGCTCTGTAAGAAGAGCAAAGAAAAATGATGATCATGCTAATAATAATAACAATAACCCCTTCATTCATATCTGACTATGGGAATGTGCCCCTGTGGTGACAGCCCTTCAGTCATATCTGACTATGGGAATGTGCCCCTGAGGTGACAGCCCTTCAGTCATATCTGACTATGGGAATGTGCCCCTGAGGTGACAGCCCTCAGCTGCTTATTTTCCTGGTGTTCCTTTTGACGTTTTCTCCTCACTTCTGCTTGCTGTGAGAGCTTCTTTTTGCCCAGTCTGAGGTGGCATCTTAGACAGCGATCGGCAGCTTCATCCTCTCAGGTTGCTGGATTTATGTCCAGTGCCCTCATGTCTCCCTTTCACACATCTTTGAACCTCAGCTATGGTCGCAGTGTTAACAGTACTTCTAAACCACCCATAATACAGAGTAAAGTGTTAACAATACTTTACGTAAACAAATCTTAACAGTTCTTCATTACCATCATTCCACAGACTAGTATGTATAAATTCTCTACAGAATATGAGCATCACATTAGCAGTGGTTAGAGAGCTGGCCTCTCATGGCAAATGTGCTGGGTTCTAAACACAGTGGCATCACTCTCCAGCTGTTAATGGGTACCTGACTTTGTTCCTGAGTTAGTGAAGGAAAAGGCAGCCAGAAATGGAACTGGTCGCCCCCACCTCTCGATGTTGGACCTGGTACAGTGAAGTTTTTAACACTTCACTCCCCTACGAAAGTATCTGCTATGGGACTATCTTTACCCTTTTTGACTTCAACCTGTACCTGTAGATGTGTGTAAACAAGCATCACATCTGGCTCAAATTAAAACTGACCAAGAAACAATATCACTATTTTATAGTTAAAATAATATGAGTGAGAGAAGACTGCACAGTTTGTAATAATGATCCTCTTAAATAGTTACGATTTCAGATGCACTGGTAGTGTAACGAAGGTATATTCCTTACACATTCGCATACTATTACACAAGACAGTCCATTTTTCACTTCTTACTTGTATGGGTCTTTCAGTTCCTCTGTCACAAAGTTCAAATAATTCCTGAAAAATAAATCATTAATTAAACTGAGAATAACACATAACTATACATTATTAAAGGATAGAACACCTTGTGAAAACCTGTTGATAGCATCACCAGGCAGTCCTTGTTCTGGAACGCCCAGGGTGTGAGAGGTAGAGGAAGACCAAAGAACACATGGAGAAGAGAAAAGGAGACTGACATGAGGGGGAATGAAGAAGACATAGAAAGACTTGGAGCTGATGGCACAGGACAGGAAGCTTGCCATAAGTTTGTTGAAGGCCTATGCTCCATGTGGGGTTGTGATGTGAAAGAAGAAGATACATTATTATCATCATCATATTCGTTTTTTTTTCTCCCTATGGAGCAAGGACCCACCACTATGGCTGGCGCCTGTGCACTGAACCTGAACAAAACATTTTCATGCTCTTACAGTGGTCGTTTCTGCAGTATTTTGTTTTAATACATTATTATAATACATATATACGTATTATAGTCACACCATCACTGCAGGCAGACGCTGGAACTGGGTTGGCCATGTCCTCAGAAGGGACACCGACACCATCACCAGAACTGCTATGCTATGGACCCCAGAAGGACGGTGAAAGAAAGGCAGACCAATGGCAACTTGGCTGAGAACAGTGGATGCTGAGATGCAAAGCATGAACTAGAGTTGGGGCACTCCACGAAGGATGGCCTCCGACTCAGCAAAATGGAGACAATTTGTTGCTGCCCTGGGGGAATTTCTTTTAAGTCCTTGTGCTTGGACTGTTGTTCTGGTCAATGTCATAACATGTTTCTTCAGGGTCCATATCCACTCCTCACTTCAGTCTAAACAACTGTAAGACAGACTGCCAGCTTGCTGGGTCTATCACAGCTTTAGTAGTGTCCCATTTGCCAGAACGTTTCAGGCTATTCTGCACCAGCCTTAATGGTTTGCATAGTATACTCATGAGATTATCACGCACCATTCATCACCTTGTTCCTCTGTCCTGTTTTATCCTTACTTCAACAACTGTTACACTGTCACCATGTTAATCATGTAATTATGTGCATGCACTATGTACTTCTTCGTACACTCTCAGAATGTTTTCAAACAAAGCAGTAGTCAGCTTGAGGCTATTTGAATCTCCGTAGAGCTCTTCCACTATGTACAAACACTTGTAATTATTTTATTAGAACTGCTGTTGTTTTTCATGCTGCCATATTTTGCAGCATGACTGACACTATTCAGGGGTTTAAAACTCATATTTTTGTCCAGGACTTCACTTCATTTGATTTTCTTTCATATTTTCCTATACACTGTTTCTCTGCTTTATGTACAGTTACTGTGATCTGCCAGTGGAACCAGGGATGAGGAGATGATGCTGACGGTAGATAAGGCACATACTAAAGAAACTGGCTGATAGCAGGACAAGGCAGTTCTTATTCTGGAATCCTCAGGACACGACAAGTAAAAGGAGGCTGAAAAAAACATTTCGAGAAGGGAATAGGAGACAAACATGAACAGGACAAAGAAGGCACAGGACAGGAAGACTTTGCAAGAAATTGTAGAAGGCCTAAGCTGAAGGACAATAATAATAACAATAATAATGATCATTATGGTGATACTCGTCTGCTTTGCCCCTATCTTTTAAACACCTACTAAAATATGTTTGGTGGTTGAGTGATTGATATGCCAGCTTTTTTGAAGACTGAGGTTTAAACCATGTGAGAAACCCAGCTGTGACAAACCTGAAGTGGCTAAAGCAGAATTGAGTATTTCCCCCCACAATGGTTGATGACAAAATGTGGAAGAAACTTTACTTTATATGCTTTATGAAGCCTATCACCTATAAAATAAAGGTGGTGTCCACACACAGACCACACACATTTGTATTTCTGTGCTATATTATGATACTGTTTTAATCACAAGTATTAATCCTATGTAAAATTTGATTGAAAATACCAAATAATTTCTAACATAAATGTAAATTTAACTTAGTCATGTATCCCACTCACCAGCCTGAGTATGAAAATAACCCTGAGTAGAAAGCTAAAGCAACCTTCCCAGGCTCAGTGGTTGAGCCTTCAAATGGTGCCTCAAAGTTTTCAGTGGAACCTGCAGATTTGTGAAGTATAGATTGCATTTGACAACAGAAATGTTTGGTGTACTGTAACACATTTGTGAAGTATATATCGCATTCGACAACAGAAATGTTTGCTGTACTGTAACAGATTTGTGAAGTACAGATCACATTAGACAACAGAAATGTTTGGTGTACTGTAACAGATTCATGAAATATTGAACACAATAGACAACAGAAATGTTTGGTGTACTGTAACAGATTTGTGGAGTATAGTTCACATTAGACAACAGAAATGTCTGGTGTACTGTAACAGATTTGTGCAGTATGGTTCACATTAGACAACATAAATGTATGGTTTACTGTAACAGATTTGTGGAGTATAGTTCACATTAGACAACAGAAATGTTTGGTGTACTGTAACAGATTTGTGGAGAATAGATCACATTAGACAACAGTAATGTTTGCTGTACTGTAACAGATTTGTGGAGCATAGTTCACATTAGACAACAGAAACGTTTGGTGTACTGTAACAGATTTGTGGAGTATAGTTCACATTAGACAACAGAAATGTTTGGTGTACTGTAACAGATTTGTGGAGTATAGTTCACATTAGACAACAGAAATGTTTGGTGTACTGTAACAGATTTGTGGAGTATAGTTCACATTAGACAACAGAAATGTTTGGTGTACTGTAACAGATTTGTGGAGTATAGTTCATATTAGACAACAGAAATATTTGGTTTACTGTAACAGATTTGTGGAGTATAGATCACATTAGACAACAGTAATGTTTGGTGTACCATAACAGATTTGTGGAGTATAGATCACATTAGACAACAGTAATGTTTGGTGTATTGTAACAGATTTGTGGAGCATAGTTCACATTAGACAACAGAAATGTTTGGTGTACTGTAACAGATTTGTGGAGAATAGATCACATTAGACAACAGCAATGTTTGCTGTACTGTAACAGATTTGTGGAGCATAGTTCACATTAGACAACAGAAATGTTTGGTGTACTGTAACAGATTTGTGGAGAATAGATCACATTAGACAACAGAAATGTTTGGTGTACTGTAACAGATTTGTGGAGAATAGATCACATTAGACAACAGCAATGTTTGCTGTACTGTAACAGATTTGTGGAGCATAGTTCACATTAGACAACAGAAATGTTTTAGACAACATAGTCACATGTTTGGTGTACTGTAACAGATTTGTGGAGCATAGTTCACATTAGACAACAGTAATGTTTAGTGTATTGTAACAGATTTGTGGAGCATAGTTCACATTAGACAACAGAAATGTTTGGTGTACTGTAACAGATTTCACATAAACAGAAACTTTACTTTAGAACACTACTTTTTTTACTTGTTGTCACTCATAGAAACAAGATCAAGAAACAGTAAAAGAATAACTCTCATCATTTATTTTTCTTTGTGCTCCTTACAGAGCACATAGTCATCATTGTAGCTGTTCCCCTTGCAGGAAGCCAGTATCAAGTAATTCCATGCTCCTACAGCAGTAGTTTCTCATGGCAGCTTTTTGTTCATGATGAGGTTGCCAACCCCATGCACAACCTCATATTAGTGGCCTTGTATGACACGCCTGAGGGTAGTCGTATTCTTTCTTTGTCTTGTCAGAGACCCCCGGGGAACTAGACAGCTAAGGGAGTGATACTGAGGACAATTAGTGATCACTTGTTAGAGAACAACGCTGAACTAGATGAATCCACAAGGCTGGGATTGTTGGGGTTTGGTGTGGCCGTCGGCATATACTCAAGTAGAGATGTGGCTGGTCACTCAACACCAGTTAAGGTGTAACCGTGGTGCTGATGATGATGTGTGTATGGTGGGATTCGTATCTCTATCCCAACAGTAGGCAGTTAGGTGTTGATGATGAGTTACTCTAAAACAATCTTGACAATTATAACCTCACACAACAGACAGATGATTTGATGGGTTAACATCTTGTATATTTACTTCACTCAGACATTGGTGAATAACAAAGTGACGTTTATTTACAGTTTGGTCAGCAACCATTGAAATAAAATGGCATGCCCAACCTTCCACTGAGGCTGGTCATGATATTACAGTACAAAATTCACAGGCAACTCCTTTCTGACTTCTTTCATGCTCCATCATTACTATATATGCTGACACTGCTTCTATAATTTCTATATACTCTGGAGGTCAATGTGATTAGAACTTGAGAATCCCTGTTGTCATTTGTCTACTTTCTTGTCCTAACAGTCATCTTAGTAACTGGTTGTTTCTTATACTGGTTCTATAAAATCTCTGTTTGCTTCTAACTCCTTGAAAAACGAGAATCTGGTGAAACTAACTGATGTATCTTCTGATAAGACTGGTCTAACCACCAGGGCTGGCTATTTCTATCAATTGTCACTTGTTTCACACTTCTCCCCTTAGCTACTGTTGATCGTTCTCTGCTGCCTCTAGTTCTGCACTAGTCTACACTGATCGCTCTTTTCACACAACATGCCTAAGAAAAATTCTCCAAATCTTTTGGCCGAATACCATCACCAACCAAGATCTGCTTACTCGGAGCAAGCAAGAGGACATGCACACCATCATAGCTGGCAGACACTGGAGCTGGGTTGGCCATGTCCTCAGAAGAGACCCCAATGCCATCACAAGAACAGCTATGCTATGGACCCCTGAAGGAAAACGAAAGAGAGGCCGACCAAAAACAACTTGGCGGAGGACTGTGGAGGCTGAAATGCAAAGAATGAACCAGAGTTGAGGCACTGTACGAAGGATGGCCGCCGACCGAGCAAAGTGGAATCAATTTGTTGTTGCCCTACAAGACGCCACCAGGCATAATGGCCACTGACTGCTTTGACGGTCGGCGGCTAAGGATCAAAGAAGAAGACACTAATCGCTAGTCTTGACATACCTGTCGTCTGTCGTCTTGGGATGAACAGCATAATTTTTGAAACTGCTGACACTGTCTCTCTTGTCACTGAATAACACAAACGTATCTAACATCTATGAATAGTGGTGTTCTGAGCGAATTGGTGGCTAGACAAATATATTAACATTTCTATGAACACAGAGGCAATCACTCCATAGTATATTGTCCGAATGTACCACAAAACTGCGCTCACCACAAAATCTTTAATACAAAGCAAAAACTTGCCTCCTACGCTAAGCGCGTTCTATCTCTGACTGACTAATTAGATGCATCGATTTCCCATTACAATTATTATTCGAAGTTTCTCGATTAACACAGTTCACACTTCCTTGTGTGCAATTTCTATCGCATAGCTAACTCAGCCAAAACTCATTGGTTAATCCAGAGGTTTTCAAACTTTTTTGGTCCGCGGCTCCCTTGACCTGTGCATAAATCACCACGGCTTCTCTCTATACTATATATTATATATAAGCAATTGTACCCAAAAAAGATAATGACTTCTGAATGTGCATATTTTTCACCAGCATCCGCCATGATGACATCAGAGTTAGTGATCAGCTGTTCATAACATAGACCTGCTCTGGAGTTTTATGGTGCATTTGTCAATAACTTCTAGTACCTAATGACACATATTGGTACACGTAATAATACCTCGGTGCACACATGTCATCCTACGAAGATCTATATTCATTGATGGACCTTGGCTCATAATATCGAGTCCAACACTTTTCCCAAGCCACTGCGACGCCCTTAACCGAGGGCCACGATGCCCCTGGGAGCTGTGACGCACAGTTTGAAAACCTCTGGGTTAATCCCTTAAGGGCCATAAAAATGAGTAGTCGCCCTTTGACAAATGAGACCATTTTTTTTTTCGTACGCCCGCTAATACTCGAGGCGAAATCTCAGGTTATTATTAATGTGTAACCTGAGACTGATTTTACGTGATGATCCCTTTTATCTTGCACAGAGACAGGTGTCCCTCGCCATTCAGGCAGATACTCGCCGATTTCAGAGGTACCCATTTAGAGCTGGGTCGGCTCAGGAGCCGCCAGTCCCTGGTCGACGACACTGCTTCAAATGTCTTCGCCAGGTCTCGTATTAATCCAGTCAAATCCCCGGTCGATGAAAAATCTTCAAATGCCCTCGCCCGGGTTTGATCCTGGATCACCAGGTCGCCAGCGCTGTGTTTTAACCCCTACGCTAGCGCGGCTCCCAAATAAGACTATAAGTCATAGCCTCTTCTCCTCCTAAGTTATTTTAATAGCGTTATGCAAATTTTTGAAATCCTAATTTCCGACACCCCACAATCTATAAACTAAATCCACAACATTTTCTTAAGGGGCATAATTAACGATTTATCTCCCTTTGCCCAAATTCAACAAGTCACAATATCATCTCCCATTTAGTAAGGTCTAATAGTCTGTTACTACCGATATGCAAATTTTCTAACCTGTGTTGTACACTCGATTTTCTTATTCCACACTTACTTACTTAGTCGTTCTCCTTCTACTGTGAGGGTAGAGGTTTCTTATTCTATACTGACCTCAAACTCCCAGTCAAAAGATGAAGAAGGGCAATTAGGAGCAGGAATAGCAATACCAAAATTAAAAATGTATAAAAGATACAAAGTAACAGGTAATACATCCATCTTTACAGCAGAATTAGTGGCAATCTTAAAAGCTTTAGAAATAGCTGCAGAAAACCCACCAAATAAAGTAACCATTCTCACAGATTCCCTTTCATCAGTACTAGCTACCAGAAACAGAAATGAATGTAGGCCAGATAAAAAAAAGGAACCCGTTACATGCCCAATGTAGGCCAGATATTATATTAAATACTACAGGTCAATACATATCTGCACACTATAGGATGCAGTGTAACACTAACATGGATACCATCACATGTGGGGATAGCAGGAAATGAGCTTGCAGACAAAGAAGCCAAAGGGGGAAGAACTAGCTATAACAAAATTGAAGTAGGCTTAGGGAAGTTTGAAATTAAGAGCTTAATTGCTCAAGCAATGACTAAAGAGTGGATAACAGCATGGGACCAAATTAAAAAAGCAAGAAAATATAAAATCCTAAAAAAAACCAAGCAAAAAATGTCAGATAAAAGATGAACTAAAAATACCAATTAATAAAAAATTGCTGGGGCTCAAGGTTGGAACTGGATATTTCATGATAGACGAACCCACGTGTGAAGAGTGTCAAGAAACAAACACAATTAGACACTTTCTGATGGACTGCAAATAATATGACCAGCAGAGGCAAAACATTAAGATATACTGTAGTAACCACAAGGTAGAAATGAATGTAGAACATCTCATAGGCACTAAGGTAAAAAAAGGTAAAGGATCCCGTTACACGCCCATTGATGCATATTAGGAATATGGTGTTAGGCCCATATTATCTTGACCGTCGGCATACTAGGGGTGATGTGGTCGGCATCACGCTGGCCACCTTAACCTTCCCAGAGTTGCTCTGGTACCCATTTGGGGCTGGGTCTACCCAGGAGCTGTTTGTGGCCTAAAAAATTCCCGCCACATCTGGGGATCGAACCATAGACCACTGCGCTAGGAAGCCGGTGCACTAACCACCATGCTACCGCGGCTCTAAGACCCCATCAGAAATACAAAAGTTAATAAACACTTATTACAAAAACAACAACTAACATATACAAAATAAATAAATAAGTAGTCTACACTGGTGAAAGACTCCGCCCAGATAAATACGGATTGACCAAAAACCCTCCAGTGAAAAATACAAACATACCAGTTTAGACAATATCATATTTTGGGTAATAAAACCACATTGAGCTATAACTACAAAAGTAAAAAAAAAAAACCTACTAGAGATAATACAGTATAAAATAAATACAAACAAAAGGATATTACAATAAATGAAATGCGTCCTGATATAACCAACAGCTCCATGTAGATGGTTGAAAGAGCATGCTACAAAGAAAAGTAGCTAGCACAAAAAAATGTTACATTGGCATCAAATGTGGGGCTGGCAGGGATGGACGTGTGGGGGTATGCATCCATCATGTGTATAACTGGTGGCAGAGGGAACAGTTAGCATTCCTACCCTTTGACATATGCTGAGGGAGATTGAGCACCTTAGGGTTTGCCCAGATTGCAATGATGTCGCTTCTGTTCAACAATAACAATAACTACACAAGACAAGCATAACTTTTCCCACGTTTTGTTGGGTTTTCCCTCAGCAGAACTAACACAAAATCCACTTTCATTAGCCAATAAAATGAACATTTTTATTGACTCTTAGTAAGGCAAAGAACTGGTATTAGAGTGTTTCAGTATGCATATTTTTTTCTAAAAAAAACTTTAAATACATGTGTTATAATTTATAACAGAAGGATTACTGAGTAACTGTGGTAAAACTGTAAAAACGGTATTAAAACCTGTAATAAAAATGTCATGTATGTAAATATGAGCTTCATGAGGCACAATCACAAAACAAGCTGAGCTTTGCTCTTGAAACACCTTCGATCATCAGAACATAGCAGAGGCCAGTATATCCTAAACAATAACAATACACTGGGGGAACAAAAAAAAAACCTCCTCAGAATTAGGTGATAGCAAGCAAGGTACAAAACAAAATTTCAGTAAAACATTTTTTCTTTAAGATATTAATTTCTTGTGACTGAATAGACTTTGCGTGTGGCGTTGGGCAGAGCAACCTGGCCTTTAAGGTGAAGACGGGGGTGCGACAGGGATGCCCCTTGTCACCCGCTCTATTTTTGACAGTCATAGACTGGGTGATGTGCCAGACGGCGGTCCGAGAGGAATGGTATGGACTACATTTTCTACATTGGAGGATCTGGAGTGTGCAGATGACATTGCACTACTGGCACATTCACATCAGCGCATCCAGGAAAAAACGGATATACTTAGTGGGTATGGCCGGCGGGTGGGTATGGACATCAGTCTAGTGAAGACAGAGGTCATGACGCTCAATGTGAGCAACCCTGAGCCCATATCAGTAAGGAATCGGCAACTGGAGCAGACAGACACCTTCACATGCCTGGGATGCATGGTGGCACCAGATGGCGGATCGGGCAAGGACATCAGCGGCAGAATGAGCGGGGCAAGAACAGCCTTTTTTTGGTCTAAACAACGTCTGAAGTCCTCTCAGTACAGCACAAGCACAAAATTAAGATTATATCAGAGCTGTGTGCTTTATGTGCTTCTCTGTGATGCGGAATGCTGGAGAGTTACAGAGAAGGAAATGTCGAAATTGTCCTCTTTTCACACAACATGCCTAAGAGAAATTCTCCTAGTCTTTTGGCCGAATGCCATCACCAGCCAAGATCTGCTTACTCGGAGCAAGCAAGAGGACATGCACACCATCATAGCTGGCAGACGCTGGGGCTGGGTTGGCTGTGTCCTCAGGGGAGACCCGGATGCCATTACGGGAGCAGCTATGCTATGGACCCCTGAAGGAAAACGAAAGAGAGGCCGACCAAAAACCACGGGGGCTGGGATGCGGGGAGTGGGTCGGAGTTGGGGCACTGTATGAGGGATGGCCGCCGACCGAGCAAAGTGGAATCAATTTGTTGTTGCCCTACAAGACGCCACCAGGCGTGATGCCCACGGTCGGTGGCTAAGGATCAAAGAAGAATAGGCTTGGAAAGACCTTCATTTTATGGCATGCATTTATTGAAGGCCTTGGGGAGCTAAAGGATACAGATTCATTGATTGATAACTTTGAGTATAGAATTTCTGGGTGGGTTTTTTTTTTTTTAATGGCTGGAAAAAAGAAAACAGCTTAGATAATGATGTTGGAACGTATCACCTGTCAATCAAAACAGAACAGTCGCAGTCACAAAACAAAGAAGTAAAAGGGGTCACGATTAGATTACATGAGAGAAAAATAGACGTAAGAGAATGGATACACTTTGGACCTAATCTTTTGTGATCAGACAGAAAATGTTAAATTAGCATGAATTAATGATCTGTATAAAAATAGGTTTTAGCACGACCTGGAGAAAATAATAAGTTGTAAAATAACAGATCATGGCAGTGTGTAGAAAACAGTTTAGCACAATGAACTGGAAACAACAGGGTGTCATAATTTGGATTTAAACAAATAAAAAAAAAAGAAATAAAAAGAAGAATTGTACAAACCCATAGCTATGCTGACAATCCCAGTGATGATAATGATGACGAGGGCCAAGATTTTGGTGAAGGTGAAGATGTCCTGGACTCTGGTTGCCCATTTTACATTAGAGCAGTTGATAAATGTCAGGATTGCTGCAAAGAAAAGGATCATATATATATATATATAGTTTAATAGTTTGCTGGGACAAAAAAACATCTGGGGGGTCAGCTGTGATTGAAAATTACATCTGGGGTGGGGCAGCTGTGATGGAAAATGACATCTGGGGGTCAGCTGCGATGGAAAATGACATCTGGGGGTCAGCTGTGATGGAAAATGACATCTGGGGTGGGTCGGCTGTGACTGAAAATGACATCTGGGGGGTCAGCTGTGATGGAAAATGACATCTGGGTGGGTCAGCTGTGATGGAAAATGACATCTGGGGGGTCAGCTGTGATGAAAAATGACATCTGGGGAGCAAAAGGGTAATGATTCATTGATTGACAGCTTTCAGCACAGTATTTCTGGGTTTTTTTCTTCTTTTAACTGTCCCTATTATTGAGCAAAACCATGAAATATATTATACAAACTGTCTGGTTGCATGCACATTTCAAAACCTATCCACTATTTAACAGTCTGTGTTTCACCACCCCCCAACATTATTTCTTTCCTTCTTCCCCCCCCCCTCCCCCCAGTCTTTTTCATCTCATGTATAATGTATTGAAGTATGTCCCTGACATGTGCATAAATGTTTATAAAGTGCATTTAGGATACATTATTGTTGAGTAAATGAGCTGTGCTCAATTTGAAATTTTGGTTTGCAGTGATGTGCATACTTGGGACATGAGAATGTTGCCTGCAGTGACAGGTGTATTAGTGAGACAGTACAGTCCTGGGTCTCCCTCCCCGCGCGAGCGACGAAATCTGTTCGGACAGTTATCTGGTTGATCCTGCCAGTAGTCATATGCTTGTCTCAAAGATTAAGCCATGCATGTCTAAGTTCACACTGTCTCACGGTGAAACCGCGAATGGCTCATTAAATCAGTCGAGGTTCCTTAGATAACACGATCCTACTTGGATAACTGTGGCAATTCTAGAGCTAATACATGCTTACCGTGGGCAAGTTCCGTATCCTACTAGTGACAGGCTGTTGCTACTGGTGTCAGACTGTATCGGCTAGACCGTTCCTCTGACATCCAGGCCGGGTCTTGCTGCATGGGCAACAGCTTGATCTACAATTGCCCAACCTCGTGCCACCGAAAGTTATTTCGGGAGGTACGCTCCTTTGGTCAGAAATGACTGGTAGGGAAGATAACAGTCCTGGGTTGTAGTGATTTTATTATAATGTTTATACTTTAGCTTTCCATGGCTCATAAGGGCTTTTTAAAATGTCTTCACTTATGCTTAAATATATTTAGCAATATCTAAGTTGAAATTCTAAGTTGATCTAAGTTCAATATCTAAGATCAATATCTAAGTTCAATATCTAAGATCAATATCTAAGTTCAATATCTAAGATCTAAGATCAATATCTAAGTTGAAATAAGTGGTCTATGGTTCGATCCCCAGATGAGGCGGAAAATTTTTAGGCCACAAACGGCTCCTGGGTCGACCCAGCCCCCAAATGGGTACCAGAGCTACTCTGGGAAGGTTAAGGCGGCCGGCGTGATGCCGACCACATCACCCCTCGTGTGCCGACGGTCAAGATAATATGGGCCTAACACCATATTCCCAATATGCCTCAATGGGCGTGTAACGGGTTCCTTTACCTTTACCTTTTTAAGTTGAAATTGCAAATATGTTCAATGGCCAAATTTAGCAAACGGTACAATTACTAAGGTGTAAGATAGGTAGTTTTTCAGCTCTCTGAAAGACAAAAAGAGAAAGTGTGAAAAATAGTGACAGCCTTTGAGGCAACCTTATACAGCTAATGCCTGCATTTACATGCAAAGGATGCACTAAGTCGCTCCACCAACTAGGACACAAACTAAGTGTCTCCATTAGCCCAAAACTTATATGAGGGAGAGTAGGATATTTGATAGCTTCATGGATATAACTATATAATCTCTGCTAATAAATGCGTAGACTGACTTAATTTTTATAGTCCATAGTCTCAAAGGTCATGGCCTATTTAGATAAGCCTAATGAGAAAGATTTGAGACAGAGGAGAATATAAGAAGTCCACTATCATAGCTTCAAGTGGCAATATTATTAAAACTCTCTTTTTTCTCTCTCTCTCTCTCTCTCTCTTGTGCTACCAACCTAATCAGAAACCCATGATGTTATCAAATTCTTAAAGATAATAAAAATTGTTTACTACAATTCAAATCAGGTTGAGCTAGGTCAGGCAAAGGTTGCAATTGGCCTTTAAGCTTCATCACAATAATCGTACTGAAATTCTGATGTCACCTGAAACTTGAAATTTTGCTTGTCTTGACACTTTTCCTGTCTTAACACTTTTTCCTGTATTGACACTGATCTTATGGTGAAGCTTTTGCTTGTCTTGATACTTTGCTTGTTTTGAAAAAAAGACCTTATGATGAACATTTGTTTGCTGATTTTAAAACCTTGAAATTATGCCATATCTTAGAACCTTGAAACCATTTGTGCATTAGCTTTTTGCTGGTTGAGATTGCTAGCCTCTAAGCTTTGCTTGTTGAGATCGCTAGCCTCTAAGCTTTGCTTGTTGAGATTGCTAGCCTCTAAGCTTTGCTTGTTGAGATTGCTAGCCTATAAGCTTTGCTTGTTGAGATTGCTAGCCTCTAAGCTTTGCTTGTTGAGATTGCTAGCCTCTAAGCTTTGCTTGTTGAGACTGCTAGCCTCTAAGCTTTGCTTGTTGAGATTGCTAGCCTCTAAACTTTGCTTGTTGAGACTGCTGGCCTCTAAGCTTTGCTTGTTGAGATTGCTAGCCTCTAAGCTTTGCTTGTTGAGACTGCTAACCTCTAAGCTCTGCTTGTGCTGATCTCCGCTTGTGTTCAACAATCTTATTCTTATGTTCAGCCATTTTATTCCGACAATTAAAGATCGCCTGTTAGAGAACAGCACTGCAATAGATAAATCAACAAGGCTAAGATTGCTGGAATTTGGCATCAAACGTAAGGCTAGCAAGGATGCACATATGAGAGGATGCTTCCATCGTGTATACAACCAACATGCAACACGGACAGTTAGCATTCATACTTTTCGACATATACCGAGGGAGACTGAGCACCTATGGGTGTGCACAGAGAGCAATGCTGTCGATTCTGTTCAACAATAACAATTCTTCTGCGACTCAGCTGTAAAATATTCGGCCAAGTGTCCTCAACATCCTTCAGAAACATTTATACTAATATTAGTATGCAGACTAGTTCGACCTGCACTGAAACAACTGGTGTACTGCACCAAAGCACAGATGTCATTTATCTGCTGTTATGAGTGTTGGTTCTATGCGGGATGAACTTGTACTTTAGGCATTATATTAATATGGGCATTGAGAAAATAGTAATAACAATTATCCTCACTTGACTAACAATTATAATGTGGGTTGTTTTCACTCTGTTGTTATACTCGATCAGTTCTTCAATGTGTGTTGTAAGCACATCATGGGGTGAAGCAATCTTGATAAAGGTATATTTAGAGGGATTGCTGCACACAATGCTGAGCCTCGCTGTTGCTGTCATTTTTGACGGTGTGAAAGACACCAACCTAATTTATGTTTGGTTTAATGTGATCTAAGAGAGATAAATGTTTATTATCTTTCTGTGACAAGTTTGACTGGTGATTATCTTCCCCTGTCTTATGTTGTCCTGTCTCAGGCAATGTCTTATAGTTGACACGTCTTAAGTCTATTTATAGGACCATATACGGAGTATCTTTACCACCCGTTTGGGCGGAAACACCTGGTCTGGTTTAGCCTCGATCTGGTCTATGCTCTTTGGCATGCGCAGGTCTTGGCGCAAAGACCGAGAGACTTTGTTTCAAGCAGAGTGTACCTGAGGCTTAGAACGGATGTACCGATCTGTAGATTTCTCTCTGCCAAGTTTCGATAGGGATTTGGAAATTCTGGGAATGACTGTTTTGTCATTCTTCCTTCCCTGAGTGATTCTTTATGCCAGTATTGGCTGTGTTGTGTTACCTTAGAGTGTAAGGATTCTATGAGAAGGTAACTGAAACATTATTCAGTCTTTTTCGTCTCGATTAGATCTTAAAGGGTACATTTAATGCTGATGGCGACATAGTGAGCGAAGCTCACGAGGAGTTAATATACTGTACCCCAGTATGGCTACATATTTGAAAGACTAGGTCTAAGTTGACCTGTTATACATATAAGCCTAAGAATCAACTTTATGGATCCGCAATGCAGGCGGAATATTGTTTGGCAGAAATATATTTATTCTCAGAAGTTTATGTAAACTGAGAGTCACCTGATTATCGAGGCCCGCAACCTGCGGCCTGATTTCGTCATCATTAAATTGGTCCGTGTTTACGGCCAATCTTCTTCACCAGAATGAAGTACCTGGCATGTGAGGCCAGAATGAAGTCTTTGGCTAGTTGTAGGACAATAGCGTTGACTTTGTTAAATAACTGATATCGCCCGTACTAGGCAATATATTTGCTAGGGCTTACCTGACGGGGCTCAGTCAGGGATTAGAGCTATTGCATGAACAGTAATTATTGGTCAAGACATTGTTACATGTCTAAGCTGTTCGGGATCTGTGATGCCTGATGTTAACCTTCATAACTACACATATAATGTCCATGATCTTGTACTATTGACTGTTTCGTCCATCATCATATTATCGTACGTCACGAATAAATATTGTAAACGTCAGCAGCATTCCCTACTTCACTGACTTCTACTTGTGGTTGTGTGAGTCTATGTGAAGTCGTCCAAGAGCCTATACGGCCTTCGTGTTGTCAGCACTACTATTCACTCACCTACACGATCAACCACAGTCTTATACAAGCACTACACATCTGTATTTACATGTATGCTGATACTAGGTGTGTCTCTACTATACCCTGGCGGCACCTCATGCCGGTGACCTAGATACACCGCATTATTGTGACACGCCCACTCTGTCATCTTTACAACACACAAACACAAGCGGGCAGTTATACATCTGGAGCGAATAGAACGTTACATCTCTACATCTCCAGCCTCAAACAGACAGTAAACAGACTTTTACACTCGCCAAAACGCTAAAACTAAAGTCATTAGCTATGACTAAGCACTGTATCTAAGCATGACGAAGAGAGTCCGTGGCTATGCTTTGGAGCATTCAGAAGTGTCCGCCTATGTGGCTTGGTTCACTAAAGATGTGTAGAAGAATCTACTTATAAAAAGTGTTAATGAGTCTAGATTCGACTCAGAATCAAGTGTGAAATTATAATTCAATGTGGTAAAACCCACTTCATCAGGATATCCATAGTATGAAATAGTCAAGATGACCAGAAATATATATTGAAAGACTTTCCAAGGTTAGTATAACCTACGAATATAGATATAAACATTTGTGGAAAAATTACAATGTGTTGGAAAGAATTATAAGAAAATATATTTGAGCGGACAAAGAAATAAATGTGCAAGAAAGCACAGAACTGTAATATTACGGATTTGATATAGACATCCAATGTGTCAATAATGACTATGGAAGAATAAAGTTAGAGGACTACGAAATAAGTATGCAAGAAAAACACAAGAAAATTATTATGAATATCAGAATGAAAATTTATAGAATCATTGAAATTGTGAAGAGATGATATATTGAAGGAATCGACTTATGCCTATGACTTACTGTTAAAAATTTATGTCGGAGCAGTGTATGGGATTCATGACAGTCTTTTGTCTTAAAAATGAAAGTCGTTAAAACTAAAGTCTTCGAAGAATCTATGAGAAGTTTCAGATTCTTAATTTATTCATTTCGACCATTGAAAGTTTCCAGTTGAGTTGATAAATACGAATACATAATCGAACATGAACGATTATACAGAAACAGTTAAGCTAGTTTTACATATCAAGTTGAATAAAAACAATTTTAAAGCCGTTGGCCATACAGAAAGAATAATTTTATTGCATCAACATGACAGTAGAATATAAAATAAAGAAAACCCTAGATAATCAACACATAAAGTTTGTTCTTTACAATGTGCTTCATATGTCTCATCGCGAAAGCACACAGTGACCTCTACTATTCATAAAATCAAATACTATGTGCAAATGATTACTAGCAACATGTTAAAATAAAAAAAACTGGCAGATACCATAATTTTTCTTTTTTAACCATTTTTCTTTACGATCATCTAAGCTGTGTAAATTTATCGCAGTGCAAACATTTGGTGCTCAGAACTGATATGCTCCACTAGTCGCAGAGAGCTGAGACTTTGCACGCAGCTCCCTTTCTTGGCATACTTGAATCTACCAGGTTTTGACAAGCATTAACCAGGCAAACATCATAAAGACAGCTGCAGCAGAAACATGTGAAGTTCGACTTGGGAACAAGAGACAGAGGAAACCTTGGTGGACAGATGTTAAAGAGAAAATAAGAGAGAAGAAAAAGGCATGGAAACAATACGTAGGAGCTAAAAACACAGCAGGAAAAACAGAGAAATATAGAGAATATGTGACACTCAGAACAGAAGCAAAGAACAAGGTGCTAGCAGCAAAACAAAGTCCTGGGAAGAATTTGGAGAAAAGATAGAAAACGATGCGCAAGAAAACAAGAAATTATTCTATAAGACCCTAAAAAATATGAGGAAGGAAAAACAGTGCCCTCTTAAATTTATAAAGGACAAGCAAGGCAAATTGCTTACTGTCCCAAAAGAAGTAATGGAAAGATGGAAAGAATATTTTCCAGAACTCCTGGATGGTGAGCAAGGTCAAGCATCAGAAATGATAATCACTGGCACAGAAGAGGACACCAATGGTGATGAAGATGACATAAAGATGGAAGAAATGAAAGCAGCACTGGAGAAAACCAAGATGGGCAAAGCAGCAGAACATGATGGCATAACACCAGAAATGGTTAAGTACATGAGAGCAGCAGGCGACCTATTACTCCTAAGGGTCCTACAGGCAGCTTGGTGCAACAAGACCGTACCAAAGGATTGGGAGATTACCATTATAACACTGATTTTCAAAAAAGGTGACAACCGACAATGTGGAAACCACAGAGGCATATCCCTTCTCAGTGTCCCTGGTAAAATCTACTCTAGAATCCTATAGCAGAGACTCAGACACCTAGCTGAGCCACAAATGGATGAGGTCCAGTGTGGTTTCTAAGCAAATCGAAGTACTCAAGACCTAATCTTCACACTCAGACAGTTGAGTGAAAAGGCTCTTGAGTATAAGAGTGAGATCTTCTTTGCTTCTTAAATCTGGAAAAGGCATTTGACAAGGTCCCCTGGAACAAACTCTGGGACTGTTTGGCAAGGAAGAACATTCCATCACCTCTGATTTATGCTATACAGAGCTTCTAAAAGTCTTGCAGAAATTATGTGAGGACGGCAAACCATAAGTCAGAAGAATTCAGGACCGCCACTGGTGTAAGACAAGGTGATATCCTGTCACCTTATCTTTTCATACTCCTCATGGACGATGTCATCAAGGCATGTAAGGAGAGGACAGGAAAGTATTCAGTGGGGTACTGGAAGATGAGACAGGTCTGTATTTCAGAGCTTGCATTTGCTGATGATGTTGCCCTGATTGCTAAATCAGAGGCACATCTTCAATCCAACTTGCAAGTCTGGAAAGAAGAGCTGAAGAAGAGACGGATGATCATAAGCAGCTCGAAAACAAAAACCATGGTGATATCATGAGAGGAAAGAAGACATCAGATTAAGCTGGGAGAACAGGTCCTGGAGCAGGTCGAACACTTTAAATACCTTGGAGCTGTCATAGACCAGATGGGAGGCATCAAAGAAGAGTTGGCTACCTGAAGAGAAGCAGCTGGAAGACTTTTTCAAGCCATAAATTGAGGATTCTTCAGCAAAAGAGAAGTTGGTAAGAAGACGAAGATGGCTGTAAACCGTTTCACCTATGCCCCAGTCTTGACGTATGGATGCGAGTCATGGGCAATGACTACAACCCACAAAAGCCAGATCCAAACCTCAGAAATGAGGTATCTGAGGAAGGTGGTTGAAGTAACAAGAAGAGACATGGTCCGCAACCAGACGATACCTCAAGGCCTAAAAACCTAACCCCTGCTGACCCAAGTAGAACAGTCCCAACTGAGATGGTTTGGCCATGTCTGCAGAATGGAAGAAGATCGGCTACCACGGCAAGCATGGGAAACTAAGAGCCAGGGATCCAGATCTCCAGGACGACCCAAAGTCCGCTGGGAGGACAACATTAGAAAATCTTTGAAGGACCGAGGACTAGAATGGAACCAAGCCAGGAGGAAGACAGCCGATACAATAGTATGGCGCTCTCTCTTACAAACCTCTACACCTCACGGTAGAAGAGGAACGACTAAGTAAGTAAGTGTAGTGGTTTGGAAGAGAGAGCGCCAGACCATTCTATCAGCTGTCTTCTTCCTGGCCTGGTTCCATTTTAGTCCTCGGTCCTTCAAAGATTGTCTAATGTTGTCCTCCCAGCGGACTCTGGGTCGTCCTGGGGGTCTGGATCCCTGGCTCTTTGTTTCCCATTGCTTGTCGTGGTAGCCGATCTTCTCCCATTCTGCAAACATGGCCAAACCATCTTAGTTGAGACTGTTCTATTTGGGTCTGCAGCGGATGGGATTTTAGGCCTTGACGGATCGTCTGGTTGCGGACCATGTCTCTTCTTGTTACTTCAACCACTTTCCTCAGATACCTCATTTCTGAGGTTTGGATCTGGCTTTTGTGGGTTGTAGTCATTGCCCACGACTCGCATCCATATGTCAAGACTGGGACATAGGTGGAGCGGTATACAGCCATCTTCGTTTTCTTACCAACCTCTTTCTTGCTGCGGAATCCACGATTTATGGCCTGAAAAAGTCTCCCAGCCGCTGCTTTTCGAGTGGCCAACTCTTCTTTGATGCCTCCCTTTCGGTCTATAATAGCTCCGAGATATTTAAAGTGGTCGACCTGCCCCAGGACCTGTTCTCCCAACTTAATCTGATGTTTTCTTTCTTCTCGTGATATCACCATGGATTTTGTTTTAGAGCTGCTTATGACCATCCCTCTCTTCTCCAGCTCTTCCTTCCAGACTTGCAGGTTGGATTGGAGATGTGCCTCTGATTTAGCAATCAGGGCAACATCATCAGCAAATGCCAGCTCCGAAATATAGACCTGTCTCATCTTCCAGTACCCCACTGAATACTTTCTTGTTCTCTCCTTACATGCCTTGATGACATCGTCCATAAGGAGTATGAAGAGGTAAGGTGATAGGATATCACCTTGTCTTACACCAGTGGTGGTCCTGAACTCTTCTGACTTATGGTTTGCTGTCCTCACATAATTTCTGCAAGACTTGTAGAAGCTCTGTATAGCATGAATCAGAGGTGCTGGAATATTCTTCCTTGCCAAACAGTCCCAAAGTTTGCTCCAGGGGACCCTGTCAAACGCCTTTTCCAGATCTATGAAACAAAGATGGATCTCACTCTTATACTCAAGGGCCTTTTCACTCAGCTGTCTGAGTGTGAAGATTAGGTCTTGAGTACTTCGGTTTGCTCGGAATCCCCACTGGACCTCATCCAATTGTGGCTCAGCTAGGCGTCGGAGTCTCTGCTCTAGGATTCTAGAGTAGATTTTACCAGGGACACTGAGAAGAGATATGCCTCTATGGTTTCCACATTGTCGATTGTCACCCTTTTTGAAAATTGGTGTTATGATGGCAATCTCCCAATCCTTTGGTATGGTCTTGTTGCACCATGCTGCCTGTAGGACCTTTAAGAGTAATAGGTCGCCTGATGCTCCCATGTACTTAACCATTTCTGGTGTTTTACCATCATGCCCTGCTGCTTTGCCCATCTTGATTTTCTCTAGTGCTGCTCTCAGTTCTTCCATCTTTATGTCATCTTCACCATCATTGGTTTCCTCTTCTGTGTCAGTGGTTATCATTTCTGATGCTTCATCATGCTCACCATCCAGGAGTTCTGAGAAATATTCTTTCCATCTTTCCATTACTTCCTTCGGGGCAGTAAGCAATTTGCCTTGCTTGTCCTTTATAAATCTGAGAGGGCATTGTTTTTCTTTCCTCATGTTCTTTAGGGTCTTATAGAACAATTTCTGGTTTTCTTGTGCATCTTTTTCTAGCTTTTCTCCAAATTCTTCCCAGGACTTCTGTTTTGCTGCTAGCACTTTGTTCTTTGCTTCTGTTCTGAGTGTCACATATTCTCTATATTTTTCCATTTGTCCTGTTGTGTTTTTAGCTCCTAAGTATTGTTTCCATGCCATTTTCTTCTCTCTTATTTTCTCTTTGACTTCCTCTGTCCACCAAGGTGTCCTCTTTCTCTGGTTCCCAAGTCGGACTTCACCGCATGCTTCTGCAGCAGCTGTCTTTTATGATATCCTTGAATTTATTCCAGAGGGTTTCCAAGTCATCAGGTCGTTCTTCTGTGTTGCTCACTGCTGTAGCAATAAGCCCCTGATATCTGGTCTTAATTTCTGGCTCTCTCAGCTTGTAGGTCCTAATGCTCATTTCTCCTGCTCGTTTACTTGGTTTCTTGCGTGATGTTGGGCAGTTCCTAGGCTGAGCAACTCTTTCAGTTGTTCGTTTGATTGTTAGCAGGTAGTGATCACTTCCAATCTCTGGCCCCCTCCAGACTCTTGCATCTCGGACATATCTGAATGAGCTTCTCCGAACAATGGCATAGTCGATCACTGACTTCTCATTCTTGGTTGGTTCACATCTAGTGTATGCATGTATGCGCTTATGGGGGAACTTTGTGTTTGTAATGATCAGATTCTGCTCACTGCAGAATCTAAGGAGTCGCTTTCCATTCTCATTGAGAGTATCTTCTCCATATCTTCCGATAACTCCACCCCATCTAGCATGGTCATTTCCAACTCTGGCATTAAAATCTCCGAGCATAATAACTTCATCTAGACAGTCATCCACTGTCCTTTGAAGCAGCTCGAAGAATTCCTCCTTGACCTCTGCTCTCTCATCCTCATTTGGCCCATACACTATGACCAGGTTGACTATGGTTTCTCCTTCTTTTAGTTTTACAACCATAATGCGCTCCGAGACAAAGTTCCATCCCTTGATACTATCTTTTTGATTTTGGGCCACAATGCAACCCACGCCCCCTTTAGCTCTTTCAGATATGGGTACACCACTGTAGAGCAACATGTTGCCATCGAGATCCATGACTCCTTGTCCTTTTTTCTTCGTTTCCGTTATAGCCAGGATTTCTAGTTTTGCTTTCCTCATCTCTTCCACCAGCTCCTCTTCCTTCCCATTTATACTTCTTGTGTTCCAAGTTCCATAAGTCGTAGTCCGTAGTCCGTTCCAGTTCGTCGCCTTTAGAATCAGTCCGGTTTTCTCTCTTGTAGTTCGCGTAATCATGATTTAAAGCAAACAGGTGATTGGCCTGTTGTGCCTTTGCATGGTGGAGGGGCTGCCTCCTTACGGCCTCCATGCAGGCCGCCCTCCTCCTTTTTCATCCGGGCTTGGGACCGGCATTGGCGGAGTTAAGTAAGTATTAACCAGGCAAAATGACATAATAACTAATACAGCTTAAAATAAGATGGAAATAACTTTTAAGTAAGGGCTTTAAAGCAAGGAAAATAATGAACTGCTAATTCAAATTGTGTTTCGTATTTGAATATTTGAAGGGGGTGGTCTCGGGTGATGTGTCATTAAATGAATGTGTTTCTTCAAACAACTCTTATCTGCAAGTCTTCTGTTTTAAACATTGCTATAGGGGGAGAAAGACAGTAAAATCATCTTGCAATTTGCTGATAATAGTCTTAAAGGGAAAAAGCTACAGGAAATGATGGATGATAGTGACTAAAATAAAGACGCTTAGTCTAAATAACAAGATGGCAGAAGTAATTGCTGGTCATCTTGATGACCCAATTCTCAAAAATGCACTAACAAATGGGATATTTTTGAAACAACTAAAGATACTGGTACCTGGCACGTCAGTAACACCAGGTACATCTCAGAAATAAATAATGGTGAAGCACAAGCTAATACAGAACTCCTTCAATGGAAAACACATGTTTTAGTGTTATGTAGAGTCCATCCCATTATACTGAATCAAGTCGTGGGTAATCAGTAAACAATCAAAAGAATCTTTTGAGGCCCGGATCTGTGACTTTACAGAAGAATGGTAAAATACTGTGGACAGTCTAACATTACTATGAGGATGCTCTGATGGTCAGTGCAAAAGAAAGTTTATTACGCATATCAGAAGGATGGAATCCTTTTTCTTTGGGCAACCGATGACAACAGGATAGCTGAAATCTACTTTGAGCACCGGCGAGACTGACGGAAAAGCAGGACAACACAGAGAAAAGATATTGGACAGTTGAACTTCTATGGTTTGGAAAGAATCCAACAACAGATTGATAAAACAGCATTTGAACAGGGTAGCTGTAGATGCGTGATCGTTTGAGTCTGTCGACAGTGCACTTGGAGATAATTGTCATCCATAAATAAGGGATCGTAAATTCATTGCTGTTGGCCGTATTTCTCCGCCGCATTCAGCGACCAAGGTTAACTAACATTGGTTCATGAGGGTGGGAGAGTACTAATTTGATGTTCCCGCTACCTTATTTTGTCATTAGATACTTGTGTTGTTTTCTAAAATGGTGAATATTTACACAAGTGTTAGCGGGTAACGGGGTCCAAACAGTACCTTCCTCCATCCCCTGTTTTGGGTCAAAACTTACGGATAAGATAAATATGTGTTGGTCGATAATAAGCGCCTGTTGAAGCATCTGGCGCCCCATGTTCCCTCCCTCGCAAGTTACGCGCTACTATAAAATTACGTAAGATTCGTGAATAAAATTGCAGATCACATTTTAGATAGTTATTACTGACAGCACCTAAAAAAACACGACAACAACTGAAAATGGTATGTTAAAAATATGTCACACTTTGATTTTAGTGTTTTTCTTATGAAAGATTTACACTGCGTGCTTTGGACTTGGCAAATTGTGTCACAGCTGAATTGAACTTTTTGACGAAAAATCTTTTTTTCCCTCGCCTGTTCTGATTCCACCTTGTTCTTATCGCCCAGCACGGTCGCCTTGCACTAAGGCTGGTCATGCGCCTGAAAATGTATCGCTTCACACTTATATTCTATATTATAATCATTCAATGACTTTATATATATTTATATATTGTTGTTCTTTAACTAGGGCTGCTGAGCTTTTCGCTCTTTTGCAGCCAATACCAAGTGAAGACTCCTTGGTATTATCTACACTGTAGATCTAGGCTTTTCCTGCGGCCATTCCGAAACATGCTGAGTTGAAGTCATGAGCTCCAGTTTCTTCAGCTTGGCTTGCATTTAAAGGATCGTCACATCTGGTCCCAAGCTAGGTGTAAGAAGTGCGTGGCATACTGTGCATTCCCCGCCATCCAAGGGGGCTCATCAACTATGCAGAGCTAAAATACATTGCTCTGGTTCTGGGCTATCCGAAGGAATTGTCACATCCTGCACAGAGCCACTTCTCAGCTCAATGGTGAAGTCTCTAACACTTCATTCCCCTACAGTAGTTTCTTCTATGGGACCTCCTTCCTTCTTTTCAGAAAAACATTATCCTCTACTGTGGTCTAGGCATGTCATCACGGCAGGAATTGCTTTGTTGAAGTTGTACATACTGATCAGGATAACAATGTATGCAGAGACGAAGCGATTGTATGCAAAACAGCAGCGCACAAAATACATACTCAACTTATAAAATATAATAGATACATTAAATTTCATGATTCCTTTAGTCTTCTTCTTCTTCTTCTTCTTCGTTCACCCTCAGATGTCAACTTGAATAAGTTCAAAGAAAGCGGTGGTCAGCCTGAGGCTGTTGATATCTCCGTAGATCTTCTCCAGGAATGGTACTGGTGATGGCCATATGCGTCTTCTCCGCTCCTCATATGTTGGGCACCTCTGAAGCAGGTGTTCGGCAGTCATTTTACCAGTGCCACAGTCACACTCATCCGTAGTTCCTATCTTTAATTTGTTGAACAGATGGTATCTCAATCTGTTATGACCAGTGCGAAGTCTGAAGATTACCACTTGTTCACTTCTGCTGAGCTGGTAATACGGATCATTTTTTGTGTGGCCTGGATGCTCTTCTTCCCACTTGTGCCTGTATCTGCGCTTGATAAAACTCTTGGACTCCTCATAGGTTATATTTGTGTCCAGCTGAAGAAGTTTTCCCCCTTCCTTTGCCAATCTGTCAGCCTCTTCATTTCCAGGGATGTTGCAGTGAGAAGGGATCCACTGTATCACAACTCTTTTGTATTGCTGACATAGTCTGTGAAGTGTTACTCTTAGGTCATCCAGTTCAGCATTTATTTGATTTTTCAGTGTTGTAATCACTGACAGCGCATCTGAGAAGATAACTACTGGTCTCTCTGAGCTTTTTTCTGTCATTAGAATTTCTGATGCAGTTTTTATGGCCTCTGCCTCTGCTCTGAAGTTAGTTGAAAATTTCCCTGTTGCGACTGCTATCTTTTTTTGTGTGCCATTGCTTAAGCTCAGGAAGACTCCTCCACCCCCCATCTTCTGTTGCATTAGTTGCTGATCCATCTGTGTACGCATGGATCCAGGTGTTGCTTGAGTAATGTTTCTCTATATATTTTGTGGTTAGGACTCTCCTTTCTGTTTCAGTTTGACTGTTCTTTCTCTCAATACCAGGAACATTTTCTATCATTTCAGGGAAGCACTGTTGTTTCCAAATTGGTAGCTTGTGTGCAGTACATATTGGCGTAGCTGTTGATATTGCATTTATGGGGTCTGCTCTCATCTTTGTTTTTACTGTCTCTACAAAGTTGCTTCGCTTCAGTCTTCCCCTTCCAAGTCCATTTATCCTCTGGTGCATTGGGTGATCTATCAGCCTCCTTAATTTCTCGGCTTGTTGCTGGGCTCTGCTATCTCTTCTATCCTCCATAGGCTGGAGGTGAGTAATCTTTTCCAACTCTTTTATTTGTGTTGATTTCATGCCCCCAGTTATGATTCTCATTGCTTGGTTTTGGGTTCTGTTTATTTTGTCAAAGTTCGACTTAGCGGCTGTTGACCATGCTGCAATGCCATATTCTAAGACTGGTCTCACTCGCCCAGTATATAGATTCTTTAGTACTCTCTCGTCTGCTCCCCAAACCGTGCCAGCAAGTTTTTTCATGATTGCCATTCTCTGCCTTGCTCTTGTCCTGTTTTTCTCAATCTGGGTTTTCCAAGTCAAGCGGCGATCAAAGGTAATGCCTAGGTAGTTTGGGTTTTCATCCAGATGTAGATTTTTCCCATTTAGCACCAATTTGGAGATCTGTGGTTTGTTAGAGAGAGAAAACACTGTGAATGATGTTTTCTCCTCATTTATCTTTACTAGCCATGCCTTGGCCCACTCCTCCAGTGATGTTAGGCCTTGCTGCATCCGAATGCTTGCCGTAGAGATATATTCCTCTGAGATCCACAGGGCTAAGTCGTCTGCAAAGGAGGCATTGTGGGTTCTTCTTGGAATATTCTCTGATATGTCATTTATATATGTGAGGAACAATGTGGGTGACAGGACTCCCCCTTGGGGAACACCCTGCTCCAATACCATCTTCTGATTCCTTTAGTCTGACTTGGGGTTATTGGCAACGCTTTCTTATTTATCAGTTTGACCTCGCACACAGCTGCTCAGCACTGCAAAATACAGGGTGTCGAAGAATCACCAGATCCTTCAGCAGTTAAGAGTGCACACATAAATTTTACAGGCATACCTCGACTTTCGTCGGTTTTCAATTATAACCACGTTTCCAAATTTCGTCGCTCGCTTCGCTCTTTCGTTGCATTTCGTCACAACCGCGCTTCATCTTGTTTCTTTCGTCGTTAAGTCTTTGAAGAAGTCGTTCGGTGTGCACTGTTTTTTTTTTTTAAGTTGTCCGCATTGAATCTCTTATATTTGTGATTAAACATATTAATACTACTTATTTTTGTGATTGAAATAACCAAACTATTCATACTATAATATTGTTGTGATTATACTGTAAACAGTTAATAGTTGTTTTTGTGATAACAGTATACTGGCAGTGTTCATATCGTGATTATAAGACACGTGTACATTATTCATACTGTACTTTTTTGTGTTTAGGCCCTATACTACTTATTTGTGTGCTTTAATTATATTCATTATGGGTCCTAAGTGTAGCGACAAAGTTAAAAAAAAACCATAAGTAGAGGACGGAATTGCATAATGGGACAGGGTGGATCTGAATTTCGACAGAAGTTCAAAAGTAAATAGTGGGCTAGAACACCAAATAGCCTAATATAGAGAACTTCTTAGCACAAAACAAATGTCTATGTTAGAGAGAAGATAAACACCTATGCAGGCCACCAAGAACCACTTTTGTCAATAGTGAAACGTCGAAAGCTTGCCTGGTTTGGGCATGTAACTCGTCATGACTCCCTTTCGAAACGATCCTTCAGGGAACAGTCGAAGGTAAACGGAGAAGAGGAAGGCAGAGAAAATCCTGGGCTGATAACATCAAAGAATGGGCAGGACACGGTTTTTCCACACTTGTACGCATTGCTGAGGATAGAGAGCAGTGGAGGACCCTGTCTGCTGATGCTTCCACCATGGCACCCCTACGACCCATGACGGGTTACGGGCTGAGATGATGATGATAGAGAACTTCTTAGGGAAAGGAAGAAGACATCAATGAGGCAAACGTCTTTTTCAAGACGCAACCGCCACAACCAACTTCAGTCACCCGTACCCCTAACCCTTCAGATTCCGAGCCATTAACATCAGCCCCAGCCCGTTAGATCTCCTTCAAAGTTTCCTTTTCCTAAAAGAATTAGATTGAGTTCCTCCAGTTCTGAAGATGAGCCTCCTCAATTTTCTCCATCTGATTTTCTAAATCTAGAATCCCCTAAATCACCAACATTAAAAACTGTACATAGGTCTACTGTATATATTCATCGTCTACTTGCTCAAGAATTATTTTAAGCAAAGATGTTATTTGCGTATTTTTTATTTATTACAGTATTTTCTTTATTCTTATGTTTATTTCTGTTTATTTATGTGTTGCACGCGTTCGCACGTGTTATATAGTTAGTTATTTACGTTTTTTGGCGGCCAAATACATTTGCAAGCTAAATAAAGGCTATACTTCGACTTTCGTCGATTTTTCACTTTCGTCTGTGCTCTGGTCCCTAACCTGTCGAAAGAGTGGGGTATGCCTGTACTGCGTTTGCAGCCTTAGCCAAGAATTTTATTGGCCACATTCATTTAAACTGATTGCACTTGTGCTGCTGCAAAACAAGTGGCGGAAACTGAAATATCGGCTGGACATGGTACGCGTTACAAAGGGGGCCCACGAGGAGACATACTGAAAAAATATACCTAAGTGTTTCATTTTGAATGTGAATTTCAATTAATGTGACCAATAAAAGTCACTGGGCTATGGCGGCGAACACAGGTTCATGTCGGTTTGCGAGAAAATGGTTTTGCGTTAAACTCTGACAGTAACGGAACTATGCGTTTGAGATCTGAAGATAAACAAGAAGTGAAACCTGAGGCATGTGAATAGTAAATAATGATAATAAACCAGTATTTGGCAGGCACTAGTAAGAAAGATGGAAATAAAACACTAAACAGAAAGACTCCTAGGTGGGGGGGGGGGGGGGGGGGGGGGGGGGGGGGGGGTTGGGGAGAAGGGTTGTTGTATTCTTACATCGGCTTACGCGTTCTGCAATAGTTTTCCCTCTAGGAATCCGTGTAGAAACCGCTAACAGAGCACCCAAAAATACTAAGCCAATACGCGATTCGACGTTTTTACACTTGCTACTTTGCTACTGGCAATTATCTTCACATTAAATTTTGTCAGATTTCATTAAATTGCTGTTGAAAACTTTAAAAAATGTTATGTTCAGTCGTGCAGAAACTAAAAATGTAAAAAATACCTGTTTCTGCTTGTCATGTAACGACTTCTCACCGACTTTTTCTTGTGTCTATTATTTTATTCATCTACAAATTTCTCCTATCACTAGACAAGAAACCATTTCTCTTCGGATATCTTTTTCATTCTTATAATGATAAAGTCTCTCTCTCTCTAGTCTTATATTACACAGTATTCGCTAGCTCCGGATTCGCACGGCCAAGGGCAATAAATTATTCCCCTAGCCAGCGAAAGTCATTCCACTTGTAAGGTTAAAAACAGTGCTACATCCAGCCTGGAAGTCGACCCTTTGTTTGTGTCACGAAATGGACGCACATGAATCAAGGAAGGGGAAGGGACTCTACCTGCCTTGCACATTGAAAACACTAGGACCAGTGAAATGAAGGAATTTGATCATCCTGCAATCAACATGAACTACAGAGCTCACCCACCCCTGCGCCGGGGGGAGGCCATAAGGAGATTGTGGAGGGAGTTATAAGTCATTCTACTTGTAACTATCGCTCGAAGCAGAAGCCTATGGGCCTCAACCGGGGCTACTTTGTGGTTGCAAAATCCGTGAGGGTTCAGTTGAGCAAATCCACCCAGGTTACGGTTACAAGGTACTAACCCAGGTTACGGTTACAAGGTACAAACCAGGTTACGAGTCCACGGTACCAAAGACTATCCCTACCAACCATACCCTATTAACCAGGTTACCATACAAAACCATATCCTGTCACCTAGTAACCCATTCCTTACCACACATCCCATAAGCAGAAGAGGTATTCAGCAGAGGTGACTTACCCCATCCTTATCTGTGATGTGCACTGAGTCCAGGGAAGCAAACTCTGACACCCTCTGAACTATTTATGAGACCTAAGTGCTGGGGCAGACCAAACCAAGAGTCCGAACACAAATCATCTCTGCAGCTGCTACATGCCTTGGGAGAGATGAGTATAACACCTACCAGCATTACAACAGCAGAAGAGATCTCCTGGTCCATGTGATGACTATGGTAGATGTTTTTTTTTTTCTAAACAGTAGAGCTAAACTTGTTTCATATTTATATGTACAATCAGATATGTGAGAATCTATACGCTTTAATTCAATTTAACTTAACAGCTTCTGTTGTTATTTTTCTTGTTAACTTTATTTGGCTGTATTGTGTAACATAAATCTACACTCTGGGAGCAGAGCCATAATTAAACTTACTTCTTGTGGGTCGGGATATTTTAGTTAATGTGGCTGGACACCAAATTTCCTTTCTCAACCATAAGTGCTTTACATAGTCCTTTGGTAGGATTCCTGAGAGAGAATTTATCGTCCAGAAAATATCCTGTTTAATTGCCAGAATTATCTTTGCATTAAGGATTTCTTGTACACTATTTCCCGAGGAGAGGCAGTTTCTTCGAACTAGACTATCAATAAGACATTATTATCTTTATTCTTCCAATCCATCCAATCTGTCCTTCTCAAAACCACCCTACGACACTGCTTTACCTCGTATTCTGACAAAGATGCCTATCTTTGAACGAAATTCGGATGAGCAGGATTTCGGATAAGAAGTACTTTAGATGATACCAGCGACTTCTACTTATCCGGACCGCTCTCTCTCTCTCTCTGTCAGTGGTCATCACGACTGGTGGCGTCTTGTAAGGCAGAAACAAACTGCTTCCACTTTGTTTGGACGGCGGCCATCCTTCGTACAGTGCCCCAGCTCTGGTTCATTCTTTGCATCTCGACCTCCACAGTACTCCGCCAAGTTTGTTTTTTTTATTGGTCAGCCTCTCTTTCACTTTCCTTCAGACGCCCATATCATAGCTGTTCTTGTAATGACATCAGGGCTCTTCCGAGGACGTGACCAGCGCAACTCCAGCGTCCGCCAGCTATGATGGTGTGCATGCCCTCTTGGTTGTTCCGAGTAAGCAGTTCTTGATTGGTGATAGCATTCGCCCAAAATATTCGGGGAATTTTCCTTAGGCAGACTGCGTGGAAAGAAGACATTTCGACATTTCCTCCTCTGTTACTCTACAGCATACCGAGCCATAGAGAAGCCTGGAAAGTACACAGCTCTCATACAATCTTAATTTTGTGTTTGTGCTATACTGGGAAGACTCCCAGATGTTGTTTAGACTCTAAAAAGCTATTCTCGCTTTATTCATTCTATTGTTGATGTCTTTGCTTGTTCCGCCGTCTGGTGTTACTGTGCATCCTAGATATTTAAATGTGTCTGTCTGTTCCAGCTTCTGTTACTTATTGTTTTGGGTTCAGGATTGCCCACATTCAGTGTCATGACTTCTGTCTTCTTTAGACTGATGTTCAGACCCACCTGTCCTGGAAACAGTCTGCAGCAGTGCAGGCTGGCTGAGCGAGCACGGATCGCAATGGGAAGGCAAACCCGGTCCTAAAAAATGCCGTGCAGAAGTCGGATGTGTCGACCGAAAGGTGCAGATATCACAGCTACGTTGCAAACAGACACAACGCAACCACCGTCCTTTTCAGGGCGAACGAAGAAGAAGAAGAAGAAGACCCACCTGTTGGCTATACTTATTCAGTCCGTCTGTTTTTTTTTTCTTGGATGTGTTGATGTGAATGTGCGAGTAGTGCAATGTCATCTGCATATTCCAGATCTTCCAGTGTATAGAACAATGTTCATCTTATTCCTCTTGGACTGCCCTGTTATCTGGTGCATCACCCAGTATATGACCGTTAAAAATAAAGTGGTTGATAAGGGGCATCCTTGTCGTACTCCTGTTTTCACCTCAAAAGTAAGGTTGCTCTGCCCAATACCACATGTAAAGTTAGCATGGAGGCTTTCGATGATGGAAACAATGCAGCTAGGAATTCCAAAAACCCTCATTAATTTTCCATGGGCTGTCCACACGTGTATGTTGTCAAAAACCTTTTAAAAAACTACAAAGTTAATGTATAGTTGTCTCTGCAATTCTGAGCACTGCACTATAATGTTCCTGAGAGGGGATATAAGATCTGCACATTTTTTGTTCTTTCTGAACCCTGCATGCTCCTTCCTCAGTTTATGGTCTACTGCTTTTGAAATTCTCTGGATAATTATCCTGCCTAGTATTTTACTGGGAACTGAGGAAAGAGTAATTCCTCTCCAGTTGTTGCATTCTGTAAGGTTGCCCTTCTTGGGCCATTTAACAATGATTCCTTTATTCCACTCCTTTGGTGTTGTCTCTGTTTTCCAGACATGTGCAAATAGTGGTTCTAATAGTTCTGCTGCTAGTTCAGGATCTGTCTTAAAAAGCTCTGCATTTGTCGTGACCAGGAGCTTTTCCATTCTTTAACCCTTTGATAGCTGTGATGATTTCTCTGAAGTGTTCTGCCCATCTTGTTTCCTGTCCTTGTGCTGTGGTGATGAGATTTCCTTGCTTATCTCTTACTAGTGTAATATTGTTTGCAACCTGCTTTCCGGTGATGGTTTTAGTTATTTTATAGACTGTGCTTTGTTCATTTCTCAGTGCTGCATCTTCTGCCAGTCTTGCAAGAGCGTCTAGGAATTTCGATCTGTTGGCTCGTGTTTTATGTTTTACTTCCTTGTCCCACTGGCTGTAATGGTTTCGTGTTTTGCGATCAGAGCATCCGTTTTTATGCCAATGGCTTCCTTTCGGCTTTCACCACTGTCAGTCATGCTAGCCTCAGGCTCCAGATGTCCGTCTCGCATCGAAGCTTTTTCATCAGTCTCTGTTTTCCGTAACGTTATTGTTTTCTTTTAAGGGTAGTCGATACCGTGAATCCAACCCGGCACATTTGAAGCGAGAGACCAGCGCTCTCTGTCAATCGGACGCTCAGAGTTGAAGTATTTACGTCCAATTTTTTTTTAAATATAAAGCATATTAGTACTTCATGTGACCGTGATCAAATTTTCTATTTTTGTGAAACCCGAGGATAACAACAAAACATTTTGTTTTTGTTTTAAACTGAATGTCGAGTGTTCTTCGAAATTTGGACAGGGAAGTATCTAGTCACGGAATAATGTAGCAAATAAGTAAGCTTAATTTGTCATTGGCCTGGAGCTGTTAATACGGAATTAACTCACCGTCACTATGGGGGAGGGGAGAGAGTGGGAAAGACAACAGAAATACTAGGTCTTGACAAAACAAATAAGTACGGAAAAACGGGACGGGGGAGGCAAAAAAATGTGGAAACACAAAGTCTGGCATTCACAAAATAAAATACAGGATCAAAAGATATATATACACCTGCCAGTTATGTAGTACATTCTCTGTTAGCTAAATAAATATGAAACCTTTGCAGGACCAGAGATATATATACCTGCCAGTTATGTTGTACATTCTCTGGTAGCAAAAAAAAAAAAACATGAAACCACTCACTGATGGGGATTGAGTTAAGTACTGTTTGATGACCGTTGTAGATACAGCATGCCCAACATAAAAGTAATTTATTTTCTAATATAGTCGCTCTGCTAAAAACGGTTACTTGACGGGTGGAAGAAATGTCTGCTGATGAGAAACAAGTGTTTGAACCGCCCTGACGAGTTCCAGTAATTGTCAACTGCACTCGATGGAAGAGCACATGCAAAGGATACTGCACAGCTCGTAATATATTTGCGCAGTTACAGCTCAAATTTCGATATTGTTGTAGAATTCGTTCAACTGACAACCTACTAAAGCTACTCCTACTGGTGCAGACCTTGATGCAGAGCCACACTGACACTGCATGATACTTTGAATCTCTCAGTGTAAATGTCAGTGACAAAAATGATGCACCAGCAAATGGTAGCTGAAAAAATAAAACGTGTTGTGGTACTTGCAGAATGGAAGAAGACTGGCTACCACGACAAGCATGGGAAACTAAGAGCCAGAGATTCAGACCTCCAGGACGACCCAGAGTCCGCTGGGAGGACAACATTAGACAATCTTTGAAGGACCGAGGACTAGAATGGACCCAGGCCAAGAGGAAGATTGCCGATAGGATAGTCTGGCGCTCTCTCTTCCAAACCTCTACACCTCACGGTAGAAGAGGAACGACTAAGTAAGTAAGTAAGTGGTACTTCTTGAGAAGCACACGGAAGAAGCTAGTATTCAAAATAATATTGTCAAATAGCACTGCACCATGTAAAAGGGTGCTTTTTTCAGGAATGCAAGAAGTAATGCAAGCTGTAGTGAAAGCAGTAAAATTCATATTGCCACGACAACTGAACCATAAAGTTTCAACAGCTCTAATTGGACGCCAAGGCAGTAAGTCTCCTTGTACTGTTGTGATGGTCGCTGGCTCAACCAGGGTGCCATGTTAGAAAGAGTTTATGAGCTCCAATGAGAAATTGTTGTATTCTTGAAAAGGAAAACAGTGAAATCCGCAGAGTTCCGTGATCCTGGTTGGTTCTCAGGTCTTGTATTATTAGTGGATAAAACTTCCTACTTAACTCTACTGAATGTCCAGCAGCAAAACCGCAGTCAATTAGTGAATGCACTTTACAAACAAATTATATCGTTTGAGATGAAGTTTCCACTGCGGGAATTACAGCTTGAAAATTCTAACTTCGCGCACTTTCCTACAATGTAGGAAAACAAATGCACTGCCACTTCACAGTGGCTTGCCGTTATAAGTGAACTTAGACCTCGGTTCTTCTTTCGTTTTGTAGACATTCGGTCACACACGGCTGATTTCAAGCTGTTTGCTACCCCTTTTGATGTGGAAAGATAAAGTTCCTGACTGCTCTAACGAAACTCACTTAACTCCAAAACATTGAATTTATTAAATCAAAATTTAATGCAGAAATGTTACGATCATGCTTTTAAAAAAATGGCATGTATTTTTGGCAGTACCTATGTGTGTCGTTTTTCTTAAAAAATCAAATTCACAAAGAACTAGTTGCGCCCCATGGTCATTGATTCACACGTAGATGTCGTACCGCCCCTCACTTCCTTTAGCCTAGAACCTGATTGAGACAAACTTTCCTGAGAGAACCAGAATCAGGCATCACGCTGATTGATAATGACTTTATAAATAATTATCATAAACTATGAAAACTCTGATTTTTTTTTAAATAAAATTTTGCCTCGTTTTGGCAAGGCGCGCCACGTTCTACTTGGACACAAGGTTCGTCAGTTATATTATGGCGCATGTCCAACTATAACAGACCTTGTGGTCTGGAATATGGTTGCTATCATTCAATAAAGAACTTCATTCTTCAAATATCATTGAAGATTGCATATATTACATTTGTAGTATTTATGTTTGAATAAATACTTTTTCTGCGGAAAAAAGATTTTGCTCCATTTCTTATAAAGTTTTGAACTCATGGCCCGCCACCCGAGGGGCACATATTTCTCTGGTCCCTATCCCCCCCCCCCCCCAAAAAAAAAGGTTGCCGACGCCTTGTTGTACACAGTATATCGATGTGACAAGCATTTTTTATTACCCTTACACAACACTTTAGACCAGCGATCAAAACGATCTGCCTGCATTCAACTAGAAAGACACTTCTGGGACTGGATTCGTTAAACAGACATTAGAAAATGTACCACTGTTACTCCTTAACTAACGTGGCTAGCACGTGATTTGTGCATAAATTGTGCACTATCGCATGACTCTTTTTTTTTCCCCCATGTCAAGGCCGGTGACATAACCCCAGCATGTTTCTGTCAAAGAAATACGTATTATTTTGTTGGCGAAGATTAATTTATTTTGGTGGCCAGAATCATTAAACTGTCTGACATCATAATTATCTTACTTTGCGCTTCTTACAGAGCACAGAGCCCCAACTGTGCAAGAATGTGTTCAAATGCAGCTGACCCCCTTACTGCAAGCCTGCAACAAGCATTCTACACGCTCATGCAGCTGTGGTTTCTGTGGCAATTTGTATGACATGATGAGGTTGCCAGCTCCGTGCACAACCTCGCATTAGCCGCCTTGTACGACATGCCTAAGGGTGCAGCAGGTCCTATTCTTTCTTTGCCTTTTCAGAGCGCGCCCCCCCCCCCTCTCCCCGAACGACTGGTGTGTTTGACATAACCCGTGCATGTACCTCTCATGGAAATTCATATTATCTTGTACATGAACATTAATTTATTTTGGTTGGCCAGAATCATAAAACTACACAAACTGACATGTGCCAGGGTCCGTACTTCCAAAATTGTGAACTTCGAAAATTAGTTTATCTACAACACTGCTCATTGGCACAGCATAAAATGTACTTAGTGTACATCAATAAACGGGACCAAAGTACCGTCGTTCAATAAAGGGCAGTGCTCGGAAGAGAGAAATCGCCAATTTGATAGAGGCAAATAATCCCACGAAAAAAACAAAACCTGCATGTGGGACAAAAACCTTTCGTACGGTGTGAACACGTCACTGTAAATGTAACCCAGTCCCTAGAAGCTGGTTCTGTGTCATGGATGATACAACAGTACCTTGTTCGTTTTCTTTTATTGTAACGTGAAGGAATTGGGGTCGGAGTGGCTAGAAGGTATGGCGTGCGCCTCGAATTCTAAGGTACCAGGTTCGATTCACAGTGGAGGAAAAATAATTTATGGAAATTTTTTTTCCAGAACCAGTGGTCCTAATGATGTCATACTCCCCACTGGTCTCCTGGGTAGCGAGATCACATGCCTAGCCTTCTCGGATTAGGGCGAAAAAATAGAAGGTCCCGTGTGCTAGCTGCGCACGTTAAAAATCCCACGGCAGTTGGAAATCGTAAAGAGTAGGCCTATCAGGCCGCTGCCTGGCTAAATTTAAAAATTAGAAACCTACCCACAACAAAAATATTTATAGAACGCGTGATTCCTATATACACACATTGGAATTCTCGCCGGTGCTACGGAGTTCGTGCACTGTGCTGAGATCCTCTTTGTGTGATCTAAGGAATGAGATCGGAACAATGAAGTAGTTGTCCGTGTGCAATGAAGATAGTCCTTATAACCAAACCAGACGAATAGGTAGTCCCATAGCTGGAGGGGAGTGAAGTATTAAGTGACTTTTCATTATACTAGGTCCAGCTTTTTGACCTGTGACCTGTGTAATGTTTTCAATATCTCTGCCTTCCCTAACTCAAAAAGAGTTAGATACTCAATTACAGCTGGGTAAACTGGAACGTCCCCCACCGTGTTTCGAACCCGGCATCTTCGCCGCGAGAGGTTGGTGCTCTCTAACCACTCTGCCAATCAGATGCTCCATTTAATGTAAGGTGAGGGTAATCAATCACACAGTAACGTAGGGACGTGAAGTGTTACAGATTTCAATACTTGGCCCGGCTTTATGAGGTGAGGTGTTGAGTTCCCTTCTTTGCCACTTTGCTTTCCCTAACTCAAAAGCAGAGTTGTGTTCCCATTTAGAATTGGGTAAAGTGGAACGTGACGCTACCAGGTTTCGAACCCGGGATCCTATCAGCCGGAGTACTTGATTTCTTTACATTCCTATGAGGCTCCCTAGAATTGAAGCACCATTCTTCAATTCACATCTCCGACAAGAGTAATCTTGAGCGAAAGGTAGACACCTGTCGTATAGTTGGTCTATCTTTATCACTCTCTATCTTTTCCAACATCTTTCTTATTTTATTTTCACCCACATTTTGCTCTTTCATCGTTGTTCAAGTAATTTTTTAATCACCTTATCTTTCGGAACCCCACATTTCCGCGTTAGAAATTTTAAGGAACGCCAGCTTGGTCATAGACAATTTCTTTGATATCTAAGTCCCCGTGTAAATATCGTCAGACATGCCACCTTGAAATATTGATTATTTTGGAAGACGCCCGGCTGACACAATATGGTAGTCTTTTCATGGCTACGCCATATTTAAACAAACGACGGTCACTGCCTCGCAATACAATAAGGAGGGGATCCCGTTACACGTGAGGCATACTGGGAATATGGTGTTAGGCCCATATTTTCTTGACCATCGGCAGTCTGGGTGATGTGGTCAGCATCACACCGGCCGCCTTAACCTTCCCTGAGTTGCTCTGGTACCCAATTCATTAGGCTGGGTCGACCCTGGAGCCGTTTGCGGCCTACAAAATCCCACATCAACTGGGGATCGAACCATGAACCACTGAGTTAGGAAGCCAGTGCGCTACCGCGGCTCCCTCGCAATACAATAGCCGGGCGACAATGGACTCGGGACGCACACATGAATGATTGTTGCCATGTGGGAAAACAGAGCACGGCATAATAAATCGAGAGATTAAAGGCGAGCCAAGATAATAAAACAGGGAAAACACAGAAAGCAACAATGGACAGCAGGATTTGTGACAAGATAAGGCGCGTGCTTTTTTTATTAACTGGCCAATCCGAAAACACCGGGTTGTCACGCTAACGAACCCATAGCACGGAATTGAAGTTGGTGGCAAAAACCACACCCTTTTCGCCAGGGACAGTCACTGACAAGGCGCGAAAGGCGTAAATACAAAAGGTCATATTATGGAGGCCTAGCGATTGGTTTAGAGGCGGATTTCAAGTCACAGGCAAGATTTTGAAACATATAGGCGATTCAGGAATATAATCAACCGATAAGCTCATTTGTGGTCAGTACGAAATTTCCATCAATGTGGCGTATAAGACTTTCCCCAAAAGTATAGCCTGCTACTAATTCAGCGTGGATAAGTAATTCATATCTGTTGTGTATTTTGTTCTTAAAAGAGTTTTCGAAAGGGGAAAGGAGGTTAGAAGATCTTTAAAAAAACTATTAATAATTTGCCTTAGTCTATACGTTAAGATTTACTTTTGCACTTAGCATAATAGCTAAATGTGCACAAGACAGTTTTTAAATTAATCCTTCTCATAAATTATTAATTAAATCAAAAGATTTTCCTCTAAGATGATAGGAGGTAATTGATAGTTCATACTTCACCTTCATCTAATTTGTTAGCTCATCAATACAGACTTACATGTGCCCACACTCTCATGCGCAATATATTTAACACTTATCAGGAGCATCTCATGTCATACATAATTACTAGAGAATTGAACTCATCATTAGCGAGGAGTAGTATAAAAGAAAGTCAACCATTGATATTAAGTGTGAAAACTTACGAAGACTTTTGTGTGTCTTCAGTACAACAGAAGTCTGAATCTACACATTACGAATTTGGCGTCTACCAGAAAGAAACTAGCAAAGTGTACGTCTGGATAGCAGAATTCGCAATTTAGGACATCATTCACTTCCTCAGATAAGAAGGAAGATTTCTCGCCCACGTTTCACACTGGGATTGCGCAGCATTTTATTCACCTGCTTATCAAGTGCTCACAAGTTCATTACATATTCAAATATCAAGTTCAACTCACTCGAAAGCTTACTGCATGAATCAAGCTAAAGCACATGCAAGTTGACTCATATTTATAGCAAGTTCAACTCACTTGAACGCATTTTGAGAATCAAGATTCCATATTTACAAGCTGATTCGCATATACAGCTAGCAAGCTCATCTTACTCCAAAGCATATTTTATGAATAAAGTTGGTGAGTCTACATACCAGGATCATTTCGTGTAAGAGCGCCAGTCTAGCCAGTGCCTTTCAGGGATTAGACAGCAGCCATTTTCTTAAGACAACAGTCAACGATTTGTCGACGCTACAGAGATAGAGCCAAACATTGAAGGACTGTATATCGTCAAAGTTCTCATTACACAAAAGCTTTCATCAGTACGTCCTCGTCTTGGAGATAACCCACACAACATACCAGGCACCTACCTGGAACAGTCTACGCATACATGTGTATCATCATACACGGGAAAAGCATTAGGAGACACATGGACAGTGTAGATTAGACATCAGTCTGGTAACAAGTATCATATCACACCATCATTTCGCTTCACATAGGTTTATTCTCCTATTTAACTAACTACATTATTTATATCTCATCTGTGTGTTTTGTGTGAATTGTCTTCACGATCATCACGTTGTAATTACTACTAACCCTATATGTGTAGATATTTAATTAATAAACCCAATAACCGTTTGATCATTATCTAGTTCGTTAATGTATCACTCGTACTGTCGGTGTTAAATATGTACATATAGTAAATTCTACATTTAGATGAGATTGGGGACTCTTTCTTTCTTTACGGGATCTGAGGACAGAAGCTAAGGTCGTGGGGAAATAGAACTCTCCATAATTTACTAGAACACACTATCTAGTGGAAAGCATCGCATTCTTCTTGTCCTTATCTCGAATATGTCTCTTTCTTTATTAACGAGCCAATTTCTGGAGACCTTCTTGGTAACATTTCATAAGCCATCCCCAGCGACAACTACTGTGGTAGCTACACCAATATCAACTTACGACAACACCTCTGAAGACCCCCAGTAGATACTCTGAAGTTTGGCTACTACTGGACCATCCCCGCAGAGCAAGAGGAATAAATTCTGTGACAGTCGTACAAGACGACTAATATGGGGTTGTGCATGTGATGGGGTTGTGCATGTGATGGGGTTGTGCATGTGATGGGGTTGTGCATGTGATGGGGTTGTGCATGTGACTGGCAACCTCATCATGTATGCCACAGAAACCACCACTGCAAGTGCATGTGAATGCCTGATGCAGGCTCCCGGTAATGGACCTTCTACAGTGGTGGATCCGTGATCCGTAAGGAGCGCCAAGGAGAAAAAAGATGACAGATGAAAAAGATAAATGTAATGACAAATGACAATTGGAGAATGATGTTTCCAGCGACACACAATCTTTCCCCTCAACTTTTCAAACCAGCCTGGAAGCGACGCTGGCGTATGAGTTTTATTGTGAAGACATATGAATAGAGTCAATGGCCTCCTGACATACACGCTAATTTGAAGTTGAATGTATAGCTAAATTAAGCCTAATTTGTGCTGCAGTTTCGATGACCCGCATTCACTCCGGATCCTAATCTCATTAGAGCCGTGACAGAAGATTGTGGTCACTGCTTCCGTCTACATGCACGTTCGATCAAGGCAATTATGGATAAAATGGGCTAAAGTCATCTTAATCCGTCTGCAAAAATAGAGGCATAGCAACAAATAACAACTATGCCCTGGAAGAGTTGGAAATCTTTTGTATACTTAAAAGCACTTTAGGCCAGACGCGGAACGGAAGGTTGGCGCGAAAACACAATACCTGAGATTTTGTGCATTCTACATCCATCACCCGATAAGAGAAATAAGATAAAGCATCATGTTTTGTTCCGAACACGAAGAAATATTATGACAGCATCAAGGTCACTAACGGAACTGTGCACTGGAATATCACGCAAATGTCATTCGAAAGTGTTGTTTCAGACAGAGCAATAGTTGTGCATAAATATGACAGCAAGCTTGCGGACTCAGGAAGAACTTGAACTCGTTTATCACGCAAGGTTTCTTAATTGATGAAAATATGTGGACGCCAATTCCCGAAAAAGAAAGACAACAGGCGTGTTAAAATTTGCATGTGCATGTTATTATCATCATGTGTCATGTCCGATGACGTTGATCAACAACTGTCAGTCTTTTGAGCACTCCAGTACTTCAGATACAAGATTCTCACAGATATCTTGTCATCATCATCATGTGTCATGTCCGATGACGTTGATCAACAACAGTCGGTCATGTGAGCACTCCAGTCCTTCAGATACAAAGTTCTCACAGATGTCTTGTCACCATAATCATTTTCCTATGCGCTCCTTACAGAGCATGGAGTCACCTTGCAGGGAGCTTACTTCAATCAGTCACACGCTCTAGCACCGGTGGTTTATGCGGCAAATAGTTGTGCACGATGAGGTTACCAGGCAGATGCACAATCTCATTTTATTTTGTTTGTTCTGGAATCCTGCATCAACTGGCGCGAGGCCCCCCCCCCCCCCCCCCCCCCCCACATCTTCATAGAACTCCACTGGCTAAACGGTTAAAGCCCTTGCCTCTAGCGACAACGTTTCCGGGATCGAAACCTAGCAACGTCAAGCTCCAGTCTACCCAGCAGTAAATGGGTACCTGACTCTATTCTAGAGGAGGGGAAGGCAAAAGTAGCAAGGAAGGGAACCAGTTATCCCACCTCATAAAGCTGGACTTAGTATAGTAAAGCCTCTAACTCTTCACTACCCTACGGCAGTATCTGCTTTGGGATAAACTTTCAGATCTTCACAAGGTGTTGCATACAGTGATAAATAAATTAGTAGCTGCGATAAATAAGTTGAAACGTGAAAATCAATAATAAAACACATAGTTCAATATTATCTTTACACAACATAATAAAGATCAATCAATCAATACCCTTTAGCTCCCCAAGCAGCATAGGCCTTCAACAAACACATGCCAAGTCTTCCTGTCACGTGCCATCAGCTCAAGTTCTTTCCATGTTTTCCTCATCATTTTCACCTCTGTATCCAGTTCTCTTCTCCATGTGTTTTTTGCTCTACCTCTACCTCTCTTTCCCTGTGGATTCCAGAACAAGGACTGCCTTGTAACAGGTTTCCTCAATGTGTGTCCTATCCATCGCCAACGTCTTCTTCTCAACTCTTGTTCCACTGACACTTGTCTGGTTCTTGTCATCAGTTCCACATTTGTGACTTTGTCATACCATTTCAATCCTTCTATTCTTCGGAAGCACCCGTTTATGAAAGTTCGTAGCCTGTTGGTTGTTGTTTTTGTAACATAATAAAGATACAAGCAAAATAAAATGAGAATAATTGTTTTATCTTTTCTTTTTAACCACTGATTGAGAAATCCAAAATGCCTACCTACCTACCCATCTTGGCACAACAGACAACTCACGTCACTTTTTGTTTTTGTACTTAACATATGGACGTCACAATATCAAAAACAGTCGGAAAACGACATCGTCAACGTGTGCAATAATGTTTTGTAACGAAGAATGTTTTTTTTTTTAAATGGGGGGAGAAGAGACATAAAGAGGGAGAAATGAGATAGTTGTTTATCATGATCGATCTCCGGCCGAGTAAATATTCGCGGGTTCATATCGGCTCAGTAATGCTCCAAATTACTCGCATTTTGTCACAATTAATGAAACACTGATTAACTCAATGTAACAGTGCCATGGGCTAGGATGGTTTAAGTTACGGTGTATACAGATTACTCAATCTCACTCTCAAATTACGCAGTTATAGATGACGGCTCCTGGCTAAATTATACGTCACACCTGATTATATGCTAAAGATAGGAACTACCGATCAGTGTTACTGTGGCGCCGATAAAATGACTGCTGAACATCTGCTTCAAAGATGCCCATCATACGAGGAACAGAGAAATCACCGTCACAAATACAATTAAAGGGAAAAACTCTATGGAGATACAAATATCTTCAAGCTGACCACTGCTGTCTTCGAACATTTTCAAGTTGACGCATGTGAGTGTGTGTACGAGGGGAAAAGAACACTTACAGCTAGAAGTGTGGGTCATGAGAAGATGCAGCTTACACTGAAATCTGGAGCACACATACATATAAAAACCAAAGGTCTTACCACTATCACCCAATTTAAAAAAAAAAAAAAACACGTTACACTGTACTGCGTATATCATGAACATCATCATCGTCAGTACCATTCAGCTCCGTAAGATGCCCAGGCATTTAACAAATTCATGCCACGCCTTCCTGTGCTATCAACTAATGTCTTTACATGTCCTTTTTTATTCCCTTTATGTCTGCCTCCAGTTTCCCTTTTCCGTGTGTTTTTCTGTCTTTCTCTACATCTTTTACGCTGCAGATTCCAGGACAAGAACTGCCTTGTAACGCTATCAACTGGTGTCCTCAATGGGTGTCCCGGTCAACACCAGTGTCGTTTTCTCACCTCTTGTTCCACTGGTGTTTATCACCAGCTCCACACAGGCGATCTGGTCATACCATTTCAATCCTATTCTGCGCAAGCACCAATTTTTGAAAGTCTAACTTCTTGTTATCGTTGTTGTTGTCCATGTTGGGAGCCATACCTACAACAGGATATCTGAGATGCAAGTTTAAACTGCTGATGATATTAGCAAGTAAGATGAATGTTAATACACACTACACATGTAGTATGAAGATCTGTCGAAATCTATCATGGGACTGGACAGGGGCGGAACCGACGGACGGAAAGCTAAAAGGGTTAGCTCGATACAGCTAGATCACTTTCACGTCTTATCCCCAGCTCAGTGATCAGCGCTAACATTATTCAAAAAGCTAAAAAACAAAACTTGTAATACTAAGAACAGGCCACGACCTAATATTATTCTAAGCCATAATCATACTTTCAGTAGGAGAAAATAATCTCAGAATTAGTATTTCTTGTAGTGTTAAAAGCAAAGTTCGGTGCTTTTTATAAAATGCAGCACTCAGCACAGATCTAGAGCTAGAATTGTAGCATAACTCTGGTAGGAAAATGACAAGAAATTCAGCTGTTTCAGGTGGTTATACTCTCACACTCTCTCTCTCTCTCTCTCTCTTCACCCTTCAGCTCCTCAAGGAGGATAGGATTTCGACCAGCGTATGCCAAGTCTTCCTTGGTCTCCCTATCAACAGGTAATGCTATCAACAGGTTTCCTCAATGTGTGTCCCATCAATCTCCAGCTCTCATCGTCTCTTGTCATCGGTACCACATTAGTGATCTTGTCATACCACTTCAATCCTATTCTTTGCATGCACCCATTTATGAAAGTATGTATCTTTCTTCTTCTGTGTGTCATATCTAATATCAGCATCTTTTCTTCACGCTGTGTGCAACTGATATTTGATTCTTTCCACCAGTTCTGCATTAGAAATCTTATCAAGCTTTTTCGATTTCTCTAATCTATGCAAAGCACTTCTTTGTCGCTCATTGTTTAAAAATATGTACATACTGGATAAGTGGTGTATGAATCAGGCAGCCTGTTTCTTCAGTATGTGCATTTATCCAACAAATTATCATATAGTTACTGTAGCAGTTACCCCATGTAAATCCTAGGGGGAGGAGGCAGTGTGATGTCTCTAGTAAGACAAAGAAAGAATATGCCTACTGACCCCACAAGAATGTTGTAAGAAGCGACTAATATGAAGTTGTGCATGGGGTTGGCAACCTCATCATGTAAAATAAATACGTACAGAAACTACCACTGCAAAAAAAAAAACACATGAATGCTTTGGTGAAGGCTTCCTGCAAGAGGACCAGCTACAGTGGTGACTTCATACTCTATCAGGCGAAAACAGGGAAATGATGATGATGATTCTGAACTGTAACAATATGCAGTAGCCTTATAAATGTAATGCTAACATGCACATCTGTAATGATAGAAGACCTGGTGTAAACTACTGATACGACTGATAACTTGAGGACTTCTCAGTCCGGACTCTTAATAATAGATTACAAGAGGCTTAAACTCATTTTTACCTCTTAAAAAGCTGTCTAACAGCACGTGATCATCAAGTGATATTTCCAGTGGTACTTCACCTTCCTACCAAATCTCTCAGGCACCAACATGTTTTCTGAATATGGGTTTAGAACAAGCCATATCCACACTTCTTTATGCAAGTCAACAAGATAACAAAACTCTACTGAAGTTAACGGTTGTCACATACTATCATAGGGGAGTGAAGTGTTAGAGACTGCACCTACACTTAAAGTCTCAGTGCTATTAGGTGGGAATGACCAGTTCTTTTCCTCGTTGCCTTTGCTTTCCCTAACTCGAAGAGAAGAGTCATATACACATTTACAGGTGGGCAGATTGCAGCATGACGCTATCAGGTTCCAGCCCAGTAACTTTGTCCTGAGAATTTCCCATAGGAGGAAAGCAAAAACTATTGAATGCCACAATAAGCTATATAGGTAAAAGATCCCGTTACACGCCCATTGAGGCATATTGGGAATATGGTGTTAGGCCCACATTTTCTTGACCATTGGCACACTAGGGACGATGTGGTCAGCATCACGAGCCGGCCGCCTTAACCTTCCCAGAGTAAATCTGGTACCCAATTCATGAGGCTGGGTACAACAAGCTATATATAATAATAAATCCCAGTCAGGTAAAGTACAAAGATTGTTTACTACATAAAGAGCTTCAATAAGTAAATATAAAGGCATCAGTCTAAATAACAGTCAGACACACAAACAACTGCTCTCTACAAAAAGATATTCTCCAGAAAACAATAACAGGAAACTCTATACACAGTGTGTTACAATAGGAGGAAATCTGATCATTAGAAGAGAAGTTTTCAGCCCTTTTATCTCTTTTACATTCTAAGGAAAGTGAGCCTATTTGGGTCAAGGTTCTATATTCTACAGAAAGCAAAGATGGTGAAAATGAGGAAAAGAATTCTTAAAACAAGTCCAACAATTTAAACACTTGAGCAAATATACATCACATGGAGACTGCTTCTAAGAAATCAAGAACAGAACAGAACAGAACAAGGAACACTAGAGATATAAGAAATTAAGAACATTTTATGCAACACATATATATTCATTATCATTACTTTCTTGTCTGCTCATTACGGAGCATGGAGCCAAGAATGTAGTTGGTTCCCCCCCTGCAGGAAGCCTGCACCAAGTGAAGCTCCAGCAGTGGTGGTGTCTGTGGCAATTTGTTTTATATGATGAGGTTGGGAACAACCACATATTAGCTGCCTTGAACAATTTGTCTCAAGTTGTAGTAGTACTGTTCTATCTTTGTCTCTTCAGACACACCTGGTAACAACTACAGAGACAGACACCTGGTAACTACTACAGAGACAGACACCTGGTAACTACTACAGAGACACCTGGTAACTACTACAGAGACACCTGGTAACTACTACAGAGACAGACACCTGGTAACTACTACAGAGACACCTGGTAACTACTACAGAGACGTTAGTTTACACCTGGTATTACAGTTAAATTAATATAAAGAGACACCTGGTAAGCTAGAAAAATTTACTATTCTGCTTTACAGAGACAGACACCTGGTAACTACTACAGAGACACCTGGTATATACTACATATTAATTACCTACACAGAGTACACAACTGGAAAATATTTCTGGAAGTCTAGAAACTACAGAGACAGACACCTGGTAACTACTACAGAGACACCTGGTAACTACTACAGAGACACCTGGTAACTACTACAGACACAGACACCTGGTAACTACTACAGAGACAGACACCTGGTAACTACTACAGAGACAGACACCTGGTAACTACTACAGAGACACCTGGTAACTACTACAGAGACAGACACCTGGTAACTACTACAGAGACACCTGGTAACTACTACAGAGACACCTGGTAACTACTACAGAGACAGACACCTGGTAACTACTACAGAGACAGACACCTGGTAACTACTACAGAGACAGACACCTGGTAACTACTACAGAGACACCTGGTAACTACTACAGAGACACCTGGTAACTACTACAGACACAGACTCCTGGTAACTACTACAGAGACAGACACCTGGTAACTACTACAGAGACACCTGGTAACTACTACAGACACAGACACCTGGTAACTACTACAGAGACAGACACCTGGTAACTACTACAGAGACAGACACCTGGTAACTACTACAGACACAGACACCTGGTAACTACTACAGAGACACCTGGTAACTACCACAGAGACACCTGGTAACTACTACAGAGACACCTGGTAACTACTACAGACACCTGGTAACTACCAGAGACACCTGGTAACTACCACAGAGACACCTGGTAACTACCACAGAGACACCTGGTAACTACCACACAGACACCTGGTAACTACCACAGAGACACCTGGTAACTACTACAGAGACACCTGGTAACTACTACAGAGACACCTGGTAACTACCACAGAGACACCTGGTAACTACTACAGAGCAATATTTACTCATAGGAGTTCTTGGAGAAATATAATAATAAAACAATAATATACACATAGTGCCTATGTAACATGTTACACAGACCTAATTCTGTCATATAATTGTGAATAATGGACATTGAATAGAGAAGATCACTGGGGTGTACAGAAACAAAGTTTCGCATAAAAATGTTAAGAAACGAACATACATCTCACACACAAAAATTCCAATGAAGATCAACGTGCAATGGGAAAAAATTATTGAACCAAATTACAAAGAGGCAGTCCTTTTGCAATAAGATCTGTATGAGGTGAGGGAGATCAAAACATGATAAAGGTATGTACGGTTTATGGAAAAAGGGAATGACAAAGACAGAAGAAAATAAAACAGAATGGCACCAACAGAAAAGTTATTAATAGAAATAACAGAAAAACAGTGACTGAAAGTTGTGGAGGGGGCTTACTGTCTATACCAGCGGTGGCCAAACTACGGCCCGCGGGCCAGATTTGGCCCGCCAACCAGTTTTGACCGGCCCTCCAACCTGTTTTGGCCGGCCTCTTGTTGATTGAAGCCACACCCTTCACAATGAAATAACACACAAATGTATGTTTGAAATAAATAATTACATGTTATATTACAAATTACAAAACAAATTAAAACAACAGATTCATTATATTTTTTTTACAGTAATTTCAGTCCGAAGACTGGTATACATCTCTTGACAGATGTGCAGTACAGTAGTTTGCCGTTGCTTTCTGTACGTGGTTCATTATATATGTAAAACTAAATCTCAGAATGTTATTTTTTAAGGATTGTATAGGCCTGGCCCTCTGGTGTTACTCTTTACCATAATCTGGCCCTCGGCCAACCTTAGCTTGGTCACCACTGGTCTATACCAGCTGGCATGACATTTCTTCATCATCAGACTTCATCTCCCCAAGGAACATAGGCCTTCAACAAACGTATGCCAAGTCTTCTTGTCTTATGCTCACGGTTTTTCACTGTCTTCTTCATATCTGTCTCCAGTTTTCTTCTCTATACGTTCTTTGGTCTTCCTCTAACTGTCTTATCCTAGGGATTACAGAACAAGAACTGCCTAGTGATGCTATCAACAGGTTTCCTAAGTGTGTGATCATCTTCTTCTCATCTCTTGTTACACTGGCACTTGTCAGGTTCTTGTCATCGGTTCCAAATTACTGTATATTGTATTTAACAAGAACATATTAACTTTTGTATTTAACAATAACATATTAACTTTTGTATTTAACAAGAACATATTAACTTTTGTGTTTAACAAGAACAGAAGTTAATATATGGTAATTTGGAAGGTGAAGGTCTGATGATGTTTTTACAATACATATGACTTATGGCAAGTGAAAGTCAATTAAATATCTAACTGGAAACACCAGGCCTTTACACCCTCATCCTGAATATTATTTTTGTTTTGTTTTATCTCGTTTTAGTTTGGGTTTTTTTAACATACATGCAAAATTGGTAATTTTGATTTGCCCTATTTACAATAATTTGACAGATGTGATGCCACTTTCACGTATTGGCAGTTATTCATATTATTTGGAAGTGAAAACAATATATATCCTAATTATAACCCATCAGAGGGTGAAAAAATGGAATATTTCTCATCGTCATAATTTTTTAAAAAAAATTTTAAAGTTCTAAATTCGTGATCTTATTCCCCTGTCTTGGATGGCTGAGTTTTAATAGTTTTTTTTTTTTTTAGTTGATCTGTTGATGTTTGTTAGTTTTTGTGGCTAAGAGTGTTTTTTTTTTTCCACATGATGGGGTAGCTAGGCCCACGGCCAACCCTCCTTAGTTGCTTCTTATAACATGCTTGGTAGGTTACAACGTTTCTATTCTTTGCTCCACTTTTAGGCCCCAGTAGCACATATATGTTAAAATGTCATTTGTCTGTAACTATTAACATTAGTATTATATATGAGTAGTGTGTCTAAAAATGCCATTTGTATTACATGATTAAATGTGGTTTTTCTGTAAGCAATGTTTGTATTATATGATTAACTGTTAACTACTCATATTTATATTATATGATCAAATGTGTGATGTCTATCTGATAAAATATGAAATATTCGATTAAATGATGTATGTCTGCAAGTGTTCGTTGTGCTTGTATGAATAAAATGTAATCAAACAAAACAAAAACATAAAAATAAAACTGCATCACTTTATAACACAAGTAATATTATCTTTGAAAGAGTCTCCTCATGACAGACTCAATTTATACTTCATTAGATAAACACTGATGTGGAGAAAACATAACTTCAAAGCTGCTCTAAATAAATGCATGAGAAGGGCTTATGGGTCATGTTCCCCCATACTAAAAAAAGGTGGAAGAATGTAACGTTAGTGTAATATGTACTCACTCAAACAAAGGGCTGCCAATAACGTTGCTGCCGCCTGTGGTGGCCCGCAGTCTGGGAATACTGGCTGCAGGATGTAATTGGCAAATGTCAGTGCCGTTATAGCATTGCCTGTTGGCATAATTACAACCAGGCATACCCACAGAAACAAAAAGGACGGAAGATCACCATAGGATTTCATGATGTATCCATAATCTGCTCCGGATGTTACGACTGCTGTGCCAAGTTCTGCATAACACATCGCCCCGATGCCACACACTGCTCCTGTTAATGCCCATATTAGAAGACACGATCCTACAGATCCCGCTTCTAAGAGAACTCCCTTAGGCGACACAAAAATACCACTGCCGACTATACATCCAACAATGATAGCTACACCGTTGAGTAACCCCAGTTGTTTTTTCAGTTGGATCTGTGAAACTTGCACTTCGATAACTTTATCACTACTTGCCATTTTTAAACAATTCTTACTCGCTTCCAATGTTTCAAATAAAACTTGATTCGGATGGGTTACTTAAAGCGTGATTAAACGTGTAGCAACTTTCTGATGGCTGATGCAAGCAGCTCTCAACATCAAAACACGCGGTCTTCAACTTTGAATTACGCCCACCGGTAAAATTAACTTATAGGCCTAAACTTAAACGAAACACTAAAGTTGAGTAAACAACAGCAGGCTAAGTAGGTCTATATGACCATTCCAAATCAACAAACACTTTATGGGAATAAAGTATTCTTTGAAATGTCGATGTAAACAGCACACTGTCCTTACACGTCCGATCCTATCTAGTTAAATCCACGTGGATCGAACGTTATGAAGTCATGATTTATTTCCTCACCTAGTTTCAGCACTTGACTCACACACACTGGCCTGCTTGACGACGTGGACACGGCAACTATTGAGCACAAAATAAACAATGCTAAACTCACACGAAACACAACACTGTTGACATTCACATCAATGTGAACTACTGTCAACTTTCTTCAAAACCGATGTCCGCCGATAGTGAATGTAAAGACTACTCTGACATGCTTCGACGCTCCTATTATAATCCTCCATGCTTCGTCGCAGTTTCGTGGTGTGTTAACTGACGATGCGGCTGTTTGTATCCACTTTGCCGCGCGCTACGTTTATTCCTGTTGGCTAACGCTGGCAGGGGTTTCCCGGCTATAAATAGATAACGAACAAGCCAATTAACAACGGTTAATATACAGTATAGTGGTTGGGAATGTGAAGGTCTGATGCTGTTCTTACAATGCATATGACTTTTAACAGATGGAAGTCAATTAAATATATGTTAAAGTCAGTTATATAACTGGAACCACCAGGCCTTTACACCCTCCACTTTAATATTATTCTTGTTCAGGGTTTCTTCTTGATTTTGTTAGTTTTTTTTTTTTTTTGTATTTTTTTTTTTTTAACATAAAGGCATAATTGGTAGTTGTGATTTCCCTATTTACAATAATTTGACAAGTGTGATGCCACTTTCTCATATCGCAGTTGTTCATATTAATTGGAATTGAAAACAATATATGTCCTAATTATAACCCATCAGAGGTTGAACGGGATATTTTTCTTCATTAATGTAAAAAAAAAAAAAAAAAAAATCAGTGCACATGGGAAAATATATAACAGTAATAAAACATAGACGATCATCCGTTGATAAAAATGCGAAATTAACCCCACGAAACTGGCTGTGAGTGGCCCAACTTTACTGTAAGCTTTATTACTGCTGCTCAAGACTTTTAGCAGCTCTATTTGGTGACTTTCGAACAATTCATATTGGCTGTGACGAACTTAGGTGCAAGTGGGCGGTCAGCCCCGGATGATAGTCGGGAGAGAAATCGGACACTATTATGGCATTACTGTACTGTTTCAAAATCTGCTCGTAACCATAATGCATTTTATGTGTGTTTATGGGGGAGAGGGGTTGGGGGAAAAGTGTGTGCCAGAGAAAAGATCGGCCCCAGGTGCTAAATACTTTAAGTACGCCCCTGCATTTTGGCAACGGTATCTTACGTCAAATATTCTGTTAAAACGTGCAAATACAAAAACAGCTATGAGAATGACTTTTTTTTAAAAGTAATATGTTAGGTTTGCAATTTTAGGTATACTCAATTCTGTTTGTACACGTGTTTGTCAGTGGGGGAAACAAATTGCACAACTTGACATTTTTGAGCAAACAGGTCAATAAAAATTAGAGGAACATTGGTTCCATGGTCTTCTTGTTTGTCTGTCGGTGTGCTGTAGTTTAAAAAACAACAACTTTTATTTTACTTCATTTCAAACAAAAGATCGTGTTCCTATCTTACGTAGTTCACAAATAATGAAATTTTGATAAGCTAGCTCGTTTTCACAACGAGCATGGGAAAGTACCTTTAACCCTGGCAATACCACGCTTTTTAAATGCCAACGAGAGATGACAAGTCCGAAAGTTCCCTCGCTGAAACATTCTCTCTTCCCCTTCCGCGTTTTTTTCACATAGATATCTACCACGCGGACATTAATGTTGCCAGTGCACTGAAGGAGCACTATACAAATTCTACATCACATACATGTCCCAACATATAAGAAAACGTCATTACCGAGGAGCAGCTAATGCATGGTAACACAAAAGAGCACATAATGGTAGATTAAACTACAACAGAAACTGAAGAGACACTACGATCACTGAAGAAAATATAATCATCCTGAAAAGGACGATTAATGAGTGACATGCCGATAAGTCTGGCTGCAGAAGCGAAAAAGAAACGTATAGCTATTGTCACAGGATTTACTTCCTGTTGCTCTGCAGTGATGGTCCAGCAATGGTCAAAACCTAGAGTATCTAATGTGGGTCTTCAACAGTATCTACCTTCGCACAAGATTAATCTTGGCAGAGATGCAAATAGAAGGATGATGATGCTTCTACCTTGATGGACTCTTCACAAGATATTCAGAAATCAAGAACAATGCTGAATGTGTCTTAGCACAGTTAACTTATTATCTGCCCGACAACTTTTATGAAGAGATATATTGTATGATTTAACTCGTTCAAGCCCCCGACTGATTTAATTCAGTGAAATCTTAATTTAGAAGCTCTGTTTTAAATATATTTAAGGTGACTGAGACACACGGGTGCAGTACACTCAAAACATACCATTTTAATCCCTCTATTCTACGCAAGCACCCATTTATGAAAGTCTGTAGCTTTTTGGTTGTTGTCTTTGTTGTTCTCCATGTCTCAGAGCCATACAATAGGACTGACTTCACATTTGAGTTGAAGATTCTTATCTTCGTGTTGGATCCTATTTCTCTTGATCTCCATATATTTCCCAATGCAATGAAAGCTCCTCTTGCCTTTTGTATTCTTATTTTGATATCGCTGTCTGTCCCTCCAACTTTGTCTATATTACTGCCAAGATACGTATATGATTCTACATCTTGTATTGGTGTTTCTTCAAGTTCAACCCTATTATCATTACCTGCATTTATTCTCATTATTTTTGTCTTTTCCCTGTGTATTTTCAGACCCAATTGCTGTGACCTCTCATCGAGTGTTTTCAATTTGTCCTGCATCTGATTACGGTTATGGGACAGAAGAGCCAAGTCATCAGCAAAATTCAGATCATCCAACTGCTTAGTCAGAGTCCACTGGATTCCATTTCTGTTGTGTGTTGTCGATGATCTCATAACCCAATCTATTGCCAGCAAGAAAAGAAATGGAGACAAGAGGCATCCCTGTCGCACTCCTGTTCTTATCCCAAATGGTTCTGTAAGCTGTCCTTCATGAAGAACTCTGCATGTCATGTCTTCATATGTTTTCTTTATTAAATTAATGATCTTCAGGGGAACTGGATAATGCCTCATCAATTTCCAAAGTGATTCTCTGTCTACACTGTCAAATGCCTTTTCATAGTCCACAAATCCGATGTATAGTGGTGAATTCCATTCCAGACTTTGTTCAACTATTATTCTCAAAGTGGCTATCTGGTCTGTACATGATCTGTTTTGTCGAAAACCTGCTTGTTCATCTCTCAATTTCTTCTCTATCGACTCTTTTAATCTCTCAAGGATAATCCTGTTTAATACTTTTCCTGGCACTGATAGTAACATTATTCCTCTATAATTTGTGCACTCTTGTAAATTTCCCTTCTTAGGCAACTTAACCAGATATCCTTCCTTCCATTCTGCTGGTATCTCTTCCTTTCCCCAGACTTTACCAAGTAATTTATATAACATCTCTGTAGCCGTGTCGATATCTGCTTTGATGGCCTCTGCTGGAATGCCATCAGGTCCAGACGCTTTTCCATCTCTTAGAAGCTTTATGGCTTTCTTTATTTCTTCCTTCGTTGGTCTTTCACCGTTAATTTGTAGCTCTTCTTCTGCTGGCTGGATGTCCAGCGGGTTTTGTGGAGCTGGTCTATTGAGAAGGTCCCCAAAATATTCTGTCCACCTCTTCATTTGCTCTTGTATATTGCTGAGCAGTTTCCCATTCTTGTCTTTTATGAGACAACTTGTTTGCTTGTATTTCCCTGTTAACTTCTTTGTGCTGCTATACAGTTCTCTCATATTTCCTTTGGCTGCAGCATCTTCTGCCTCTCTTGCCAACTCCTCAATATACTTCCTCTTGTCTCTTTTGATACTTCTTTTTACTTCTTTGTTTGCTTCAATGTACACTTCTTGAGCCTTGGCTTTGGAACTTCTGGTTTTGCTTGTGTTTAACTCTGCTTTCTTGTTTTTCCTGTCTTTTATCTTATTGATGGTTTCTGTTGTTATCCATGCTTTTTGTTGTCTTTCCCTTTTCCCCAGTATTTCTTCACATGTCTCCTTCCATACCGTTTTGACCTGCTGCCAATAGTCTTCTGTATTCTCTACATCTTCCAGCTGTTGTAGCACTTGGAATTTGTTGGATACTGTGACCGCAAATTTGTCTCTTGTTTCTTGATTTCTTAGCTGTCCTACATTAAACTGTTGTCTATAATTTTGCATTGTTGCATATCTCTTGAGTTTCATTTTTATTTTGGCTATCAGAAGATGGTGATCTGATGCCACATCTGCTCCTCTATATACCTTTACATCCTGCAATGATGATCTAAACTTCTTCTTTATGCATATATGATCGATCTGATTTTCTGTTCTATGGTCTGGTGATATCCATGTTGCCTTGTGTATTCTCTTATGTGGAAACATGCTTCCTCCTATAGCCAGTTGATTTGAAGCACAGAAGTTTGCGAATAGTTCTCCATTTTCATTCATTACTCCTAGCCCATGTTTTCCCATGACTTCTTCAAATCCGGTGTTGACTGTACCTATCTTTGCATTCATGTCACCCATCAAAATTGTGATGTCTCTTCTTTTTACTTTATCCATAATTTCCTGTAGTTTAGTATAAAATGCTTCTTTCACAGACTCTTCTTTGTCATTAGTTGGTGCATAACATTGGATGACATTTACATGAATTTTCTTTTTAGCTGTTTTGAAAGTAGCTGTTATTATTCTGGGTCCAACAGCTTCCCATTCAATGAGTGCTTTCTGTGCTTCTTTAGATAACATAAGAGCTACCCCTTCACTGTGGTGTGAAGTTTCGTCTTCATGTCCTGAGGACAGCACCAATTCACCTGTGATGAGTGTCTTCCTGTCTACCCCCTTCCACTTTGTTTCACACATTCCCAGAACCTCGATTTTGTATTCCCTCATTTCTGCTGCTACTTGCGCCACTTTCCCTTGTTCGTTTAATGTCCGAACATTCCAGGTGCCAAATCTGGAAGTTCTCCTAGAAGAAAGAAGGTTAGTCAGCAACACAGACTCCTTTCGGCTTTCTCTGTGTTGCATCATACGCCTCCCCGCGAGAGGACCTTCCCCTGTCTTGGATGGCTGTGTTTTATTTCCTTTATTTGACTTGTCCATATTTGTTGAAGTTTTTTGTGGTTTAAATTTTTTTTTACAGGATGGGGTAACCGGCCCCATGCCCAACCCTCCTTAGTCGCCTTCTACGACATGCCTGGCAGGGGACAGTGTTACTATTCTTTGCTCCCCTTTCGGGCCCCGGTGACACACGGGTGTGTATATATATATATATATATATATATATATATATATATATATATATATATATATATATATATATATATATATATATCATCATCATCATGTAGCATGTCCTTTGCAGAACGTCGCTCTCATCACAGCCCGCCTGAAATACTCGATCTCTAGCCAGCCTTCCCGCCTCCTCCATTGTCGTATTCAAGGTGTCTTCAATGTCCACCGTCTTCTTGGTCGGCCCCTGCTTTGCCTTCCAGGTACCATACCTGTCGTAAATTTTAGATAGGTTAGAAGATATGTATGGTCCCTTCTGAGCAGCGGTGATAGTGGTAAATATGTGAGAAAAAAGGTGTAAGAAATAGATTTCACGAGTGAATAGTTTAAGGAAAAGATCTGTCTCTGGAATGAGTAGTTTCTCTAGTCCAGCCTATTTATACGACTAAAGTTTAGTATTGTAGTAAAATGCTCCGTGTTCCTCCCCGCCCAAATTTCCCCGATTTCAAAAACCTAGTACTGCAAGTAAACATTTACCACCCACCCTGACACCCGTATACCACCCCTCTTTATATTTATGAACGAACGTTAGAAAAGAAGAAATTTACACTTATAAGCCACTACTACTATATTGATATTTGCCAAGAGCAAGGTCAAACGTCTGCTTAGAATTGGACAATACTTGACTATTCTAACACAATAGTTTGAAAAAGGGTACCCTTCCACTAATCGTATACACACCCGCCCTATTATTTAGTAGAGGTTGTAACTATAAATAACTACAAAGTTTTGAAATTATGCACTATTGCCTAGCCTAACCGTCCACGATTGGCACAAGATTTGAATTTTCAAAGACCAAGCGTATTAAGTCCGACCCCCCCAACAACACGCAGCTCGCGTTCCCCTTCCCAATATTTTATGACGAAAGCCGGAAATCTTGGCAGAAGAAAAGGAAAAAAACCAACTTGCTACCTCGTCTTGAAAGGGAAAGAGGAAAAGGAGGGGAGTAAAATGAAAAGAATCAAGGCTAACTTATGCTTTTGAAACTGAAACTGAAACCTAATTTGCGCAGAGAGGAGGGAAAGAGAGAGAAACTTAGATAACTTGTTGTCGTGAAACGAATGTGTGTAATCCCACTACTTTGTTAAATCCCTATGTCGAGAGCCCAGCCAATCAACGCACAGTCTCTGAGACAGAATATATTACCTGAAGTTACGCCAGGAACAAACTTAAGCCCTGTTTTTTTTTCGGATGTGGGTCGTGGCCATCTTGTTCACGCAAGATGGCTGAAGAAAACTGAATAAAATTAGGCTGTACGAGCAAAAGACGAAACCGGAGACAACCAATCATTTTTCTCCGCCAGGAACCAACCAAAAGCTTTGCTTAAGCATTCACCTACCTATATAATCGGGCGAGGTTTTATGCAAAAGCACGCAACCAGACACGAAGCCAGAGAGACGACCGACTGTGTGAGAGGAGCTGTCAACCTGATTTATTGCTTGCATGAGAGCATTTACCTGCAGCCCGCTTCGCTAAGTCGAGTCAAAATCTGGCCTGTTTAAATCTTGGAGGGTGATGCGTGATGCCATATGATGATGGATGGCATCCGCATGTCTGGTTTTGTGTAGTGTGTAGATGTGTTCAGTCAAAACAATGTTCATGCAACAATAACAGGGCAATCCACATAGGACGTCAGTAAACTCACGACGTATAAAGTCAATGAGTCTTGAAACAGCCGTTGACGTTTTTCTTCATTATTTATTGTGGACGCCACAGTGACAAAATGGTTACGCAAATGTGTAGGCACATCAAACAGTCATTATCACAGCAACATTCAATACAGCAATAAACGGTAGACAGCATTACAATGATGAGTCAGATGCATGTTATATTTCATAGTGCTGTAAATGTAGTCAGGTGGAAAACTCCATCCTTTTCTATAACAGCCAGGAGATAACCAGATGTATGAGATCAGTTCACTCTCCTTAGTTTGACTTCAGCAAGACAGACACGTCTGCCGAAGTATAAATAATGTCCTCAAAAATATCCTCTAGATAATAAAGGTTTTCCAAACCTAGTTCATTTAACAAAGTAGCAAGTAATGGTCCTTGGTACCTGCATCAACCGATGCAGTACAATGCAGCGACATGTGAGCTAGGAAAACATCTCGTGACGACGACTTTCGCAGACAGGCTATGAATCGAAATCGCTCACGACCCAAAATCAATAGAGTTAATGAAAGAGTCAATTTACCTTGCTTTCATGAAATACACAGAAATATCACGCCTCCCGACATGTGGGAAACACTAGAGGTATTATCTCGAATAAACGAAATATCCATTAAGAGGACTACACATCCCTGACAGAACAAAAATAGCGGAGATCCCCTCTTCAACGAGGCATCTCTTTCGCCATTCCAAATCGCTCACCCCCACTAGTGGTGGGCGGAAACCGATCGACAAAGAAGCAAGACAAGTCATGCGCAGTCCAGCGCAAAACGACCACAGCTCAAACTTAACTGCATTCGATACCAACGCGAGAAGACAAATGCTTACCGAGAAAAGTGACTATAAATTCCAAGCAGTTGTTGCTCTTGCGTTATAAAACAGATATTGAAATAAAACGATGTTGCGAGAATTTATCACGCAACATATCACCACCTCCTCCCGATAAAAAAAAATGTGGAACATATTTTTTTTTTCAATATCAAAGAGCAAGCGATAAGCGGCTCAAAACGCACGAATTATGCGCTGATAATTAACTAAATTGCCAAACAATAGGCTAATTATAGAGTGTCTGGTGAGGATATACCTCAACAGAAAAAATAAATATGTCTCAAAAAATATTCACATCGGGGAGGTGTCACCAACACACATCACGTTAGCATGTAAACACAATATACGTATGCAAGTTACTATAATCATCATTAAACAGCATACTCTAATATTGTCTTTAAAAATGGATGTACAAATCTGATAGGAAAATTTAGATAGTACATTCTTTGACATGTAAGGTAAGTCCTCAGCTCAACAATGACATTCTGAGAAAGTACAAGCAATATAATGCTAATTAATAACTAATATGCTTCATAAGGTACAATACATTATTAATAATTGTGGCTGTTTAGTAAACTAACGGCCCTTATATTAACTACTCAGTCCTCCTCTATCATCTTAAAAACGAACAGAAGAAGATGACAACAAAGCACGATAGTGTGTACATATAAAGTAAGTACAGATGTGCTAATCTATTGTAGAAATATAGGTGTGTTATGACTCTGTAATATATGGAAATATAGGACAGAAGTATTAGTTGGAGTCATGTGGGCATCTAGACAAAATGTCAGCCATCACATTATCCGCACCACGGATAGCTCGTACCGTGAAGTGAAAAGGTTGAAGAGCTATAGCATATCGAGTGGATCTCGAACTCTTCAAATTCTTAGTCTGAATAGCTGCAAGAGCTTTCTGATCAGTCTCTAGAATGAAATGTGCGCCCAGGAGGAATCTTTGTAGCTTTAGAATTGACCAAACCATCGCTAACAACTCACGGTCTAAAACCGAGTAGTTCCTCTCTGCCGCATTTAGTTTTCTAGAAATGTACATAACAGGATGCAGAGTATTTGCATATTCTTGCATCAGTGCTGCTCCAATCCCAGTGGATGAAGCATCACTCCGAAGAACAAAAGTCCTATCAAGAGTAGGTAATCTTAAGATGGGAGGAGAAGAAAATATATTCTTGATTTGGTCTAGTGAAGATTGGCATTCTTCAGACCAACGGACCAGATTAGGCGAACCTTTCTTCAACAATGTTGAGAGAGGTGCCATGATCGAAGATAATTTGGAATAAATCTCCCATAAAATTGAATTTAACCTAAGAGACTCCTAACTTGTTTCTTCGTTTTAGGAACAGAGATGTTCAGTATTTTGGAAGTATTGTGGTCTTCTGTCTTCAAGAGACCATGACCAACACGATGACCCAGGAAAGAGATTTCACCAAAACCAACAAAAGCTTTAGAAGGTTTTGCTGTCAAATTATTCTCACGTAGAGTGGACAGTAAGTCATATAACCCTAAATAGTGATCTTCCCAGGTATCACTGAAGAGACAGATGTCATCTAAGTATGCGATGACATCCGAACGATGTGACAGAATTCGACGCATCATGCGAACGAAAGTGGCAGGGGCGTTCATGAGACCAAAAGGCATAACATTCCATTGAAATAGACCCCTAGGTGTAGAAAAAAGCAGTAAGAGGTTTGGCATGCTCTGCTAAAGGCACTTGCCAATAACCTTTAGACAAGTCAAGTTTAGTGAAGAATCTAGAATTAGAAAGTCTAATCAGTAGATCTTCTAACAAAGGCATCGGTTCAGCGTCGAACTTTGTGACCTGATTCAATTTGCGATAATCAACGCAAATTCGTATGTTCTTATCCTTCTTCCGGACAATAACCATGGAAGAAGAATATGGTGAAGTCGATGGTTCAATTATATTTAATTGAATCATGTCATCCAATTCCTTTTCCACTTGCGACTGAAAGTGTATAGGAATAGGATACGGCCTAACCCTAATTGGATTATTGTCGGTAAGAATTATGTCATGTTCTATGACATCTGTGTGTCCAGGAATGTCAGTGAGAACATCCTGAAATGTTTGTAACATCGACAAGTCTCGTCGATGTTCGTCACCAGAAAGATTAGGAGAAACAGAAACGTTTTTCCAAGATTCCGTGGAATGTAATGGAACCACTGGAAGGGGAAGGTTGACATCAGAGAAGGTAGCTTCCTCATCCTGAATGACAGACAGGGATGAATAATGACCGTGAGGTGCAGGAGCATCATCCGTTGCCTGGAAAATAGGCAGCAAATAGTCCGGACGTTCGTGAAATTCCGAAAGCATGTTTATGTGGAAAGTTTTTATGCTTTCCATCAATATCGACCACATAGTCAACATCGGAAATCCGAGAGACTATTGCATACGGACCTTTCCATGCAATAAGAAGTCTATTTTCCCTACTGGGGAGTAGGACGAATGCTTTGTCACCTGGACAAAGTTGTCGTAGACATCTATTCTTGTTAGCAAACTGCCTTGCCTTCTCTTTAGCAATTTCTGATGAAGCAGTTGCTAGCTTACATGCCTCAATGATCTTTTGTCTAAGAGCAATGACATACTCATATGAGGATTGAGTTTCATCGCTAATATCATCGGCAGTGATGAGATCGTGTAATAAAGACATAGGGCCGCGTGGACGCGCGCCAAAGACAAGTTCGAAGGGAGAAAATCCTGTGTGTTCATTAGGGACTTCTCTATAGGCAAAGAGAGCCGCGGGGTAAAACCCTGTCCCAATCTTGAGGATGATCTTCAGTTATCTTACCAAGCAAAGTCTTGAGCGTTCTATTCAGACGCTCAACTAACCCATTAGACATAGGATGGTAGATACTACTGAGAGATCGTTCAATATGTAAGGTAGACATTACCTGTGACATAGTGTCAGATATGAGTTGAGTGCCATGGTCTGACAATATTTCTCTGGGGAACCCCAAGCGAGAAAATATCAACCAAAGAGCATCTGCGATATCTGTAGTAGATATGCTCTTAAGAGGAATAGCCTCTGGCCAACGTGTGCACATATCGACACATGTAAGGATAAACTGATGTCCTCTGGCCGACTTGACCTTAAAAGGGCCAATAATATCTATGGCCATTTTCTGAAACGGCCGAATAGGAATGTCAGCAGCCTGGATAGGCGCAGCATGTCGTGGTCCTCTAGATTTGACCTCCTGACATACCTTGCATGATCGGCAGTAAATACGAATGTCCTTATTGACAAAAGGCCAAAAGAAAGCCGCAAGGACTCTCGACTTCGTACGGGCAAAACCCATATGTCCAGCACATTGCGAGTCATGAGCATGTTGCAATATTTGGACTCTCATGCTCTTGGGAACAAGAATTTGCGAATGTGCCGACGTAGCCGAATCTTGTACCATACGTACAAGTACGCCGTTTCTCATTGCAATCCAAGATTTTCTATTTGTATCCTGATTCGGATCACCTTTCTTCGCAAGAACGAAGAATTTTTTTAAAGAAGAATCTTCTTCTTGCAATTTTATGAAAGAGTCACGAGTGATCACTAAGTGACTATCTTGGCTATCAACTTCATTATCACTATTCAGTGAAGTTTCGGGTGTTTGTAGAGCTTGTGCTCTTGTAACTACTGCATTTGTAGCTTGCATGTTATTATCTTCCCAAGCAGCAATCTGCTGTGGGGTACACTCCCTAACTCCGTGAATACGACCAATAATAAGGTCCGCAATAGGATTAGGTAAGAGACAAGCATGCACATCTCCAGTAAAGAAAGGAGTGGCAATGCGAATTACAGCAGTAGGATATTTTTCTAGAGTGCCGCCAAATGTGACACATTTAATAACCCTTCCTGTAGCACAAGATGGATCTACAAGCGATTGTCTAACACCAATAGTGGTGCATCCGGAATCGAAAAGTAGTGAGACCGGAGTATCATTAACAAGACCCTTATGTAGAATTAAAGAACCCCTCCCGTCATGCGCAACAGCAGCAGGAAGAGCGGGAAGTGGGTGACCACAACTCAAAGTAGTTATGGTACCCGGTTCGAATAAAGTACTGCATTGGGGACATTTGTTTGCTCTCTCAAAGTCAAAAGCAGAACTAGTGACAGCGTCAAAGTTTTTACTATCAACAACATGATTACAGGCTCCCTCAGTTTCCTGTTGTACAGCATTAGCCTGCTGATATCTCTTTTTTTTGTGTTGAGATCTACCCCGACTATTATTACCTCTGAAGTTATGAAAGTTATTATTATCTCTGCAGTTATTATTGTCTCTATTGTAATTGTTATCCTGGTTCGAATACCAGTTTCCACGATTACTATCATGTTCACATTGATGCGAACATCTATTTGTTTGGTTCTGAGGTCTTCGGCAGGAATAACCTCTATTACCATATCCTCTTTTGAAATGCCTATAATTATTAGGGTGATAGTAACGAGTACTATCAGGTTGTCTCCAATTCTTCGAAGAAGAATCACCATGAAATTGATTTCCATGATTTTGACAGAAATTACCGCTACTCTTTCTATCAAAATTTTGTTGGGATCTACGAGCAAAGTTTTGACCATACGGAGCTGCCGAAGCAACTGGTAAACCTTCTTTCACCTTAGAGTTACCCATGGTTATTGTGGGTGCGCAGTTACGTATTGGCAACAGAAATCTTCCATTTCTTTTATTGTTTTAGGTTTACGTTCATGAAGGAAAGCAAGGAAAGACTCATTGACAGACGACATGACTTTGTCTCTAAGTATTAAGTCCATAAGTCCTTCATAAGTTTTTTTCGTCTTAGATAGTTCAACCCATCGTGAGAAAGTAATGCGTATTCTTGCAATAAACTCGGAGAATTCAACTCCATTTTCAGGTAACATGTTTTTTAAATTGTAGACGATAGCCGTCTTCGTTAAGCTGATATTTCTTTAACAAAGCGGCCCTGACAACCTCATAATTGTTCTTGTCAGGTTCATCCACCATATTTAATATACTTAGAGCTTTACCTGTCAGTATCCCTGATAACTGATAAACATATTTTGCTTTGTCTATGTTATGAGCTGTACATGCTTGTTCAAATCTGTCCAGATAGAACATTATGTCATCGCTGGAAGGACTAAATGTTGGTAACTTAATCTTAAAAGTATCATTATTAGCCTTACCAGAAGATGAACCCTTGTTTGAATCATTACCATTACTCATGCTTGTCAATTTCAATTTTTCCAACTCTAAAGCTAAGACCTTTTCTTCATGTTCCATTTTTGCTTTCTCTTTCCTCTCATCAGACTCTCTCTGTAATCTTCTTTCCTCAGCCTGAGCCTCTTTTTGAAGTCTTTCATTTTCAGCTTCTTTTTCAAGTCTTTTATTTTCAGACTCTTTTTCAAGTCTTTTATTTTCAGCTTCTTTTTCAAGTCTTTTATTTTCAGCCTCTTTTTCAAGTCTTTTATTCTCAGCCTCTTTTTGAAGTCTTTCAGCTTCTAGCTGTAGCTGGAGTTTTCTCTCCTCAGCTTCTGATTCCCTTTTTTGTTTTTCCATTTCCATTTGGAATCTTTTTTCATCCACCTGCATCTGCAGTTTCTTTTGTTCAGCTTCCATTGCTTTATCATATCGAGCAGTTGCAAATTCTTCTAACTTATCACCAGTCTTCCCAAGCAATTTACCCTGCTCAATAAAGTGCTCAAATGTAGACATGTTGTCTAACATATGAGTCCAAAACCTGAAATAATTAACTAATTTATTTCAAACCTAAGTGTAACAAGTCTTAATTAAGCACTTGTATATTCACATCACCTTATATTATCCCAGTCTCTGTGGGAAACAAGTCTCCAATCAAAGAACTTGTATATGAAATATCAGCACTCAATTCTTGATCATAAGTGCACTTCTCATTCAATAGTGCACGACACTATTCATCATTCATTTATCAACAGTGTAGTAGTAACAGTGCATTAGCATAGCCCATTAACTAATTACTATAACTGTAAACAATGACTATGTAAACACATGCAGAATGTAAACATTGAAAATGTAAACAATACAAACAATGTAAACAATAACAAAGATCAGCAACAATACAAAAAACTTTCGCAGAAATCAACTAAAAATAAAGCAGAAATTAATGAAATATCACAAAAAATGTGACGATATCTGCGATAGAATTAAACAAAATACATGACACCACAGTGTATAAACAAAAATGTTGTATGAAACTAAATTACAGACAAGAGTAGGCTAACAAATACAAACAAATCAAAACAAAACTAAAGAATGCGAAATAATAACGAAAACAATATTAAAACATGTCATCACAGCTAACATAAATAGCAACAGAAGTCGCTTAGCAAATTCCAGTATTGGAAATTTGCAAACCTTACAGAAAACGCTCACAATAGACGACCTCTATGACGTGGCATAATCTAACGGAGACACCACCCAACCGAGAACCCGCTGAAATATAAACATATAAATATACAAATAACATATAAACATAAAACATATAGAATGAGATGATACACAGAAGACTCAGCAGAAGTATAAGGGCACAGTTTACATACAAACAGGCCACTTAACTTATAGGCTTCCAATCGTAGAACAGCAGAAAAAAAACGGATGTCAATCAACGTCCTAAAGAGCGAAGCTCCAACGATGATGGCACATCTGAACTGCTTCCACTGCTAACACGATGGTACAAGAGCTTCTGACATACTGTGTGTTGAGTTGTTTCGGCACTTGACCTTCTAATCCAAAAGTAAGTTGATGGAAATCGGTACTTGGCCTTCTTCAGAAAACAACCCGTTTCAACCGGCACTTGACCTTCTCAAAAAACGACAGCACTGGAACCTTGACAGCAGCAACTTGCTTGACTTGCGTAAAAGATAACAGCAGTCCGAGTTATCCGGCAACATGTAACAACGCCGGGTACTGTCAAATTCTTGTTTCCGTCAAAAAATTGAAATTTTGACTTTTACCGGGCAACGCCGAGTACTTTGAAAATTTTGAAGATGTTGACTGTATTGAAGAATGTTAATTTCTTGAAGGATGCTGGTGAATTCTTGTTGAAAATGAAGTGGGTAAGGGACCCCGTGTTTGCTGGTACCAGAATCAAACCAGCTTATGGCCACCAAATGATGCGTGATGCCATATGATGATGGATGGCATCCGCATGTCTGGTTTTGTGTAGTGTGTAGATGTGTTCAGTCAAAACAATGTTCATGCAACAATAACAGGGCAATCCACATAGGACGTCAGTAAACTCACGACGTATAAAGTCAATGAGTCTTGAAACAGCCGTTGACGTTTTTCTTCATTATTTATTGTGGACGCCACAGTGACAAAATGGTTACGCAAATGTGTAGGCACATCAAACAGTCATTATCACAGCAACATTCAATACAGCAATAAACGGTAGACAGCATTACAATGATGAGTCAGATGCATGTTATATTTCATAGTGCTGTAAATGTAGTCAGGTGGATAACTCCATCCTTTTCTATAACAGCCAGGAGATAACCAGATGTATGAGATCAGTTCACTCTCCTTAGTTTGACTTCAGCAAGACAGACACGTCTGCCGAAGTATAAATAATGTCCTCAAAAAATATCCTCTAGATAATAAAGGTTTTCCAAACCTAGTTCATTTAACAAAGTAGCAAGTAATGGTCCTTGGTACCTGCATCAACCGATGCAGTACAATGCAGCGACATGTGAGCTAGGAAAACATCTCGTGACGACGACTTTCGCAGACAGGCTATGAATCGAAATCGCTCACGACCCAAAATCAATAGAGTTAATGAAAGAGTCAATTTACCTTGCTTTCATGAAATACACAGAAATATCACGCCTCCCGACATGTGGGAAACACTAGAGGTATTATCTCGAATAAACGAAATATCCATTAAGAGGACTACACATCCCTGACAGAACAAAAATAGCGGAGATCCCCTCTTCAACGAGGCATCTCTTTCGCCATTCCAAATCGCTCACCCCCACTAGTGGTGGGCGGAAACCGATCGACAAAGAAGCAAGACAAGTCATGCGCAGTCCAGCGCAAAACGACCACAGCTCAAACTTAACTGCATTCGATACCAACGCGAGAAGACAAATGCTTACCGAGAAAAGTGACTATAAATTCCAAGCAGTTGTTGCCCTTGCGTTATAAAACAGATATTGAAATAAAACGATGTTGCGAGAATTTATCACGCAACATATCGTAAATATAAATTTACTATAAACTGGTAGGAAAATAGGCCTACAGCAGATACACCTGTATATATATATATATATATTTAACATATATTGTTTTAATATGAACGTATCAGTTTACTGATTGTATCTTGGGGGAATTAGGTATAATGATTTTATTTCCTAATATGATTGAATAGACGAAGACTAATAGGACTCATACTTCAATCTATTGTCTCCTATAACTTCAGTCTATTGTCTCAGATAACTCCAAACTGAAATATAACCAAAACAGTCCTTGTTAGGACTCAACCTATTGTCTCCTATTACTTCAATCTATTATCTCAGACCAACTGCAATTTTACCAAAACAGTCCTTGTTAGGACTCAATCTATTGTCTCCTATAACTCAATCTATTGTCTCCTATAACTCAATCTATTGTCTCCTATAACTTCAATCTATTATCTCAGACCAACTGCAATATAACCAAAACAGTCCTTGTTAGGACTCAATCTATTGTCTCCTATAACTCAATCTATTGTCTCCTATAACTCAATCTATTGTCTCCTATAACTTCAGTGTTATCTCAGATAAAACCAACTGAAATATAACCAAAACAGTCCTTGTTAGGACTCAATCTATTGTCTCATCTAACTCCAATCTAGTGTCCCATATAACTCCCACCTGATATATCACCAAACAGTCCTCGTCTCATATACTCCTATCATAAGAACATAACAATATTGTTAGGATATATGTTACCAGCTAGTATAGCACTTGTCAGAGAGGGCCTGGTATATTATAGGGGGAAGAAAATGGTTGTATCACACCTAGGTGTACATATTATGGGATGTATTCATGTATTGAATGTATTCATGTATTGAATTTATATTATTGAATGTATTCATGTATTGAATTTATATTATTGAATGTATCCATGTATTAGTTTATCAGAAAGAATGTTTTGCAAGTAGACACCTGTCTTGTCTCGCTATTGCTAAATCATACTGAGCCATGTTGTCATTCATCCTACATGCAGACACAGAGACACGCTCATATCATATACAATAGAAATAGGTGGGCTTGAGGACAGAAATTATCCCCTATTTTTCCTTGTTACAGGTTTTATTCGTGTCATAAAAACTGAGATCGTGGGTCGTCAGTCCAGCTGCCTGGAACTCAGCAGGAGCATAGAGATTGCACAGAATTTACATCTTTAGTCCCCCTCAGTCTTGGGTGGGCTAAAGGAACGATCTTCAGCCGGTTTTGTGTCAACCAAACCAAGAACTTCTAAGAGATGAGTACACATTAGTACCATTTCTGTCAGCATTGTGAGCAAAAATTAGTGTCAGTGACGAGAAAGTGATTTAGCGTAGAAAGAGACAATAATAACAGCATAGCTGATAAATGTTATATACTTAATTAACAGCACAGCTGATACATTTACTATAAGTGATTAACAGCACAGCTGATATAAATTTGTTTCCTATAATTGGAAGACTTGTAATATAAATATAAATATTTGTAAATCATATGTAAACTTACAAATTCATTACGTTCCATTTTTTCAACATTCATCCTTCAGCACAAGAGTAGATAGTGTATATACTAAATAAATAATAAGGAAATTGTATTTGAAGACTTGTCAATTTTATCATTGTTAAGTAAAATATGTTTCCTTGTCTTAATATCACAGTTAGTTACACAGCGGCGGTGGCAAGTTATGTCGGTCTCATCTCTACTAATTTTTCGAGATCAGAACATTCACAGCCGTAACTAATTTGTGATTCCAGTAGTTCTCTCAAACACTGGGACTTCGCCATTTTCTGCAGAAATTCTATTTCTGTAATTGTCAGTACTATACTGATCCTAGAGCCAAATAAAACCTCACGCCACACTGGGGGCTCGTTCCTGGGATATTTCTGTATATCTTGAGCCATACTTAGTCTATTCATCTATCTACACTCTATCTTGTGCCACCCATAGATAACATAAGAAAAAAAAAAATTTTGGAGAAATTCTATAATAGGATTTTTTATTGTTTTCTTACGAGGGTACCATTTAGTACTCAGTAAATAGTTGATGCTCACAAAGTTGCACGGAAATTATTTGTTCATTTAAGTAATTAAGTTTAATTACAATAATTTGGTTATAGTAAATTTACATACCCTATCTAAGTAACGCCTTGGCTGATCTAGTGAAGTTCAGGACTGCAATCATGCAGATGGGTAAGGAATTAAACATGACAGGTGAGGCTCTTACTCAGTATGTCACAACAGAAGTGGACAAACACATGGATAGGGAAGAAAGAAAGTTGCAATTAGAGATAGAAGCCAAAAGACTGGAAGCTGAAAGAGAAGCCAAAAGACTGGAAGCTGAAAGAGAAGCCAAAAGACTGGAAGCTGAGAGAGAAGATAAAAGACTGGAAGCTCAGAGAGAAGACAAAAAACTGGAAGCTGAGAGAGAAACCAAAAGATTAGAAATTGAAGCCAAGAAATGGGAGGCTGAAAATGAGGAAAGGAAATTACAGGCAGAGAGAGACCATCAGTTGAGATTAAAAGAGCTTGAAATTCAGGCAAATACTGGCAATAATGGTGGTAGCTCACCTCACACTGAGAGTAGCTCCAGCAAGAGCACCTCAAGTGGGGCCATGAATTTTCATCTGGACCCATTTATTGAGAAAGAAGACGCCATTGAGTCGTACCTGGATAGATACGAAAGACTTGCCACTACCTATGGCTTAGGGAAAGAAAAGTGAAGTCTTAAACTATCTCAGGGATTGAGAGGTGTGGCCTACGATGTATATTTGAAGCTCTCAAGAGATGACCAGGAAGATTACGAAATCCTGAAGCAGGCACTGCTTGTGAGATATGAAAAGAACTCAGAATCATATAGAAAGAAATTCCGAACAGCTAAACTTCTTCCAGGAGAAAACTATCACCAATTCTCTGCTAGATTGGAAACTTACTTGGAAAAATGGAGTAGTTTAGGAAAGTGTCAGGATCTGAAAGAAATGATAATGATGGAGCAAGTGAAAGAGTCCATGCCTCAAGAAATGAGGAAGTTTATCATGGAACAAGGAGCAGAGAGATTGGAAGATATTGTAACTGTTGCTGAGAGATATCAAGCAGCTCAGGCAGAATTATTAGGAAATAAGAAGAAAGGTGAAAACTTCAAATCATCACAAAACTATACCAAATATGAACAAAAGAACCATAACACAAGGAACGAACAAAGATTTGACCAAAAGGACAAAAACCCTCTAAGATCGGATAAGACACCTTACCGGAAGGAAGGAAAGTGGTGTAAAACTTGTCTAATGAGTAACTACAATACTGCGGACTGCAGAAGGAAGAATCCTCCTCATCATGCTGCATGTCTTACAGCAGGGAATCAGGGAAGGAAGGAAATGGCAGTAAGTCAAAAGGACTTCCATCATCCCCCTGTCTGTGAGGAAGTGACCGTGAATGGCACTCAAGTACTGTGTGTGATAGGGCCGGAAAGACACCCGGCTTACCCCTTCACGGGAAGACACCCCAGCTTCCCCCTTCATTGTGAGTGGCACATTTATCGCCCATATTTTCGATGTGCGCGAAGCATGCTGGGATGTAAATTCTTCAAGATTGATGAAAAGGCCATAATAACGCCTAAAAATTAGTTTTGGTGCATAGTTGTGTGTTATATTTGATAGTGGTGTTTTTGCTCTAGAAATAGTTGTGTATATCTGTGTTTTCATGCCTGGTAAAGCAAAATCGCGAGTGTCATTTAAGTGGCTAAATTAATCCGCGCAGCGCGGACTAAGTTGAGTGTTTAGGCTTAGCGGTTTATATAAAGAAATAGCGAGCATCAAACCAGCCTATTTGAAGATCAGCCGCCCAGAGAGAACAGACGAAGTAAGACACACAGAGCCAAGCTGTAAATGCCTTGAGCACACTAGCAATCGGGCACATGCTGGGTGTTTTGTTTTGTTATGTTCGCAAGTTTATTTGTTTAATGTTTGCTTAGTCCCTGAATGGGTTGTAAAAATAAATACAGCCCCTGCCTCTAGAATCAAGAGTTTTATTGTTGTTCGGGTCGGTGCGAGTGTGACAAGAGAGTGATCAAACATATCACAATATAATCATCATCATCATCTCGCCCACCCTATCACAATTGGCGTTGTCGGCAGGATAAGGCAGACAGTGACACCGAGCAAATAGCAAGCGAGCAAATGTAATATTGTAAACACCCAGCAGTGCATTCTTGCAGCAAGATGGCTAATGCGCCTGTGAAGGTAGTGTACGTGAAGGGGCCAGAGATAAGGTTATTTATCGGAGAGGGGAGTCCCACTTGGCAAGAGTTTGTGGAAGATGTAGAAGCCGCGTGGAAGGTGGCGCCTTTTTGGGAAGAAGACAAGTTAGACATGATCTGGAACAACGTTACACCATGGGTATCTAGAGAATTACGGATACATGGCGGAGCCAAGGCCAGCCCTGAGCAGTTACTCAAGATAATAGAAAGAGCCTACAGCGAGCAACCACCAGTCAGTGAGATGACCAGGAATTTCAAGGCCGGGAGTCAGTGGCCTAGGGAATGTGCTGTTTTCTGTGAAGTCAAGAAGCCAGAGACACTGGTGCAGATAGCAAGTGCAGAAGATCAGAATGAAAAGGAGGCACTTAAAGCAGAATTATCTCTCCTAAAGGCCCAGCTAGCACAGATGTCACAGTCCAGTTCGCCAGCACAAGAGGAGGTGCAGAGAAAGAGAGCACCATGCCAGCCGCGGGAACAGCCAACGCAAGACGAGGAGGTGTGTCCGCAGGAACCGCAACTAGCCCTTCTTGTATGTGAGAGTCAGGCTGTCGTCAAGGAAAGCTGTGAGCTGACAGCACCAATAAACGCAGTGGCACCGACAAGGCGAAAAGGAATGTGCAAGTGGTATAGTGTCCACAGGGGATGGGGGTTCATCACGCCAGATGATGGAGGTATTGATGTATTCGTACATCAGACCAAGATCTACAGAAAGGGATTCCAGAGTCTGGCGAAGAATGAACGAGTAGAATTTGACAGCAAACCATCGGTCCAGGGCATGGAAGCAGTCATTGTATGCGGCATTGGCGGTCAAGAGTGGAGGGGCAGCAGGAAGCGACCCATGGCACAGAGGAAGCCCAGAAAGATAAGATGCTACAATTGTGGAGATCTGTCAGACCACATGGCAGCCAAGTGCCCTCAAGGCCCGCTTCCGAAGAGATGTTTTGGATGCAAATCCCCAGAACATTTGATAGCCGCCTGTCCCTCAAGGAGCTCTTTCCCTAGACGGACTGTCACAACCAGGTTGCCTTTAGGGCGCAAGCCAAGAGATGGCCACGACAACTGTCACACTAAGGGCGTCGAGAGAATTGGCCTTCGTCTAGGGGAGGAAACCCGTCCTAAGCAGATAGGAGGGAGTGCAAATCAAGGTTCAGCAGAAGAGACTCATCAAAAGCAGGTTGTGGGGAACTTAAGCCACTGTTCACATAAAATGGGTGTAAAACCCGTCAGGAGCAATCCCCCTTCAAAGTCGACAGTTGCAAGCACTGACAGGCAGATGTCACGGGCAGGCAGCGACGTGGCACCGGTGAGCGAGTCTTCAAGACCACAGCGGCTGACAGCCCGACAACGTACAACTGGGGGCATGACGACCAAGAGAGTCCCCAGCCGGATAGTACCGAATACAGAATCTGAGCCCAAAACATCGCCACTGAGAAATAATCAGGCGCAGCACCAACGATCTGGGAGATTACAATTGAAGCGCCAGATGTAGTGATGTTGTCGGGACGACAACAAAATCAGGAGGGGGATATGTGATAGGGCCGGAAAGACACCCGGCTTACCCCTTCACGGGAAGACACCCCAGCTTCCCCCTTCATTGTGAGTGGCACATTTATCGCCCATATTTTCGATGTGCGCGAAGCATGCTGGGATGTAAATTCTTCAAGATTGATGAAAAGGCCATAATAACGCCTAAAAATTAGTTTTGGTGCATAGTTGTGTGTTATATTTGATAGTGGTGTTTTTGCTCTAGAAATAGTTGTGTATATCTGTGTTTTCATGCCTGGTAAAGAGAAATAGCGAGTGACATTTAAGTGGCTAAATTAATCCGCGCAGCGCGGACTAAGTTGAGTGTTTAGGCTTAGCGGTTTATATAAAGAAATAGCGAGCATAAAACAAGCCTATTTGAAGATCAGCCGCCCAGAGAGAACAGACGAAGTAAGACACACAGAGCCAAGCTGTAAATGCCTTGAGCACACTAGCAATCGGGCACATGCTGGGTGTTTTGTTTTGTTATGTTCGCTAGTTTATTTGTTTAATGTTTGCTTAGTCCCTGAATGGGTTGTAAAAATAAATACAGCCCCTGCCTCTAGAATCAAGAGCTTTATTGTTGTTCGGGTCGGTGCGAGTGTGACAAGAGAGTGATCAAACATATCACAATATAATCATCATCATCATCTCGCCCACCCTATCACATGTGTTTATATGACACAGGATTGGACTTTGATTCAGTTGTGTGCTCTTCTCTTGTGAGTCCTGACCAGATAACCACAGAAACAGTGGAAATCAGAGGACCGATCAAGGGAGCAAGAACCATGACACTACCCATAGCTCGAATCAACATAAGATCTCGCTATGTGGAAGGAGAAATCAAAGCAGCAGTGATGGACGACCCTATTTACCCTTTGATTTTGGGGTGTAGGTATGTTTTCCTTGGAGAACCTATAAAACCTGTAGTTATGGCAACAGTCCAGACCAGGGAAAGCTCCAGGAAAATGGAGACGAATCCTATCAATACTCATCCAGAAGAGATGAAAAAGGCTCAAGCAGCAGACAGCACATTGAAGCCTTGTTTTGGCAAATTGCCTAAAGCACATAACTCTCCAGAGAAAGGAGACTTGTATATGAAGAATGGCCTACTATACAGAAAAGCTGGAACAGGTCCTAAAGGGCATGGACAGCTTGTAGTGCCAAAATCTTACAGAGAGAAGGTTATGTCGCTAGGACATGCTATACCCTTCAATGGACATATGGGAATAAGGGCCACTGGACAAAGGATAGCCTGTCACTACTTCTGGCCAGGAATTACAGAGGACATAAAAAGATATGTAAGATCCTGTCCAGAATGCCAAAGAGTAGCTCCTAAGCATAGGACTGCACCAGCAACACTGGGAGAAATGCCTATTATGGGAACCCATTTTGAACGTGTTGCAGTAGATATTGTTGGACCCCTCACTAGGACCAAGAAGAGAAATGCTTACATCTTAACCTTGGTTGATACTTGCTCTATGTAGGGAGAAGCAGTGGCCATGTCAGCTATAGATTCAAAACACGTGGCAGAGGCCCTGTTGACAATATTTACCGATTAGGTTTCCCGCATCAGATATTGACTGACAATGGGTCTCAGTTTAAGGGAAAGCTAACACAAGAAGTATTCAGGATGTTTCAAGCCAGGCACTATCATTGTAGTCCCTACCATGCCCAAGGGAACGGTCAAGTAGAGCGGTTCAATGGTACGCTAATTTCAATCTGTAGAAAGCTGGCGAGTGAAAAACCTGATACTTTGGATACATACTTACCCGTGGCACTATTTGCATATAGGGAAGTACCCCACAACTCAACTGGATTGGCTCCAGCTACATTGTTGTTTGGAAAACCAATAAAAGGTCCACTGGAAGCATTGCTGCGGACATGGACTGATGAAAAGGCAGAGGAAACAGTGACTTCCTCATACCAGTACGTCAACGAGTTGACATCTCGATTGAAAGCAGGTTGGAAACTGGCCAATGATAACTTAAGACAGGCCAGGAGGAAGCATGCTGCGTACTACAACAAAAAAGCAAAGGATAGGGAACTGGAGGTGGGTGAAAAGGTGTTATTACTGTTGCCAAGCGGCAATAATAAATTGCAGATTGGATGGCAGGGACCCTATGTCATACTGGAAAAACTTTCCAGGACCAACTATAAGATTGACAAGAAAGGAAAGGAGAAGGTATATCATGTCAATCTTCTTAAAAAATACTATGACAAGGAATCATCAGAAGTGGCACATATCATGACCCTAGCCATTGCAACAGAAATGCACGGTGAACCACTTCACTCTATGGAGTATCCACTCACAACTATAGAGGATTATGTTCAAGTAAATATTAGTGAACATTTAACTCCAGAGCAGAAGAAGAGGGTTCAGAAAGTGTTGGAAACCCATGCTGATGTGCTCACAGATAAGCCAGGTCGTACGAATCTGTTAGAGTATGACATGAAGGTTACAGACCCTACCCCAGTATGCATGAGAACATAACCTATACCCTATGCGAAAGCCCAAGCACTAAGGGAGGAAGTTGATTATCTGTTGAAGGAGAAAATTATCTCGAAGTCAGACTCTCCCTATAGCTCAAGTGTGGTGCTATTGAGAAAACCGAGTGGTGAACACAGGTTATGTATTGACTACCGGAAGCTTAATGCGATCACAGAATCTCAAGTGGACCCATTACCTGATACCAACCAGCTGTTCTCTACACTGAGTAAGGCTAGGTATTTATCGAAGGTAGATCTAAGCAAGGGATACTACCAAATACCAGTGAAACCAGAAGTTAGGAAAATGCTGGCATTTAGTACATCAGACGGAGACTACGAGTTTAATGTACTACCCTTTGGGCTGAAAAATGCTCCAAGTATCTTTTCAAGAATGATGAGGAAATTGTTGGAACCTCTACAAAATCCCCATATCACTAACTTTATGGATGACATTCTTGTTGCTACCAACACATTTGAAGAGCATATAGTAGCGCTTTCCATGTTGTTTGACAGATTGAGAGCCTCTGGATTGACTGCACGTCCAACCAAGTGCTATATCGGTTGTAAGGAGTTGGAATTCTTAGGTCACACTATTTCTACAGGTCATATGTCTCCTGACCCAAAGAATATAGAGAAGTTAAAGAAGGCACCCAGACCTCAAACGAAGAAAGATGTGAGATCATTCGTGTCATTATGTGGGTTCTATCAGAAGTACATACCCCACTTTAACTCTCTGTGTGCACCATTAACTAACTTAACTAAGAAAGGACAGCCTGACAAAATCCAATGGAATGCTGATTGTGAAAAAGCTTACACAGAGCTAAAAGCAAAACTCACCAGCAAACCAATCCTTACGCTACCCGATATCACACAGGAATTTGTATTAAGGACGGACACTAGCAGTATAGGTATTGGTGCAACTCTCTTGCAGAAATCAAAAGCCCAGCCGGAGGAACTGTTACCAGTCGCCTACGCCAGTAGGAAGCTGAATGCAGCTGAGTTGAACTACTCGACCATAGAGAAAGAATGTTTGGCTCTAATTTGGTCCATCGACAAATTTTCTCCTTACCTGTATGGGACACACTTCATTGTCCAAAGCGATCACCAGCCTTTAACTTTCTTGGCTGCATCTTACTTACTTAGTCGTTCCCCTTCTACCGTGAGGTGTAGAGGTTTGGAAGAGAGAGCGCCAGACTATCCTATCGGCTGTCTTCCTCATTGCCTGGTTCCACTCCAGTCCTCGATCCTTCAAAGATTGTCTAATGTTGTCCTCCCAGCGGACTCTGGGTCGTTCTCGGGGTCTGGATCCTTGGCTCTTTGTTTCCCATGCTTGTCGTGGTATCCGATCTTCTCCCATTCTGCAGACATGGCCCAACCATCTTAATTGGGACTGTTCTACTTGGGTCTGCAGGGGGTAGGATTTAAGGCCTTGACGTATCGTCTGGTTGCGGACCATGTCTCTTCTTGTTACTTCAACCACCTTCCTCAGATACCTCATTTCTGAGGTTTGGATCTGGCTTTTATGGGTTGTAGTCATTGCCCATGACTCGCATCCGTATGTCAAGACTGGGACATAGGTGGAGCGGTATACAGCCATCTTCGTTTTCTTACCAACCTCTCTCTTGCTGAGGAATCCTCAATTTATGGCCTGAAAAAGTCTCCCATCTGCTGCATCTAAAAAGTTAAATTCGAGATTGTTAAGGTGGAGTCTGCTTCTGGCGCCTTATTCCTTTACCGTGAATTACATTCTGGGAAGAGACAATGAATGAGCTGATTTTTTAAGTCGACACCCTATTACTATGGAAGGACAGACGCAAAAGGATTAACTACAGCAGATGTTTACACTTCAGCTATGACAGGTCACAGCTAGGAAAGGATGGGGCTATGTCGTGAAACGAATGTGTGTAACCCCACTACTTTGTAAAATCCCTATGTCGAGAGCCCAGCCAATCAACGCACAGTCTCTGAGACAGAATATATTACCTGAAGTTACGCCAGGAAAAAAACTTAAGCCCTGTTTTTTTCGGATGTGGGTCGTGGCCATCTTGTTCACGCAAGATGGCTGAAGAAAACTGAATAAAATTAGGCTGTATGAGCAAAAGACGAAACCGGAGACAACCAATCATTTTGCTCCGCCAGGAACCAACCAAAAGCTTTGCTTAAGCATTCACCTACCTATATAATCGGGCGAGATTTTATGCAAAAGCACGCAACCAGACACGAAGCCAGAGAGACGACCGACTGTGTGAGAGGAGCTGTCAACCTGATTTATTGCTTGCCTGAGAGCATTGACCTGCAGCCCGCTTCGCTAAGTCGAGTCAAAATCTGGCCTGTTTTAATCTTGGAAGGTAAATATAAATTTACTATAAACTGGTAGAAAAGTAGGCCTACAGCAGATACACCTGTATATATATATATATATATTTAACATATATTGTTTTAATATGAACGTATCAGTTTACTGATTGTATCTTGGGGGAATTAGGAATAATGATTTTATTTCCTAATATGATTGAATAGACGAAGACTAATAGGACTCATTCTTCAATCTATTGTCTCCTATAACTTCAGTCTATTGTCTCAGATAACTCCAAACTGAAATATAACCAAAACAGTCCTTGTTAGGACTCAACCTATTGTCTCCTATTACTTCAATCTATTATCTCAGACCAACTGCAATATAACCAAAACAGTCCTTGTTAGGACTCAATCTATTGTCTCCTATAACTCAATCTATTGTCTCCTATAACTCAATCTTTTGTCTCCTATAACTTTAATCTATTATCTCAGACCAACTGCAATATAACCAAAACAGTCCTTGTTAGGACTCAATCTATTGTCTCCTATAACTCAATCTATTGTCTCCTATAACTCAATCTATTGTCTCCTATAACTTCAGTGTTATCTCAGATAAAACCAACTGAAATATAACCAAAACAGTCCTTGTTAGGACTCATTCGTGTCATAAAAACTGAGATCGTGGGTCGTCAGTCCAGCTGCCTGGAACTCCGCAGGAGCATAGAGATTGCACAGAATCTACATCTTTAGTCCCCCTCAGTCTTGGGTGGGCTAAAGGAACGATCTTCAGCCGGTTTTGTGTCAACCAAACCAAGAACTTCTAAGAGATGAGTACACATTAGTACCATTTCTGTCAGCATTGTGAGCAAAAATTAGTGTCAGTGACGAGAAAGTGATTTAGCGTAGAAAGAGACAATAATAACAGCATAGCTGATAAATGTTATATACGTAATTAACAGCACAGCTGATACATTTACTATAAGTGATTAACAGCACAGCTGATATAAATTTGTTTCCTATAATTGGAAGACTTGTAATATAAATATAAATATTTGTAAATCATATGTAAACTTACAAATTCATTACGTTCCATTTTTTCAACATTCACCCTTCAGCACAAGAGTAGATAGTGTATATACTAAATAAATAATAAGGAAATTGTATTTGAAGACTTGTCAATTTTATCATTGTTAAGTAAAATCTGTTTCCTTGTCTTAATATCACAGTTAGTTACACAGCGGAGGTGGCAAGTTATGTCGGTCTACTCTCTACTAATTTTTCGAGATCAGAACATTCACAGCCGTAACTAATTTGTGATTCCAGTAGTTCTCTCAAACACTGGGACTTCACCATTTTCTGCAGAAATTCTATTTCTGTAATTGTCAGTACTATACTGATCCTAGAGCCAAATAAAACCTCACGCCACACTTGTAAAGAGGGAAAATAAAATGGATGTAGGAATTATAGCGATAATATTGTTTATTAAAATACCATACTATTCCCTTATAATAAATTATCTTGCCGTATAGAAAAGTATTTTGTTCAGAATAAATATAGAGAAAAAGTACATAGAGGAAAACGATGAAGAAGAGTTAGATGAAAACTAGATAGGGTGATAGAGGCCAAAGGGCAGTTTAAGAATCACTTTTAAAAATTGAAATCGACCCAATAATAACCAAGATATTGTAGAAAATAAAAATTGAGAACAGACAGACGGACACACCGAGGAATGCTCAATTTTGAAAGTCTTCAAAAGTTACATTTTAGGGGACGCGTTTTTGAACAGTCAAATTTGCTTGACTCGTTTGATTGGTTAACGATAGTTTAGGAGAGGGGGAATAAAAGTAACGCGTTACCAGAATACGCTGCCACTTGAGAAAAATATTTCAACATAGTAGTTTAAGATCAGACGCATAGCAGTCGTGACCTTAATGACTTTGCAGTCTGGGCGACAGCGATCTACACCTGTGCCATTGATCGCCAGTTAATCTTACTTTTGTGTGAAATATTTCATTGATTGCGGTAAGATAAATAATTTTATTGATATATTTTGTTAATATGTAGAGGCAAACCCAGATAGGGGGCCAAAATTTGTGTTGTACGACATGGCCATGGGAAAAGAATTACGACATCCCAGCAAGCATGCCTAAGCAGAATTATTGAGAAACGAAAGTAAATTATGTTGGAATATTGCCATACAAAAACCATTACGACTGTAAGTCCAGAAAGCTACTGGCAGTCTTCTGCAGTGTCACCATCTAAAAATGACGTCAGAAAACATACTTAGAATGATTTCACAAAAAAAAAGAATTAACAGGTTTCAAGAAGACAACTGTATACCTATCTGATTGTATGGAAGAAAATCATTGTTTAAGTGACAGGGGCGTTGCAGCTATATGGAAGAAGAATGTAAACACAGTACAGAGTGAAGTCAAATAAATTAAGGGCTAGTGCAAATGTTTGCACACGAGCCTGACCACGGATGATGGTAAGTTTGAGTAATTGTGGAAATATTATTAGCCAGTATATAAAAATAGAGGAACGTCCTTCTGTTTCAGGGTTATATTGCCTGTTACCAGCTGATGACAGGAAAACCTATTGAAGACAGAATTGGAGGAAGAGACAGCCTCAACAAAGCTGTATGCTGCATTTTATGGCCAAAGAAAGACCTTATGCTGAAATTTATATGATCTGCTGAAACCTACGTCAACTAGAAACATCAGGTGAAGTCCCCTTACGTGGGCTCTGAGAACTTATTCATTTAAAAATTTCCACACGTGAACTATCATATTCGTGGGTATGATGACAATAATAGTCCTTCCCACCATTGACTATCACTTTTAGACAGTTGATACGGCAGCTGATACGTTACTGGTTTCGCTACGGGTTGCTGGTTCAGAGCTGGTTCTTTATTTGTTGAGTTGCGAATGCGTGCTTCGTTCGTTTTATAAATATTCAAATGAGGGTCAACATTATATGGTCTCATTATGTAATGAATGTCCAAGAAGACATTGGTTCCTTTCGGAGCTTATTATTATATTGTATACCTTCTTATAGGAAGAGTTCTTCAACTACAATAATAATCAACATTGTCCATCTGACAAACCAACCGTAACGTTATCGATGTGGATAAGTCTTCGAATTGGAGTCCATTATTTATTACCAAGTTCACATACGAAGACATTTCAAACAGGTATAACATTAACATACAGTTCATTAGAATTTACTTGCATATATATTCTTATCCGTCCGTGTCATATTGAATGCATGTCAACAGAACATCATGGCTGTATACATGTGCGGCTGGGATCCAGACAGCCAGAAATGAGCGCATGAGTCTTGACGAAAATAATCAAACTATTTATCAAATATCCTTCCGTAACGCAGGTTAATCACAAACCTTTATGAATTCACTCGTATATAATATTATCTGGACTGACCCTGAGTCCTGGTATCAATTTACATAAATACGGCTATTAGCAAAGCCTAACCTTGGAAGGAGGTAAAAACACGACTTTACGGCTTGACGGACAACGTAACAAGGGTACAGTACCTAAGTCACGAAGCGTGACCTTATCGACGCAAACACGTCATAATTTGACCGTGTATTTCGCGTTCACTAATCCGTGAAGTATAAAAATCAATTTATATTAATTCTATTGACCAAAAAATGCGCACTGCCAATTATAGCAGATGATATCAATAAACTACCGTAACAATTCCTTGCCCGCCGGGGAAAAAAATCTATTAGATAAATTTTTTTGAACTATCTTACTCAAACATATGAAAAATTTAACAAAAACCCGACATATGGCCTACGATGTTCTGTCTAGAACAGTGTCGTGGTCATGCCGATAATATATCAGTAATATAACATTATTATATTAATCAAAGGGGTGTCAACTGTCGCTAAATAATTATCTACTGAGCTTAAAGAGTGTTGTGAGTGAATAATGAAGTGTTATGTAAAGAAAATTATTCTAACTAATTAAAATTAAACTAATTAATCATAGTAAGTATGTAGGGTATTAATTAATCAACATTTAATTAAATAAACTGAGAGATAGTGTCATAATAAAAGAAATGAGAAGTAAGGACAAGTAAAGTAAAGAAAAAGATAAAGTATAAATTAATTTAGTTATGTGTGTTTAAACTTAATTATGAGTGTCGAGTAATTACTAAATAATTAACTTAATGACTTAATAAAAGAAAAAATATTCATACATTTCAACATCGTAACTAAATACATATAACAGCTATCACATTCATAAATAAAATATTTAGAGTATTCGCTTGTGTGATATTATTTTGTTTTTTTCATCTTTTCTTTCTTTTGACACATTTTCTTCTTTTTTTTAATTATTATCACACTTCAATTTTATTATATTCTTTATTAATTTAATAACTATTAAACTTAATAATGTCGGACATGAAGATCCAGCCGTCGTTATGTCCTTTGAGAATTTATGGAAAGTTCCATTGGAGAAAAATTTCATAATGTTCAAATATGTTTTGTTCTTGAATGAGTGTAAACTGTCACATCATGGATTCAGATACTTTTCCCGACTATCTCGTAGCGAGTTGTAAAACGATTGGACACTAACCAAAGTCCAAACGTTAAAACGAACCATTGAAATATGTCACAAACAATTTCTTTCGGAGATTGTACTTATTGACTGATTCCCTGCAAATTATTCGAAGTGTTTTTCCGTATGGAGGTGGTTCATATCAATTTCGTAACGCAGGAATAAGTGAGAGTTCCAGAGTCAATCTTGTTCAGTCTTTAAACAATTTCTTTCGGAGATTGTACTTATTGACTGATTCCCTGCAAATTATTCGAAGTGTTTTTCCGTATGGAGGTGGTTCATATCAATTTCGTAACGCAGGAATAAGTGAGAGTTCCAGAGTCAATCTTGTTCAGTCTTTAATCTTTAAACTTGTGGACAATTACTATTAGACTTCAGTAGGGTGTCTCGAAAGTGCATCCGCTAATATATTTTCTTGTCCCGGTATGGCTTCGATGACAAAGTCATAAGGTTGTAATAGAATCGAAAATCTGGCAAGTTTGGGGCTTTTGTGGTTAGAGCGACGTAACGATGCCACCGCCTTCTGATCCGTTTGGATCACGAAAGGTGCTCCCAACAAAAATTTCTCAAGTTTAGTAATTGCCCAAACTACTGCCAGCAAATCCTTGTCCACAGTAGAGTATTTTGTTTCAGGTAACTTCAGTTTTCTTGATATGTACATCGTTGGATGAAGTATATCGTCATGATATTGAAGCAAACAAGCTCCGATACCGTAATAACTGGCATCTGTACGGAGAAAAAACTTTTTAGAAGTATCTGGTAATCTCAAAATTGGTGGATTTGAGAAGATGGTCAATATCATGCGAAAAATTTTGTCGCATTCGTCAGTCCAATTTACCTTCAATGGCATATCTTTTTTTAACAATGATGACAAGACAGCCGTGATGGATGATAAGTTAGGTACAAATCTACTGTAGTATTGGACTAGACCTAATACACTCCTAACCTGTTTCTTCTTTTGAGGAACCGATAAATTTAAAATTTTAGATACCGTACTGGGAACAGTTTGAATACGTCCAGCCCCAATAATATGTCCTGAAATGCTATTTGTATTTTCGTAGGTTTAGCGGTTAAATGGTTTTCTCTTAATATCTCCAAAACACATCTAAGCCCCGAAAAATGTTCCTCAAATGATGAACTAAATAAACATATGTCGTCAATGTATGTAATGATGTCTGGTCTACCTGATAAAATTGTTCGCATCATGCGAATAAAGGTAGCAGGAGCGTTCATAAGCCCAAAAGGCATCACATTCCACTGGTAAAGACCTTGTGGAGTGGAAAACGCTGTGTAATATTTGGCCTTTTCGGTTAGTGGTATCTGCCAATAACCTTTAGTTAGATCTATCTTAGTGAAAAGTGTTGCATTGGACAGACGAGAAAGTAAGTCGTCAATAACGGGATGTGGTTCACTGTCAGCTATGGTCTGAGCATTTAGCTTCCTATAGTCAACGCATAAGCGAATGTTGTTGTCCTTCTTTCGGACAATGACTAAAGGTGAAGAAAATGGTGAGGTACTAGTCTCGATAATACCTAAAGACAACATCTGCTCAAGTTCCTGAGTCGTTTTGCTGAGAAAGTGTAGTGAGACAGAATAGGGATGTACACGAATTGGTGTATCATCTTTAAGAGTAATGTCGTGAGTAATCACTGATGTGCGACCAGGTACGTCTGTCAGCACATCTGGAAATGATTGTAAGAGATCAGCAATCTGAAGATGTGTTGCGGTGTAACCGACGAAGAGATGGTTACATCACGCCAAGATTCCATAGGTTGTAATAAAAGTACAGGTAAGGACATCTGTACCTCAGGAAAAGAAGATTCTTCTTCCTGAATCACTGATAGATTAGCATAATGACAATTTGGTACGACTGTGTCATCTAGTTCGTGGAAAATAGATTGCAAGTGTTCTGGACGAGTGTGAAATTGTTTGAGCATGTTTATATGGTATATTTTTCTGTGTCCCTTAATGTCTAAGACGTAGTCAACGTCAGAAATCTTGTCAATAACCTTGTAAGGGCCATTCCATGATATAAGTAATTTATTGTCATTATGTGGAAGTAACACATAAGCCTAATCGCGTGGAAATAGTTGACGTAATCGTCTAGTTCTATTTTGTAAGGTCCGAGCCTTAGCTTTCGCAGCCTCAGAAGAAGCTGTTGCCAACTGGCAAGATTCAATTATATTCTTACGAAGATTAATTACGTACTCGTATGATGACTGAGTATCCTGAATCATCTCGGCGTCAATTAGTAAGTCTTTTATGAGTCCCATAGGACCTCTTGGTGGAGCGCCGAAAACTAATTTAAATGGAGAGAAGCCAGTCTGTTCATGTGGCACCTCTCGATAGGCGAACAGGACAGCTGGGAGTGCTCTGTCCCAGTCCTGAGGATGTTTAACCGTAACCTTATGTAATAGTTGTTTAAGTGTACGGTTAAGCCGTTCCACCGCACAATTACTCATAGGATGATAAATACTACTAAGATTCCTATCTATGTACCATGTCTTCATTATCTCTGTCATAGTATCAGATATGAATTGAGATCCATGATCTGACAATAACTTCCAAGGGAAACCTACCCTAAAAAAATAAGATGTAGTGCATCAGCTACATCTGCTGTAGTGGTGGTCTTCAGTGGTATTGCTTCTGGCCATCGTGTGCATAAATCGATGCAAGTGAGGACGAATCTATGTCCTCTGGCCGAAGGTAAGAGTGGACCAATGATATCTATGGCCATTTTGTCAAAAGGTCGCACTGAAATATCACAAGCCTGAATAGGAGCCGTGTGAAAAGCTCCACGTGCTTTAATTCCTGTCATATCGTACAAGAGCGTACATACTGTGATATATCTCGTGAAACACCTGGCCAAAAGAATGAAGATAATACTCTGGATCGTGTCCGAGTATATCCCATGTGACCTGCACACTGTGAATCATGTGCATGTTGGAGAATATAGCATCTAAATGCAGAAGGTACCATGACTTGTCGTTTTACCTGAGAACTGTTCATCAAACATCTAATTAATATATCATTTTTGATTGTAAACCAATGTTTGTCTTTATTACTCGAGGTAAGATTATCAAACTTATTCACCAGAGCAAAAAAAATTTTAAAGATTTGTCTTCCTTCTGTTTTCTTGCAAACGTAGCTCTGTCAATAGAAGAATGAACCTCAATATCTTCCTGTTTGTCTGGTTCCACCTTTTTAGTGTGGACACTCTCTACAATTTTAGTCTGTGCTCTAGTTGTCACTGCATTTCCAGTGCACAGATTGTGTTTCTCCCATTCGATAATTTCTTCTAGGGTGCAATCTCTACTGCCATAAATGCGACCAACCATAAGATCTGCAATAGGATTTTTCAACATGCATACCTTAACATTTCCTGAAAAGAAAGGTGTATTAATATGAATTATCGCAGTGGGGTAGTGTTCAATTATACCCCCGAAAGTCATACATTTAACATATTCGTTAGTAGTACAACTTGGATGGATCAGTGACTGTCGGACTCCAATAGTTGTAGATCCGGAATCTCTCAAAACAGAGACGATAGAACTATTTAGTATCCCTTTGTTAAATATCAGAGAGCCTGTTCCATCATTGGCTGCAAGACCTACTTCTGGTAGAATATGTCCACAGTTCAATACTGTCTCCTTTGCTTTCTGAAAAACAAGATTACATGCTGGGCAACTATTTGCCACGTTATAATTCATAGCATAACACGTGGACGACGATTGAATGGGTTTATCATCATGGGGAACCCCTGGGGTCGTAACAGTAGTAAGTGCCGCCCCGATATTATGATCATAATGTGACGGTCTACGTGACTGAGACCAATGTCTAGAATAGTTATTAAAATTATTTTGTTGTCCCCCGTGGTGACTATTGTGTCTAGGTCTGAAGCCTTGAGTATTCTTAGTCCACCTGTTTTCATTGTTATTATTGTTATAATTGTATGATCGATTATGGTTAGAATAGTGTTGACCATTGTTGTATCTGAATTGAGGTGACTGATTCCTATTCAGTTGTCTACCTCTGTTGACAATCCCATATGTATTATTATTTTTGTAATTGTCATTGTGGGCATTATTCCTTCTGTGCGGATAATTCCTATCCATACTATAAGCGCGCGATTTATCCTTACCCTGGAATGCCATATTAGAAGCTACAGGTAGAGGTTCTCTTACTTGTAAGTTAGATATGCTCACATTGGGATGTGCGGAGCAATAATTTACTGCCATTTCTTCCAGTGCAGCAATTGTAGATGGTTTTCGTTCTTGTATAAAGGAAAAGAACGGTGGACTGATAGAGGATAAAACTTTATCCCTCAGTAACAAATCAACTAATTTGTCGTACGATTTGTTAACACCTGCCAGTTCCACCCATCTGTTAAAAGTATTGCGTATATTCGCAATAAAACCTAGAAAGTCTTTATTGGACTCAGGTAAAAGCGTTTTAAACCTAAGTCTGCAGCCTTCCTCATCCAATTGAAACCTTTTTAACAATAAAGCTTTTATCGCATCATAATCCACTGCTATTGTAGGATCAGCATTCTCTGTTGCGTTCAATGGTTCACCATCTAACAATTCATTTAGTTTAAGTGCCCATGCCTGTTTAGGTAAGTTTTTGTTTTGCATACCTGTTCAAACCGTGCCAGGTATGATGAAAGGTCGTCAAGGTTCAATTTGAAATGTGGTAATTTAAAGTTATAATAAGGTTTGTTTTGATTGGATGAAGATCCATTTTGAGAATTATCAGTCTGGCTCGTAGTAGCACTTTGTGCCTGTAATTTTCCAGTTTCAAACTTAAGACGTGCCAATTCCATTTCTTGTTGCCTTATAATTTCCTCTCGTTTCAATTTATTCTCTTCTTCAATCCGTAGGATTTCATCTCTTGCCACTTTTCTTTCTTCTTCACGCCTAGCAAGTTCTTTTTGTTCTTCCATCTCTCGTTTAGCAATTTCTCTTTGCTTTTCTAACTTAAGTTCACGTTCTTCTTCTTCCTTCTTCAATGCAGCTTTTTTATCAGCTTCTTTTCTTTCAAGTTCTTCTTGTTCCTTCTTCAATGCAGCTTTTTTATCAGCTTCTTTTCTTTCAAGTTCTTCTTGTTCCTGCTTCCATGCAGCCAGTTGCTGTTCTACAAATTGACGAAGTTCTAGTCCTTTGTAACCATAATCCTTCCCAATCTTGACAAAGGTGTCAAGAGGAGCCATATTAATTCAACAATATGCCTTTTCAGTTAAATATTTAATTATATGTATGTGTAACAATAGATTAATACACAATATAATCAACTACAATCTTATAGTACTATTAATTGTAAGTTCCACAACTATTTTGTAACTAAATAATTTAAATCAATAATGTTTACTCATTTCATTATACGACTGTATTATACCCTTATCAATCTATGATGCTGAATTTATATCATGCATCTAATATTATCCTTCAATAATTATGAGTATTATCCCTCCATAATTGTGTTATTTAATCATATACATGTGCCCAGTGCGCACTGTAGTACTATGAAAATGTACTAATTAATATAAAATATGTCTGTCCTATTTAAGGCAAACCATAAATCAAAAATATTTATCAATATATATTATGCTATTATGCCCTCGTCATAATCTACAATATGCTTCAATAGTATATTGGACTACTACTGCAAATAGATGACATCACCTAAGTCATCAAATGATTTAGTAAAAATTAATCAAATTATTGTATTATTCTATTAATAATAAATTTATAACATTATTAAATCATTAATATATGAAATGAATAACTATGACAAACAATAAACTAAACTGTACAGAACATTAGCACATCACAAACTGACAATTTCAGACATAAAATGAATCTATAAACTAAGAAGAAAAAATCGGAAGTACACTAAGAAGGTCAAGGATTGAACTAAGCCAAGATGAAACGTACTCAAAAATCAGTGACGTAACAATGGACTCATAACGGTTAATACAAAATCTATGAAATAAGTGATAGAAAGATCAGAATTGACGGGATAGATTACGAACATTATTACAGAACTGAATAGAAATGAAATTAGTACAGCAAAATACACCAGTTATCCACAGCAAATCACAACTAACATACAAGGTCAAATCCTTTCAAATGCAAATGAATTTTTAGCATCGGAAAATCGTCAATGAATTCTTTGCTAAATGAATAAATTTAACTGCCCTACAGATCTATCAAAACTGAATCGGTCGTTCTAAAAAGAAGACATAAATTCAGTTTCGATTCGCCTCGCCAACCGCCCGCTAATATGTAAAATACAACATAATAGATATTAATACCACGAACAACATTCAACAGTGAAATCAAAGACATGTCGGTGAACGGGGCAAAGAGGACTTGACAGTATAAAGTGAAAACAATTACTTAGCTTTTTGCCTCGATAAATTTGTACAGTGCCCGTTTCGCCAACAGTTTAAAGAGCTCATATCGCATGCTAGCGAAGGTTGACTTAGTTTGCACTGTTGATTGAAGCATTGTTTTTGAAAATTCTTCTTGAAAGTCGTTGAAATGCGGCTGCCATTGTGACGGATTAATCTTGTAGTTAAGGGCGTGTGACGTCACCGGTGTACACGTAAAATATGTCCATTTTCGCTCGCAGGGAATTCTTCTCAACCCGGTATTCTTTGAAAATTTTGACAATTAGATTACAATTCCACGACAACATCTGGCCACCAGCTGATACGGCAGCTGATACGTTACTGGTTTCGCTACGGGTTGCTGGTTCAGAGCTGGTTCTTTATTTGTTGAGTTGCGAATGCGTGCTTCGTTCGTTTTATAAATATTCAAATGAGGGTCAACATTATATGGTCTCATTATGTAATGAATGTCCAAGAAGACATTGGTTCCTTCCGGAGCTTATTATTATATTGTATACCTTCTTATAGGAAGAGTTCTTCAACTACAATAATAATCAACATTGTCCATCTGACAAACCAACCGTAACGTTATCGATGTGGATAAGTCTTCGAATTGGAGTCCATTATTTATTACCAAGTTCACATACGAAGACATTTCAAACAGGTATAACATTAACATACAGTTCATTAGAATTTACTTGCATATATATTCTTATCCGTCCGTGTCCTATTGAATGCATGTCAACAGAACATCATGGCTGTATACATGTGCTGCTGGGATCCAGACAGCCAGAAATGAGCGCATGAGTCTTGACGAAAATAATCAAACTATTTATCAAATATCCTTCCGTAACGCAGGTTAATCACAAACCTTTATGAATTCACTCGTATATAATATTATCTGGACTGACCCTGAGTCCTGGTATCAATTTACATAAATACGGCTATTAGCAAAGCCTAACCTTGGAAGGAGGTAAAAACACGACTTTACGGCTTGACGGACAACGTAACAAGGGTACAGTAACTAAGTCACGAAGCGTGACCATCGACGCTAACACGTCATAATTTGACCGTGTATTTCGCGTTCACTAATCCGTGAAGTATAAAAATCAATTTATATTAATTCTATTGACCAAGAAATGCGCACTGCCAATTATAGCAGACGATATCAATAAACTACCGTAACAACAGTACTACATCAGTCTGTGTTATACACCTACAGTGGCATTTATTTATTATCAAGATATGGACAAAGATTCCTACTTATTTATTTATTATATGTAAATACAGTTCTCTTCATTTTTAACCAGTCCTGCCCCAAAAGGATTTGAGGGGACAGGAAATTAAAATTGTAAAATAATTATCTAAACTTAACCCCAGTCTTTATTAATTCAATTTCATTGAGTTACAGTTGAGTTTCTTTTATGCACTTATCACTATAGTTGCATTACCCTAGACACGTAGCCATATAAAACACATAACCATACCATTAAATAAGAGTGAGATCTTCGAGAGGTAGCGGATAGGTACCCTGAGAATACATCATCATCAACAATTAGACTCAGGGACTTACATAGCTTGACCTAACTCCGAGTACACGTAGCTTGGTAACATCTATAATCTCTCCGGCACACACACCACAAGTATAAGACAATCTAGTACCTCCTTATATCTAGAACTATAAGTTAAACTAAACACAAACACACAATTATGTGACAACAAGACACACAAACGTGAAAAACTATGGTTAATGGGTATGGGTCTGACCAACACACAAAGTTAAGTTCTTTTTGTTGTTTATTATCATTAAACTTTACAACATCAAACATATAGAGAAATCAATAAAATCATGTTTACAGACATATGAAAATAGCCGAATAAGTGCCCTAACCCTTGTTGAGAAAGGATCCCAAAAGAAGTTAATTACCCAAAGGTCAAAGATTAGCCCTAGGTTACAGAATAGATTGTGAAGAACAAGTTCCCACTAAATTACTACTCAGTAAAGTACACAAGTCTAGCGAAATAAAAAAAGAAGTTAGTACAATGCTTGTAACAAATGAAAATATTCACTCTCTCTCAGTCTCTCTCTCTCTCTCTGTCATACGTGGCGACATCAATCTCGCTTACCCAATCGTGGCGTTGATATCCCTTGGAAAAAATACAATAGTCCCTGAACCTATACTGTCAGGTGGGTTGCCAAATTAGCCCCAGTCCAGCCTATATATCGAATAATAATTACAAGGTGGACGCTAAATTTGGTGGTTTAATTTTCCCTGGATGAAACATAGGTCACCACGAATAGTTACTGAAGCAAGACGTGCTCTTGACGTTCACAGTTGCAAAAGGAGAAAAATAATTCCATTATTGCGAAACATCTGGTTGCTAAGAAAAATGTTACAATATGTAAAAATGATGATGGTAAATCCTATCGGCTGGGTCTATGGTGAGTGCCGATTTTGAAACAGCGTAACTTTCTGGATCACTTCGTTGATACGGCTGTCAAACGTCAGGAATATATGTTCTTTCGTATGCCCAGTGGGCTGGAAAAATTGAATAAATAATTCTGGGTAAGGTACGGTCCAGTTAAGATTTAATATTAACGTTTATTTGTCTCTTTGGCCCCACCAGTTCACAAAGGAACTTGGGATTTGTAAGCCAAGAAGAAGACACCATTAATCCTTCTCTAAATGAAGAAAAAGGACCGAACTAGCCCAAAAAGTCGTACTTACTTACTTACTTAGTCGTTCCCCTTCTACCGTGAGGTGTAGAGGTTTGGAAGAGAGAGCGCCAGACTATCCTATCGGGTGTCTTCCTCCTGGCCTTGTTCCATTCTAGTCCTCGGTCCTTCAAAGATTGTTTAATGTTGTCCTCCCAGTGGACTCTGGGTCGTCCTGGGGGTCTGGACCCATGGCTCTTTGTTTCCCATGCTTGTCGTGGTAGCCGATCTTCTCCCATTCTGCAGACAAGGCAAACCATCTTAGTTGGGACTGTTCTACTTGGGTCTGCAGGGGGTGGGATTTTAGGCCTTGACGTATTGTCTGGTTGTGTACCACGTCTCTTCTTGTTACTTCAACCACCTTCCTCAGATACCTCATTTCTGAGGTTTGGATCTGGCTTTTGTGGGTTGTAGTCATCGCCCATGACTCGCATCCATATGTCAAGACTGGGACACATGTGAAGCGGTATACAGCCACCTTCGTTTTCTTACCAACCTCTTTCTTGCTGAGGAATCCTCGATTTATGGCCTGAAAAAGTCTCCCAGCTGCTGCTTTTCGAGTGGCCAACTCTTCTTTGATGCCTCCCTTTTGGTCTATAATAGCTCCAAGATATTTAAAGTGGTCCCAAAAAGTCAAAGACCCAAATTAAAACCGCTGGCCGCTGGTTTTTTTTTTCTTTTTGATCTGTTACTATTTAAGAAGACAAGAACATTTATGAAAAAATGAAATGCTACTATCCTATCCACACATAAGTTTTCCGCTATGTTATGTCGGGAAAAAAGTGTATGCGCCCTCCTCCGTTATTTCCTGCGAGAAAATGAACAGCGCACAAAGTCAATTATTTTTTAATTTATCCATACGCGCACTTTAACAAAAATCGCCTGTCATTACTAGCTATAGATTGTCGGCGTCTGTTGTTTTGTCACATGGTATTAACACTAGTCACTGATATAATTTCACGCAATGAAATATAATGCGAATTCTATTCTGTCACTCATCCGTCACGCGTAATAATCCCAGTCAGCTAAACCGTATCTTCTTGTGTAAGAAAGTGGGGTGATGGAATTTACTTTACTGAACAACTGGCAAGAAAATATCAACGCGTTATGTTATTTCTCAAGTTTTAACGCTAGGGAATTACAGTGAATTAAAATGGTAAACTTAACACATTTTAACACTTAAGCACAATTTCTATTACCACAAATCAGAAAAATGAAATCCCCAGGAGACTATTTAACACATTTAGCGAAGAATGGTTCTAGTCTGGCGTGTTTAAATTATCCACAAATTTCTGAGCGACTCTGATAACTGATCTGGAGAGAACGCAGTATATATGCAGATCATGGTGTTATTATCTCTAGAGGATGTTATAATTCACACATTCTGCATAGCAGAGAAATCAGGAAACTGCGTTTCCCGGGTCAAAGGTTTTATCGTTGGCTCTACTCAGCGATGCTGACCGACATCAGAAAACTTGGTCGTGCAACGGGCCTCTTTTAGATTTCGTCCCCATTTGCAGATCAAACAATTACCTCCCCCTGAACATACGAACATCAAAGGTGGTTGGGAAAATATTATCACCCCTGTATCTCTTCACACAGTACGTTATTTCCACGTGCATCTGTCTAATGACCGATAATTGGCAGATCTGCTCGCGTGATAAACTCAGGTAAGCAAGCGTGATTCGCTCCCCTGTTAAGACTGGCAGGTTGCGAAAAGTTTGTAAACAACTCTGTTGTTATGTTCCCAGAAAAAGGGCGTGGATTCAAAGGTGAGTCATGCAAACAGAAAATTGTGTGGTTTGGCTTAGCAAATGGTAGACACTAGATGGGAAAGCAACGGCTGTCAGATTACTGTCAGCTATATTTCCATTATACGTCACAGTACCCTCCATCACTGCTCTTTATAAACCCCTATGACGTTTAATGTGGCGCAGTATTTCAGTTTCCGCGACATGATATTGTTTATGAGCAAGTTTTCCTCGATGTTCAGCTCGTGTAGGATGTCTATATTTTTTCTTTTTCTTGGTATATATATTTACATGGTAGGCTATTTCTGTACGTAAGGTTTTTTTCAAACACGTTATAAAAAAATTTTATGAGCAGAAATGATTTCATGCTGTCAGGCATCCCCACTATTTTATTTTGGTTATAACTTGTTAATTCCTAGACTATTTGCGTAACGTTTTACATATTCTTTGTCAGCAAGCCCTAAGGAACCCAAATATACAAATTTAAAAGAGCTACGTGGCTGCGTTCAAAATATGCAATTTCTTCTACCTCCTGTTTCGAAGATGTGCTGTCTGGGTACTGTAATGTTTTCAAACGTAAACCCATCTAATGTTATCTTTCCTAATAAGAGTTTTTCAGGATTTAAAAACCTAACTCTGGGAAGGGTAGTGAATTTATCACTGTCCGTCTGAAAAAAAAAGTTAGTGCATGTGGCCTTACACGCGTGATAGTAGTAATTGTGTATCGCGCGACGCGTGTTGCATGCGTTCCTGATTTTCAGCCCTCCCTCTCTCTTTCTATTTGAGTCCATCTGTTCGTTCGTTTTGGTAACGCAGTATAATTAATGTTAGGATTAATTTAGGTCATTACGCAGTGTGCCTCCCAATGTTTTTCTCAGAAATGCAATACCCGTTTTAATGTGTTGTGGAAACGCTTGTATTTATGCAGTGGCTTATATTTAACGTTAAAACGTTACAATTTGCAGACGAAGCATAAAACAAAGGGGATTTCGAGTACTGTCATTGTGACAGCACTGTTATTTTACCATTGCTCTTTTCTTTATTAGAATTTATTTGTTAGGCTTTATATTTACCTGATAATTTATATATGTGGATTAGAATATTTCACGACACACGGTTAGACAAAGTTAATATATTCGCTGATAAATGCGATCAGCATAGGTCGGGCTTACGGGTGGCCGACAGGTGTGTAAATATGTATAAACATAGGCAAATGTCATGGGTACATTAAGTTGCAATCACCCACACCACAGTAACGATAGGTCAGGAAACAGTCCAACGAGCTTTAACTTTACACAGTTTATTTACGACACAGCAACGTAGACATCCAGGAACAGTACACTGTCACAAGTATAATGCCAAACATGTAGTAATAATCCAAGGCAATAGGTTGCCTACACAGCAACTTTCAACATCGTTACAGGTACAAAATCCATGAAAAAATAAGCTGCAAAACATAGCAGCTCACTGCGTTTTAAATATCCATAGAAACAACTTCCATCAAGGGAAAACGGTTTACATAACTATCCTTATAAATGATGATGATGGTGGCCGGTATAATCCCTGGCCTCTAGAATATGAATCGTATCAAAACTCCCACTGGTTGCTTACACAGCAACTCTCTATATATCTTCTGATAACAGGGGAAAATCCATCATAGGAAATATGAATAATAATACTGGCCGGTACAATCCATGACCTCAGAACAATAAATCTTGGAAGGAAACTCTTCCCTACAACAATATACTCCATATTCACTTCCCAAAATATATTCCCCTCGATAATAACTTCTGGACACACTAACGAGATCGAACAACCATCTCGAAGCCCTGCCAGGAACCCACTGCCCCAGATTACAGTCCCTTAGTACAGCTCAGTGAAAAAATCTCATGCGCGAACTAACCGCTTGAGAACTCAGCTCAGCTCAACCGTCTCTTCCCCCAAACTATCACTAAGAACATTCGAACACTTTCTTTATTATTATTTTTTTAAAATTAACACAGACTCCGATTGAGCTATGTTCCAAAATTACAGAGCACAAAGCCCCCAACTAAAAAATCATCTCATCACAAAGAGCGTGTTTACTAGCGTGTGTACAAAAATCCGACCTGTACCTACAAATCTTTAACACTTAACTCTAATTAACAAATTATGACTTAACTATATATATATATATATATATATATATATATATATATATATATATATATATATATATATATATATATATATATATATATATATATATATATATATATATATATATATATATATATATATATATGCAAGTAACAAATATAATCATCCATTATATTTAACAGTGTAAAATGAATAATTCCTTTTTAACAAAGGTAACCATCACAGGTTGATGTTATGGATATTGAGGGAATTGTCTGAAAGTTCACTTGACAGCTTTTAAGTTTGTACTTAGTTGCCAGTAAGTTGGTTGGTTTCCGCTCCAGCCGATGTTTGGTTCTTTGCAGGTTATGGACTAATTCACTCTCGTCACTGGTCAAGTCTGGAGGTTGTGGCACGTTCCAAGAAATATCAGGAAATAAGCACGAGGCTGGTCCAGCGTCTTCAAGACCCGTCTGATGATTGTGTCTATTGTTGACAGAAGACCACCTATACCAGACACATAGTTCCAGAGATAGTACCCTGAACTGGTACCACTGATCCAAAATCTCTTTGGGAACACTGACTCCTGGCTCAGAGAAATAGTTACGGCAACTTGTTTAAGATGCCTCTTACACAAAGTCTGGGGTATTACTTTACACTAGGCTCCCACTCTGACTTTGTGTTCAGATCCTTAGGATTCAGGCTTTCCGTATTAATGTAGATAGAGTTTTTCTGGGATTTAAGTCCACAAGATGCTCAAACAAGGTCCGGTCCGATAAATGGAATTCTGATCCTATTTCTTATTCTGGCTACCTGGCTGACTTCTTGACGAGGTGAATTTCACAGTGCTCTATGTCACGGGTTCCCCCCCCCCCCCCCATGCTTTGCAGTAGTGGTCCATCAAAGGCCAAGACTCAAGAGTATCTAAATGGGTCGTCAAAGGTGTCTACCTTCGCACAAGATTACTCTTATATATATTCTGGCTCATACGTTTGCTTTCATACAGGTAATAACTGAATAAAAAACTATTGTTTAGTTTTAAAACAACAGGTAACAAATTTAATAATCAATTAGTATTAACAGTTTAAAATAAATGAAATGCTAGTGAATTTTATATTGGAATCAAATTTTCTCTTCACGGAGATTTATGGTGAGGATATAGTTCAGATACTTATGTCTGGTTGCTAGTGTCTTTTTATAAGCACTTAACTGATATAAGGGGTCCTGCAGCTGTGGTTTTCGTCACTTCTTGGTGATGAGGGCACTTCTTCACACAACTTGTCCGATTTAGGTGGTTGGTGTTGATTCCCTGCTTTTCACTCACAGCTAGCTTCGTTCTAAGAACGTTTTAGACAAATTAGAAAAACAAATGCCTCTGCTAAGTACATTTGTGGGCTGCCAATTAACAAGCGCATTCTCCCTGTGCACCCACCAATGTTAATCTCTTAGAAGAATTAAATTCCCGAGTACACAGCGTAGCTCAAGTAAGATGATTAAAAATCACCAAAATTCTTCCGGGTATTAAACTGGGAAAATGTGTCTGGACGGCGCGAATAATGAGTTGCCTGAGTTACAATTAACAAAGTGCATATATCTCACAAAATATTATACACTTTAGGCACATGTGATGTAATCATCAGTCATCGGAGTCTGGGGTCACGTCTGCTGCCAGTTTTCCGCACGACTAGCCAGAAGAAATAACTAGCGCTTGCTGCAGTGGTTTATGAATATACTATTTTCGTATGTTGAGGTTGCCAGCCTCATTATTAACCACCTCGCAAAAAAACATGTCAAATTCACATTTGTAAAAGAAATGTTCACAACTCTCTGACACTGAAACTAAATATAAATTAAATCAATATAATTGATTGTCCTTTCCTTAGATCGGGCACTGAAACGGTTAAGTTGTTGAGTAATTGATTTTATGTCCAACTATGCCTTCAATGTGGAATGAGTACGCAGAATGAAAAGTAATAATTTTTCAGTAACAAGTGCCAGTGGAATAAGAGATGAGAAAACGACGTTGGTGATGGACAGGACGCACATTGAGAAAACATGTTGATAGCATTACAAGGCAGTCCTTGTACTGGAATCCCAAGGGTAGGGGAGGTTGACGGAGACCCGAAAAACATGGAGAGTAGAGAACTGGAGACATACATTAAATGGATGACGAAGACGTTGAAAGACCTAGAACTGATGGCATAAGAGTGGACGGCATAAGAGTGGTTGGTATAAGAGTGGACGGTATAAGAGTGGACGGCATAAGAGTGGACGGCATAAGAGAGGACGGCATAAGAGAGGACGGTATAAGAGTGGACGGCATAAGAGAGGACGGCATAAGAGTGGACGGTATAAGAGTGGACGGCATAAGAGTGGACGGTATAAGAGTGGACGGCATAAGAGAGGACGGTATAAGAGAGGACGGTATAAGAGAGGACGGCATAAGAGGGGACGGTATAAGAGTGGACGGCATAAGAGTGGACGGTATAAGAGTGGACGGCATAAGAGAGGACGGCATAAGAGAGGACGGCATAAGAGTGGACGGTATAAGAGTGGACGGCATAAGAGTGGACGGTATAAGAGTGGACGGCATAAGAGTGGACGGTATAAGAGTGGACGGTATAAGAGAGGACGGTATAAGAGAGGACGGTATAAGAGAGGACGGCATAAGAGTGAACGGTATAAGAGTGGACGGTATAAGAGTGGACGGCATAAGAGAGGACGGCATAAGAGAGGACGGTATAAGAGAGGACGGCATAAGAGTGGACGGTATAAGTGTGGACAGCATAAGAGAGGACGGCATAAGAGAGGACGGTATAAGAGAGGACGGCATAAGAGTGGACGGTATAAGAGTGGACGGCATAAGAGTGGACGGCATAAGAGAGGACGGCATAAGAGAGGACGGCATAAGAGAGGACGGTATAAGAATGGACGGTATAAGAGTGGACGGCATAAGAGAGTGGACGGCATAAGAGTGGGCGGCATAAGAGTGGACGGTATAAGAGAGGACGGTATAAGAGAGGACGGTATAAGAGTGGACGGCATAAGAGTGGACGGTATAAGAGAGGACGGTATAAGAGAGGACGGTATAAGAGAGGACGGTATAAGAGAGGACGGTATAAGAGAGGACGGTATAAGAGAGGACGGTATAAGAGAGGACGGTATAAGAGAGGACGGTATAAGAGAGGACGGTATAAGAGAGGACGGTATAAGAGAGGACGGTATAAGAGAGGACGGCATAAGAGAGGACGGTATAAGAGAGGACGGCACAAGAGAGGACGGTATAAAAGAGGACGGTATAAGAGAGGACGGTATAAGAGAGGACGGTATAAGAGTGGACGGCATAAGTGGACGGCATAAGAGTGGACGGCATAAGAGTGGACGGTATAAGAGAGGACGGTATAAGAGAGGACGGTATAAGAGAGGACGGCATAAGAGTGGACGGCATAAAAGTGGACGGTATAAGAGAGGACGGTATAAGAGAGGACGGTATAATAGAGGACGGTATAAGAGAGGACGGTATAAGAGAGGACGGTATAAGAGAGGATGGTAAAAGAGAGGACGGTATAAGAGAGGACGGTATAAGAGAGGACGGCATAAGAGAGGACGGTATAAGAGGACGGCATAAGAAAAGACGGTATAAGAGAGGACGGTATAAGAGAGGACGGTATAAGAAAGAACGGTATAAGAGAGGACGGTATAAGAGAGGACGGTATAAGAGAGGACGGTATAAGAGAGGACGGTATAAGAGAGGACGGTATAAGAGAGGACGGTATAAGAGAGGACGGCATAAGAGAGGACGGCATAAGAGAGGACGGTATAAGAGAGGACGGTATAAGAGAGGACGGTATAAGAGAGGACGGTATAAAAGAGGACGGTATAAGGGAGGACGGTATAAGAGAGGACGGCAGAAGTTTGTTGAATACCTTTGCTCCTTGGGGAGCTGAAGGGACATGAATGACGAGTAAACAGTTTAAAATATCATCAATCTTTGCAGGACTAGTCCTTTTCAGGGCTACTCCATGCTTGCTGATAGATGATAGTAGTCCTTTTCAGGGCTTAGAGTTTAACAAAAAAGCGCTTCAGTTAACAGAGTTCACTTATTTTTGAATTACAAATTGCGCTCCGATAGAACCAAAGGAAGACAAAACCGGAAAAGAAAAACCAAAAAAAAAAAAAAAAAAAAAGAACAGTTAATTGATTGTTACAGGTAACAATTTTAAAAAATAACTGTGGTCAAGAATGATAAACTAGAACAACCAAATCAGTGTGAATGGGTGAACGATTAGTTTGACATTACCAAAAAAACAAAACATTCGAACGCGTAAATATCGTATGTTTTTAGAATGAACAAATAAAAGGGCTAATAAACAATAAGAACAAGTTTCAGTGGCAATATCCTGCTGCAGACTTTGTCAAGTTTTCTATTCTCAATCGGTTTGTCTGTGCTTTTGTCTGTCTGTCAGTTCATTATTTTGATCAGTGCTTGAGACGCAGTGTTTGCAGATTTTGCGGATCTTTGAAATAAAAATAGACTGCTTAAAATGAAAATCTGGAATACATTGTCCTGCATGTAAAATATATAGGCATATAAATACAACACACTTATGTTTAAATGAGACATTTATTTCACTATATATTATATAGATGCTTGATCCAGTGAGGCTTCATGTTTTATCGGTACTGTAAACTGCTGTGCACCGTTTTAACTTAAGTGTTGCATATTTTCTTGTGCTTCCACTTCTACATATGCGGGGAGGTTTTTTTTTTTTTTTCTTTCTTTTTTATTCATTTACCCTCAGACGTCAACTTGAATATGTTCAAAGAAATGGCCAGGTTGTTGATATTTCCGTACAATGGATAGGTGTGAAAAACTTACTTACTTACTTAGTCGTTCCCCTTCTACCGTGAGGTGTAGAGGTTTGGAAGAGAGAGCGCCAGACTATCCTATCGGCTGTCTTCCTCCTGGCCTGGTTCCATTCTAGTCCTCGGTCCTTCAAAGATTGTTTAATGTTGTCCTCCCAGCGGACTCTGGGTCGTCCTCGGGGTCTGGATCCTTGGCTCTTTGTTTCCCATGCTTGTCGTGGTATCCGATCTTCTCCCATTCTGCAGACATGGCCAAACCATCTTAATTGGGACTGTTCTACTTGGGTCTGCAGGGGGTAGGATTTAAGGCCTTGACGTATCGTCTGGTTGCGTACCATGTCTCTTCTTGTTACTTCAACAACCTTCCTCAGATAACTCATTTCGGGTGTGAAAAAAAATCGGAAAAAGGTGATTCGTCTTACGAGGACAAAAGACAAAGAAAATAGCCAACGTTACGGCCAAGAGGCCTTCGTCAGGGAAAGGAAAGAAAGTGAAGGCTAGATAGGACACATAAGAACCTAAATAAATATAAAAATTAAACCTAGGTACTTCCCTGAAGGCATCGAAGTCCTAACACTTTTGCTGCCCGCGAACGGACGACCATGCCCGGAAAAGGCTTAATATACTGATATTTCCGTAGAGCTTTTCCAGGAATAGTACTGGTGATGGCCATATGCGCTTTCTTTGTTCTTCATATGTTGGGCTCCTTTGATACAGATGTTTAACAGTTATTTTATCGGTGCCACAGTTTCACTCAATCAGTAGTTACCATCTTTAACTTGGCTTTAAACTAGGCAGATTAGAAGTTAACGCTAAAGAACCTTCATCAGCTAAAAATCACACAAGAACAAAGGATATGAAGGAAATACTAACCAAATAATAAGAAAATTCAATTACTCAGATAAAATCTAACTTTTTAACTTGTGAGACGCAGCAACAATACTTATCACTGGAAAAAAGTGTTAAGGGTCTGTAAATTGGATCATTTCTTTCCCCATCCATGACAGAGCGTTTGATTCACGGAAAACAACGTTGCAATAAAGTCGTTTAAACCCCGGGAGACGACTTAAACTGCTATTGTTCTTTGTTTGTGCCAGCAGTATGCTACTGCAAAAAAAAAAAAAGAACTTCCTTATCATGAAGTACCTGTTTGCTGAACGTGGAACGGGAAGAATTTTGCCCAGCAAAAGCAAGACGAATCTATACCCAGTTATTTGGGCATGCGTAAAGCAGCTCTCCTGTAGGTTGTACCTTCTGAACAGAAACTATTCATAGTGCCACTTTTTTTGCATGCCTTTGCATAAGATCCCAAATTTTGACAGTATTTAAGTTCCTGATGTAATACCTGGAAATAAACACTTGACGTTTGATTTAGCGTGTAAAGCCCGTGGCTTGCTTAGGGATGACACTACTTTGGATGACACCCTAAAGGGTATCACCGTCTCCAGATCGCTTGCTATAATGATAATTTATTCGTGGTTATGCTAGCTACGTGTCATTTTTACTCGACTCAAAGCGGCCACTTTCAATAAACACAAGGACAATGTTGACTAAGGACATAAAGGTAAAGATAGTTTAATAGCAGATACTGCCGTAGGGAGTGACGTGTTAATGATTTCACAATACTAGGTTTCAGCTTCGAAAGATGGGATGAAATGTTCCCTTCCTCTTTGGTTTTGTCTTCCTTAACTTATGACCATAATCAGATGCCCAGTTACAGCTGGGTAGATTGGAGCGTGTTTCGAACCCGGTACTTTTGTCGCGAGAGGCCAGCGCTAACCTGTTGCTTGTTTACTTTACAACAACGGAATAAATAATGATGGTTTTATCTATGCATTTGTAGAAGGAAAGTGGTATTAATTAGCAGTGAAAACTATCAGGGACTATGGATTATTTCCATGCCAGATTGAGAAGAAGGTATTTTTTTACAGCGAATATTTGAGAGAAAGCATTTGTGATACACCCGAATTACGTCCGCTGATTTAAAAGGGAACAAAATCGAGATTTGTAGAAGGTCACGTAAGTATTTGATAGAAGATGAAGTAATTACCTGAAGTACAATACTTGACAGTGTGGATGGCGATCTAAGTACGCTTTCTTCCCCCCCCCCCCCCCCCCCCCCCCCCCACCCCCCTTCGAAACTCCAGAAGAAAGATGCAACATTTGGTGGTAAATCTTGTTTGTGCAAGTAAAGATTTTATTACATTTTAGAGATTGCAATAAATACTACGAAAATCGGAGCTACTCTGTTAAAAACGTGGACGCATAGCCCATGGAGCATTGACACTGACCTTGGGATAAGAACACACTGACCTTGGGATAAGGACACACTGACAGGCCAGTTTCTATCTTTAAAAAAAGGGAGCAGCTCTGGCCAGTTCTCCAGGACTGTGCAATGATCACATGGGATGCGTGAACCAAGTCTCCTTAGCGTGGAAATGAGGCTCTGAATCAGACACGGAAGTACTTCCAGTGGATCAGAGAGGTACACGAACTGACGATGTCAACAACTCTTTTTCTATCTTACTTTTGGTTGTTCGGATGTTTGATGTTGTGATCAGTAGGCTGGTTCCTGTTGGTTTCATTTGTTTTCATCGATTCGAGTTGTACCGCTGTTTAGTTCCCGTTGCTTAATTGGTTGTGATATTAGCCATAAGACAACTGTTCACTCACTTCCTACTTAAGTATTGCTTCTCCCAGCTCGACATAACACATAGCTCACTGAAGACACAGCATACCACGTAGAACTCATATAACCAGCGACAGAATAAGAGTTCCGTCTTCCAAGATGGCACCTTTGGAGGAAGATGAAGATACCTTTGCCCACGATAGTATCAATGATGATGGCTACACCGTTGTTATTGTATGTCGAAGAGTGTGAATACTAACTGTTCCTGGTTATATACACGACGGATGCAACCTCTCATACGCCCATCTCTGCAAATCTTACGTTTGATGCCTAATTCCAGCAATCTTAGCTTGATGATTCATCTATTGCAGTGTCAATCTCTAACAAACGAGCATTAATTGTTCTCAGTATCTCTCCCTTATCCATATCCAGTGTCCCCACTGAGAGTGCTCTTGTTGCTAATCTGTCAGCTCTCTCATTACCGCGTACCCCTGCATGACCAGGACAGTAGATCCACACCAGGTCCTGCATATTAGAAGCTTCTATCAATGTTTTCTATTCGTGCTTTAGCTAACCATTCTGAACCTTTCGAACCACGGACTTAGAGTCTGACACAATGACTGCCTTTATTATTGAAGTTTCAGACAGCCACCATACGGCTGCAGTAGCTGCCTCTATCTCCATTCTCATGCTGGAAGTTGTTACCTTGTAAGCCCCGCTATATTCGGCGACGATTCTGCCCTTTACCCTGGCATAGAAGCCTCAATCTCATTTCTCACCACGAATCACAGACTCATCAGTATACACGATGGCATCACCATCCCTGGCATGATCATGTATCAGTTTATTAATTTCTAGTGCTGCTTTCCCATTGCCCCAAGTTCAACACTCTCTGCCACGGCTAATGATGACTTGCTGGTAGTTAACCCAGTTCTCATCTGACTTACTACACTCTTCCCCTTTGAATATATTTTCAACGGTGGTCACCTGCTTGATCGTTATCTCTGTCTGTGCCATCCATGACATCATCATCCACTATTCTTGCTCCCTTAATGTCAGCTGTTTCCATGCAGGGGGTGCCGTTGTCTGTAGTCCCTCGCATATAGGCTTTTGCCTGGACCATCACATATCTGGATCTAATCTACAGCACTTCCAGCATGTTACTCATTGTCACAATGGAGGTATCTCACGTACACCGTTACCGAAGCAAGGGTGCTGCTTGAACCGAATCTCTTCGGCGACGCTCACACTTGATACAGGCGGCGACGACGATGAGCAAGAAGATTAAAGACAAGACTGGAGACTTTGACTGAACCTTTGTCATTGCTAGGATCTTCTTTGTTTGGAGATTTGTTGGTTAAAGGACATTAGGTGTAAAAGTGTAAGTCATCTTGTACTGTGTCGAAATTAGTCCATCTCTTTTTCTTGTGTTCAATCCTCTCCAGCAGTACACATTCCACCATACCATCTGCGTGCGCATTCTTTAATTTTCTATTATTTACGCTTTTCCCGACCGAGGTCATCACAACTCTCATCTACCCCTCTCTCCTGGTTGTTTTGTCCTTTGTTATCGGCGACGCTTAGCGAAGGAGTGAACTTGCCACAATGAATTTTCTCTTATTGCCAGCTCCAGACGAAATAAAAGTCTACATCAGCGACATTCCTATTGTTAACCCAGACTTTTTGTCTGGGAAGATACACAAGACGATGTTGTCGCATGATTAGGTGCTAGTTTGAAAACATGACGTGCCCAAATACACGGTCGATTTCACTGGGCTGTAGGAAGATAACAATCTTATTAAAGATTAAGACACTGAAAGTGATGTAACACTTCCGGCAGATTGAATTTGTCTTAATAATCAACTAATGGAAAATAACATCTTGGAGGAGATTATCAGCGATAGATCTGTGAAGTAGTGAGTTTATAATAATGACAGGCGAAATGGAAGTAGCAAGACCTTATGTGGTCATGGAGTTTGAAAATATCACGTAAAGGGCAATATCTTATGTTGCAATGTAGTAATGTTCTACATGAGGATGGTGGGGGACCTTTACCAAAATCAGACATTGATTTGCAATTGGTTTGGTGTTTGAGATGCTAAGATACTGCTACTGATTGGGTCTCTACTCAACGAAGCAGCATGGGTGTGTTGGCGAAAATTTATCTTAAATTCTACAGCTTTGTAATGCTACTTCATTGACTTCCAAGTTTATCAAGGAGAGATCACAGACAGCCAAATAAGAGCTCGTAACCAGGACACCATAAAGGAGCGGCAAGAGGATTAAGAGTAGCTGCTAAAATTAGAGAGCGCAAAACTCCCATAATAATTCTGAAAGTCCAAGCCTTAGGGCCTCCTCAAGTAGAAATAGAAACTAATTGCAGTAAATTATGGCCATTTTGTGCATCCAGTCAGTGCTCACCCAAAAAATGTGTGGTAAGTTGTAATATGTACATTTTATCCTTTTATATTTGCATTTTGACATGAATAATATGATTGTGAATGTACAGTAGCATATGAGGCTGGCAACCTCATCACTGCAAATAACCTGACATATGAACCACCACTGCAAGAGATGGTGACTGCTTTGTGCGGATTTCTGCACAATGAGCCAACAGCAGAGGTGGTCCCAGGCTCATGGGAGCAGGTAGTGGATGATGATGTATTGGTGTACATATTCATTATAGTAACATTTTAATAAGTTCATATGTATATTCAAACATGTTTAAAATGATGCTATTGTCGTTTTCTGCTGTCCAAACGCACCAAACGTAATGTTCAGGAAGGGTAAACATTCTGAGGAAGATGAAATGGTAAAAAGAAGCGGAGGGCTCCTCATTTTCGTGTCAGGAGACCCTGTACTTAGAAGAGACATTTGTTTTCTCTTAGTTTGTGTTACAAGTCTGTGGTTCACCTTGCCAGCAGTCGATGCTAGACGTCTACATCAGATGGGCCCTGAAGAAGTTTGCCTTAACAACCAAGTAGTTACTCCTAGCATTACTGCAAAGGACTTGCTACTGCCACAGAATTTGACTAAGGATAGAATAGTCCAAAAACACTTCTGGGAACCAGCAGTGACAGAGCTCAACATCAACGACAAGTACCCCAGTCAGGCCCAGCAAAGTGACTATTTAACGACAGCCACCTTTAAATCATTTACCTATGAAGAAAACATCAGTGCTTCTTTTTTCATAAATAACTCCACTTATTTTAATCTTGTTAAAATATCCATGATTTCTATATTTATTATCCGTAAATACAACTCAATAGCTGATTTGATCAGTATTGGGTGAATTTGCATCCGTACGACTCAGTTTTGTTTTAAAAATACATAACAACACAGAGCCATTAAATTAATATTGTTCTGAATCACTTTCAGCTGGGGGCTCCGAAAATACGAGCTAATATCTTCTACTCTCAGAAAAGGCGGGAGAATAAAAAATACAACCCAGCCTAGACGATCTCAGTTGTTATGCTTGTTTTTCCTGACAATCCTGTGAGGCTCCCTGAAAGAATAGCATAATCCTTTTATTTATATCTCTGCTAAGAGTAATCTTGAGCGAAGGTTGATACTTTTGAAGACCCTCATTTTATACTTAAGTTTGGCCGTTGTTAGACCACCACTGCAGATCAGAAGAGACAATCCTGTAACCTGAACGATATGTCGGAGGGAGCAGTGGCGATATATTTCTTTGTATCACAAGAGACCCTTGGGAACAACACAGGGCTTTCATCTTCATGTGGCACATCTTTTTAAGTCACGTGAGGCAAATCTCTCGATCTCTCTGCTCTAACTTTTGCCTTGTATATATTCTGTATTTTTGTGACGAAAAGACGTTCTATTCGTTCGGCAAATTTTTTCCCACACCTCCTCTCGGTCAATATTCATTCAATCATTCATATTTTCCTTTTCATCCGTACATTATCTTACTTTTACGCCATCATCTGCCGATATTAACTTATCCTCGGTATGGCATACCTTGTCGCCTCACACGGTTTAGGGTTGAATGCACATGTCATGTTATCATTTTATCATGGACAAACGACGAATAGCCAGGTGGAATAATACGGTCAAATAAACATTTGGTTTGTCGTCAGCTTATTGTCTATACAGACGGCTATTGATAGATAAGCAAGTATTGCTTCAGTCAAGGCTGGGATGTTTATTAGGTTAACTCAAGACGATAGTCTGGGAGTAGTTTGGCAGTAGTAATATCATAAATAGTTCCGGCTAGATGTCTTGCGTAATAAACAGAGAACGCAAGCTTGGAGAAGAGATTATTAGATTTAATAATTAGGGCAGGTCGTATGACATAATGTTTCCAGTAAATGTAACACTTGGCTGCAATATCGTAAATAGTCATGTAGTAATAGTTATGCTGATGGGTAGGGGATTCGTTTTCTAAAATCAGACGCCTTCCTTGTTGTTGATTTAGAATTAGAAATTAAACTAAACTTAATAGTGATTGGGTTTCACCCAAGAGAACCTCACCAGGTCGTTTTGCAGTGTCTAAATTTTAACTTTAAAACCTAGATCATTTTGAAGATGTCCCCACTGACAGCCATAATAGGAGTAGTAATAGAGATTTCATTTTATGACATGCCAAAGTGATTAGGAGTATCTGTTGAAACTAAAAAAAGTGTAAAACTTTATTTATTATACTGAGAGTCACAAGCCCCAGGAACCTTCCTCAGGTGTAAAATGTTAATTAGTAACATTAACTAACTGAGGGACGACTGCATCTTAAACTGATGAAGAACATATTACGGCCATCCTGTGCATCAAAAATTCTGAATATATAATTAACTCATTGGGTTTCTAGAACTGGTAACCGGAATTCAACGTTGGAAACCATCTATAACAGACGTGTCTAGAGGAACAATTTTAGGCAGTTACTCCGGCAACGCAATGAGCGTGCTGCTACCACGCCACAGGACTCATGACTTGAGAACGAACAATTAAAACGTCATTGGGAACCAGCAGTGACTGAACCAGAATTCAACGACAAGTCACTGTTACCACGTTTCCAGATAAGTACCCAGTACTGGCACAGCTTATGGACTTTATTTTTTATAAACTCCACCATATCATAATATTTTCCTGTGAAGATATACCATATTTTAGAGGAGATTAATATTGATATAAATATAACTATTAAATTAATATTTAGCTGAACTACCTTCAGCTGGGCGCACATTTAATACGAGTCAAAACATAAATTTCTCACAGAAGTGGACGGGGAATGCAAAATTTACAACAAACGTAGATGACTCGCTCTTTGTACTTACATTCTTGCCTGTGAGACTCCGTGAAATAGGAGCACCATCCTCTTATTTATATCTCGGCCAAGAATAACCTTGAGCGATGGTTGCTACCCTTGTAATAACTCATTCCTTTTCCTCGAATTTAGGTCATTATTAGATCACTACTGCGGAGCAGTAATTTAGGTCATTATTAGATCACTACTGCGGAGCAGTAATTTAGGTCATTATTAGATCACTACTGTGGAGCAGTAATTTAGGTCATTATTAGATCACTACTGTGGAGCAGTAATTTTGTTAATGATGTCATGTCAAAATTCACCCGTGTGTTAGCGGGTTCCGAAAGGGGAGCAAAGAATAGCAACACTGTACCTTACCAGGCATGTCATAAAAAGCGACTAAGGAGGGTTGGCCATGGGGCTGGTTACCCCATCCCGTAAAAAAACATTTTACCAAAAAGCTTCAGCAAACATGGACAATTCAAATACAGACTATAAATCAACTCAGCCGCCCAAGACAGAAGAATGTCCTCTGGAAAGAAGGCGCACGAAGCAACCCAGAGAAAGCCGAAAGGAGTCTGGGTTGCCGACTAATCCTCTTTCGTCTAGGAAAATCTCCAGGATTGCCACCTGGAATGTTCGCATTCTATATGAACAAGGGAAAACTGCACAGGTAGCAGCGGAAATGAAAAATTACAGGATTGATAACCTGGGTCTCTTCGAGACTCGGTGGAAAGGCATAGAGAGGAGGAGATTGATCACAGGGGAAATGATGTTGTCCTCAGGACATGAGGGATGAAAGAGCCCACCACAGTGAAGGGGTGATTCAAATGCTGTCTAGGGAAGCACAGAAGGCACTTACAGAATGGGAAGCAATGGGACCCCGAATTATAACAGCAAGGTTTAAATCGCCAAAAAGAAAATAAATATAAACATCATCCAGTGCTATGCACCAACAAACGATGAAGAAGAATCTGTGAAAGAAGAATTTTACACCAGACTACAAAATGTCTTGGACAAAAAGAAAAGGAAGGACAGACAACACCAGCTTTGAAGAAATAATGAGAAAGCATGGATTAGGTATGATGATTGAGAATTGGGAACTATTAACTAACGTCTGTGCTTCAAATCAACTAGCTATAGGAGGAAGCATATTTCCACATAAAAGAATACATAATGCAACATGGATATCACCAGATCACAGATATGAGAATCAGATTAATCACATATCCATAAATAAGAAGTTTAGGACATCAATGCATGATGTAAAAGTATGTAGAGGAGCAGATGTGGTATCAACCCCATCTTCTGTTGGCTAAAAAAAAAACTAAAACTCAAGAAATTTACAACAGTAAATAGCTATAGACAACAGTATAATGTGGGATATCTAAGAAATCAGGAAATAAGAGAAAAATTTTCAATCACAGTATCCAACAAATACCAAGTACTCAAACAGCTGGAAGATGAAGCAGATACAGAAGACCACTGGCATTAAGTAAATAATATATGGAACGAGATATGCGAAGAAGTACTGATAAAAAGAGAACACCAGCACAAAGCACGGAAAACAACAGAAACCATTAGCAAGATAGAAGACAGGAAAAACAAGAAAGCAGATTTAAACAGAAGCAAGACCAGAAGCTCTAAAGCCAATGATCATGATGTGTACATAGAAGCAAACAAAGACATAAGAAGAAACATCAAAAGAGACAAGAGAAAGTATATTGAAGAGTTGGCAAGGGAAGCAGAGGAAGCTGCAGCCAAAGGATCTGTACAAAAAAACAAAGAAGCTAACTTGGAAATATAAGCAAGCAAATGACCTCAAAAAAGATAAGAAAGGAAAATTGCTTAGTAATATACAAGAACAAATGAAGAGATGAACAGAACATTTTGAGGAACTTTTCAATAGACTAGCTCCAGCGAATCCCCCAGACATCCTGCCAGCAGAAGAGGAGCTACAAATCAGCTGTGAACGACAAAGCAGAGAAGAAATAAAGAAAGCCATAAAGCTTCTGAAAGATGTGTGGTAGGGTGGGCGAGATGATGATGATGATTATGCTGTGATATGTGATCTCACTCTCTTGTCACACTCGCACCGACCCGAACAACAATAAAACTCTTGATTCTAGAGGCAGGGGCTATATTTATTTTTACAGCCCATTCAGTGACAAAGCAAACATTAAACAAATAAACTAGCGAACATAACACCAAACCAAACAAACAAAACAAAACACCCAACAGTGCCCGATGCTAATCTGAAGAAGCAAACAAAGCACAGAATAGTTAAAATCATAATATAATACTGAATGAGAAACACCACGCTCTCACCTGTCAAACTGTCCTACGCCGCCACCTGACACACTCAACTATCACACACACACACACTCATGTGTGTCATCCAATGCGACTAGTAAGGTGTTGTGCGTGGGGCTGGCAATCTCACCATGTAACACAGGTTGCTACAGGAACCACTACTGCAAGAGCACACACTCAGCTATCACACACACACACACACACACATGCATGTCGTCCAAATGAGACTAGTAAGGTGTTGTGCGTGGGGCTGGCAATCTCACCATGTAACACAGGTTGCTACGGAAACACTACTGCTCTAGCATATGAATACTTAATATGAAGGCAAACCACACTGTTGGCCCCATGCTCCCTCAGGAGCGGAGAAGAGAAATATATATCTTGAAGTGAGCCCACGTGCTCTCACAACCATTCCTCACATAACCATAATTAAATAATCATAAAATGGACATAAAATAATATTCAACTGTATGTACAACAAATACTCTCAGTAATGAGAATAAGCTACTACCTCGTAACTGATCTATCTCAATATTCGTTACTGCATTCTGAAGCATGTCGTATGTGACGACTGGTGCGACTGAGAATCTCATCACACGAAACACATCGTTACCGAAACAAATCACTGCCATAGCATAAAAATGCTTCTTGTCGGCTTGTGATAGACACCAGCCACATTGGTGTTTCCATGCTCCGCCGGGAGCAACCAGAGAAACACATGTCTCAACAAAGGAGTGGCCTCGCGCTCCCCAGAAATCTAAATACATATTCTCACCTCACAGTAACCCATTAAATATATACAGTAGAATTATGATAAGTAGGCTATCGTGAAATACACTCAATTACTTTTACATTAGAAAAATAAAATATAATTATTCTCGACTTAAACCAAACTGGAACTAAATACACAACGTGTCACATGGCGTAACATTATAGGTTTACCACGCGGGGCGTGTTATTCGCCGCTTTTTATACAGTCCTCGCCACGTGGCTACAATCTTGCTATTGTTAATCTTATCTACATTCCCGTGAAATAGCTTCATACTATATCTGCCTTTCTGATAACATTTCTGTCCAGATTTCATGCATAAAACACTCTCCTACTAAATTTGCCCGGTCTGATGGATGAAATACTTGATACTAAATTCTCACATCTGGATTTAGGCTTTGCGTGCCTAATAAAACCTATCAAACATTATTTTCACTCATCTATCATTCTTCAAGACTAAATCATAATGTCCTAAAAAGACATTTCCTTTGGAAACACATCTATCTATTTCACTAAACATTAAAACAGACTCGTGCTGAATATAATTCTAGAATTATATAAAATTAATTCTAATTTAAATTAACTCACGTGCTCAATGCATTTACAGTTTGGCTCTGTCGTCTGTTCTCTCTGGCGGCTGATACTAGGAAAAGGTCCGCTGGTAGCTCGCTATCTCTTTTTATAGGCACTAGGCTAATCACTCACTTTACTGCGCTAGGCGTATTAATCTTGACTACTTAAATATCACACGCGATTATCGCTTAGGAATAGCGAAAACACAAATAAAACCTACAGCTATTTAATATAACACAATTCTACACCACAACTTAATTTAAATGCATTATTATGGCATTTTCATCAATCTTCTACTTCAGATTTTTCACAACCCAGGCTCGCGCCGTCACGTGATCTGACAGTCACGTGGGCCGACCGAAAATATATGGGCGACAAACATGCCTTGAACTGAAGTGGGGGTGGGGCCTCAGGGGTGTCTTCCCGGCCCATCACAGATGGAAAAGCAGCTAGTCCAGATGGCATTCCAGCAGAGGTCATCAAAACAGATATTGATAGCTCTACAGAGATATTATACAAACTACTTGGCAAAGTCTGGGAGAGAGAGGAAATACCAGCAGAATGGAAGGAAGGTTATCTGGTCAAGTTGCCTAAGAAGGGAAATTTACAAGAGTGCACAAATTATAGAGGAATAATATTACTATCAGTGCCAGGAAAAGTATTAAACAGAATCATCCTTGAGAGATTAAAAGAGTCCATATGTCACAGCGTGATCAATAAAAGTCTGTAGCAATCCCAGAGTGATCTTTACATAGGCCGCAGTATCTCAGCAAGTTCAGAATCACCTGTCACATGTTGCCGTCATCATCTATCGCAGCGCCCGACAATAATAACTGTCTTTAGGTAACTGCCTCCTTTGTTGGCCCGTGGTTTGGGTGTGTGATCGTATAGTGGTCTGTTGTGATAGTGGTGGTCTGTTGTTGTGGTGGACAGTGGTGGGTGAGTGGTGAAACCAATCTTTCCAACTTTAACTTATATAACAGTTAAGCAAATTCACTACCCCACTTGGAGGTACACAATAAGACACAGTCACTTGAAAAGTTTATAATTCTTTTATTTAGCTCCAGCTATATAATTTAGGTGGCTTCGAAATTCTGTTATATTCTTTTTCCCTTCCTTGACAATCATTCAATTCATAGGGTTCTCTTTTCTCCCCGAGATTCCTCTGGACAACGTACGATTTAAACCCTTGGTTTGACCCACAGGTCATTTTAACTGCTCCTTCCTTCAACACAGACGTTCTTCGACCATTAAACGCACTTACCAATTGTTTAAAGATGGGTTATTTCATCCGTGAACAAGCGGCTAATACAGAGTTGATTTGCATCTAGTTCTTACTTCTCAATTCTTTCATTATTCTTGATCTTTTCTCCTTGGGGTGAAATGGAGCGCCCTTCTGGTTCAGGGGACATCTTGTAACCTACTGTGTCGTCATCGTTTTTTTTTGTATGACGTGGCGGTCTTTCGAATGTCTTTTCTTTTCTGTCATCCGCATCGAGAGTACCTTTTTCTTCTCCTTATAGTCGGTCCACTATTCCTTTTTATTACGTCACTTTGTCTGTATGTCACGGCTCCTGTGACATATTCACTCCAGGGTCCCTCAAAGAAAAAATGATGTCTAAAGCATCATTCCTCTGGTCCTATCTCCCACTGATCCATAACCTTCCCCTTTCCCAAATCACCCAATACTAACTAACGTGAACAAATTCTTTACAAATTCTAATACTTAAGTAATAACATGATTAACTTCTTAATTATCAATTAAACCTACAACTTTAACAAGTTTTACCTTCTTAAATTATATACCACAATCAACACTCAACTATGGTTCAGCCCTCACCTTACTCTCGTTTCTCATCACGACTGCAATTCAGCCCTTCAACTTTTTCTCATTTTTCCTAACGACTTGTATTTCTACTAATTACACAACTTTCAAGTCCTCTTTCTCGTCTCGCTCCTTACCTCTATAGTCAACCTCTTGTCATTTCTTCCACTGCATCTATGTTCTCACCCCTTGCTCTGCTGTATGGGCATTATCGTTTTCCCCCAATTCAGCTCACGCATAGGTCCGTTTGGACTCTTTATGCCCTTATACAAGAATTAGTCATCGCCCCCATTCTGTACTTATAACTGCCATAAGCAGTCCTCAAAGATTCTCTCAATTCTCTTTCTTTTAATCCTGCCTTGTATCTCATTTCGTTCCCTATTTTCCTCTCACTATTCTACTTTACTCTCTGAATTTCGGAGAAGCCTATCTCTTCATAAGTCTCCACAAGGCTATAGCAATCGCCGCAACAACCATGTGCTCCACACTACCTCCTGATCTCGTTCCCTCACTGGAACTATATCTCAACATTTTACCTTACCTCTGGGTTTCGGAGAAGCCTATCTCCTCATAAGTCCCCACAAGACTTTATCAATTGCCACAACATCTCTATGCTCTCTTCTACCTCTTAATCTCGTTCCCTCACTGGAACTATTTCTCACCTTTTACCCTGCTCTCTAGGTTCGTCACTCCTCTGTGACTTCCCCGTTTGCTCATGGTTATCTTAACCATTCTTTTATACACGCCATCTCTCATGGCCCTTCAGACATTATCGTCTGCTCTCTCAACTCCCTCTTACTTTCGCCATCTCCTATGGCCTCTTCTTCTTCGCACTATATATCCTCGTCATTTTTTCATGACCTTTTACCCTACTTTAATTATTCATTATTTTCAACATTTTCATCATTACAGCCTCTCTACCTCTCTTATTCATAACTCCATTATTTCCGCCACATTGACCTCCTGGTCCCTATATCTCTCCCACGACTCTGGTTAGTAATTTATATAATTGCTTCCTCCTTTATTTATTTTCTGACTTCTAATACGATATGCTTGCTCTATCCTTCTCTGCCGTCTCTCTAACTTATCTTCTTCATCTGACGATACACCGTCTGAATAACTTGACTCCGAATCGGAGTACACGTCTCTTTCCACTATTTTGATTCCCCAGTAATCAAGTTCCTCCATCACTCTCATTACAAGCCTGCGAATTTTTTCTTTTCTTTCTGATGTCTGTATCAAACTTTTTCTCCAGAAATCTCTGTACATACTTTAGTACTACGGTGTCGGGTTTAGCTCCCTTCAATTCGTCTTTTATTGCTTCCTTCATCTCCTCCATGCTTGGCTTAGCCACTTTGACGATTTTCTTCATCTTCTCCGAACCACTGTTAACTCTCTGTACTCCCTTCTCATCTTCCAGCTCTCTAATTTTTGCGTCGTTATAGGCACAATGTGCTACTAACTCTTCCTCGTCCTCTCTTCTACTATTATTTCTTGAGTTCCTCTCAGCTTCTTCATTCTTAATTCCGTCGTTACATCGACCTCTGCTTGTTTTTCTAGTATCTTTAGTTACCTCCACCTTGTTCTTCCTGGCTTCTAAATCTTCAAACTCCTTCTCGATATCTGCACACAATGCAGTTACCTCTTCAACTTCTGTCATATAACCACTGCTAATCTTGTTCCCTTTTCTTTGTCTCAACTCCGACTGTTTTTCATCTCTCAGTCTTTTGAGACGTCTTTCATAATCTGATGAATCATCCGACGATACGTCAGAGTTGTTATTATCCCCTCTTATACCTGTAACGCTCAGCACTTCCTGTGTCTCCGAAGTCCTTTCTGTCTGATTCGCCAAGTCCTGAGTATCTCCCTGTGTTTTCTGTTTAACCGCGGTTCATTCTGATCCCGTATTCTCATCCTCTTCCTCTTTGTCCGTCAGAAACCTCCTCTTATATTCCATCAACGGAACATCATCTTCACTCTCCCAATCATCTGTCTGAAATCTCTTCTTATATTCCATCAACGGAATATCATCTTCACTCTCCCAATCATCCTTTCTTCCTTCGACCTCTCTTCTACTATTTTGTTGCTCTCTATCTTCCTTTCTCTTTTCTGTTTCAGAATTTGTTTTTGTCTTGTTCCTACCCGTTTCCATTCCTACTCTAGTATTTAGATTACTAAAAGGGTTTTCTATCAACGAATAACCTTCTGGATTCCTTTCTTCACTATCGATATCTGGTGTCGTTACAGGGGTGGCTCTCCTTCCTTGCTTTTCTCTCTCTCTCATGCTGGGCTCTCCAATCCATGGTCTATAGTCATCTCTCCGTAGTTGTTGAACGTGAGCTTTCGTTGTGTGATTCAATTTCTCATTCCTCACTGCGTTATGTTTACATCTTTTGTTATTCTGTTTTTTAATAAGTTCAGACACTAAGTCCGCCTCTTCTGTCTGAGTTGCAACAGTGTTTGTTTTCTTTTCTACCTTAATCTTATTATCAACAAGTTTTCTCTTCAAGTTCAACTTTAGTTTCTCTCTTATACAATTGATCTCCGCTCCATTATTAATCTCACTGTTCATTGTTCCTTTCATTTTACACAGTTGTATCTTGGCACAGTGTCCATTTTCTGTCCTCACATTAAAATCATTTATTTCGAAACACCTTCCACTTCTTATCTCTTGAAGAAAATTCCGTACGGCTATCCTATTGCGTCTCTTACTTAAGCCTTCCCAGTGTCTAGCTGCTTCCGAAATGTTGCACACTCTGCCCTTGTAAATAGTTCTAGGTCCGTTATCTTCCTTTGATAATCTACGTTTATAAAAATCATTTCTTCTAACATTCCTTTCTCTATCCCATCGTCTGTTCATAAACCTGGTTCTAATTCCACAAATTCTTCCTATATCCATACTTCTATGTTGTCCAACGAGGTTCTGCGGAGCATAGTTTTCTCGATGAGTCTGCTGAGTTCTTCTCGAGGTAAATTCTCCCATTCTCTGTCTATCTAATCTTCCCGTCTCCTCATGTCCCCATCTATCTACTCTAGGCGGAACATTTTCTCTACTGAAGTCCCATTCTGGATTTCTACCTCTGTATGTAGACCTGTGATCGTACTCTTCATCCACTATGTTTCCACGTCTGTACTCAATGCCTCTTTGTGGTTGTCTGAACCCCACGGAAGCATCTCTCTCACTTGTATGCCTATAATTTCTACCTTCCTTCCACTCGTTTCGTCGTCCGTTATGACTCTCCATTTTTCGCTTTTTACACACAGCTGCCACATGTCCCTTGGCATTACACAAATAACATCGTTTTTCCTCTGCTATCTGTATAATTCCCCTCCTGTTTTCTCTGTCATTGTCACTTCCGTCCTGCCTGCTCTGATACCCAAGATAATTTATTTCTCTTGGTCTATCTCTAACTGCCTGTCCAGTCCACCGAGCTTCATTTCCTTTCCAATTCGTTTCCTCATGGTTGTTCCCTGACCTTAGCTGGAACCTCTTCATTAAGTCTTCTTCCGACAAGGCCAATCGTATAGCCTCATTCAAAGTTCTGGGATTCTTCCTCAAGAGCAGCAATCTCATTCCATCCTTATATAAGGCATTAATAAAAATTATAACTAACTGCCCCTCTATATCTGGACTCCGTATATCTTGTTCCCTAAAAACTTCTTCTGCCAGGTTTTTTAGTCTATCACTGAACCACTGGACCGATTCTCCTGGCTCTTGTTTTACTTGCCTAAGTAGTCCCCACAGATAATGTTGGTCTACAGATTCCTCATATCTATTCAACAATCCTCTTTTCAATTCTTCCCATGTTTCTTGAGGTTCCTCTTCAAATCTTCTTCTCAAAAAGTCATTCAACAAATCCTCACTAGTTAGAAAAGCTAACCTTTTTTTTTTCTTTATCGTTTGCCCCTATGGAGTAAGCATATCTCTCTATTTTGGCAATCCATTTTTTACAACCTCCTGCTTCTCCTCTATAGGTCTCGATGTTTTGCCGCAAACCAGTCTGCCTGTTTTCCATGCTCCACCTCTCTAGGGCATTCGTAACATGTAACAAGGCTAGCGTATTTGGATCTAATCCTTGTCCTTCTGCCATTTTCCAACGAAAATATAATTTTCTTACTCTTCTTACTGTTTTGTCGATAATCCTACTTACTAATATTCCTCACTCCACCTTTCTCCTATTAATTGCCGCGAACAATATAATAATTTTCTAAAATACACAATGTTTCACTGAAAGGAAATATTGTTACACAAAAAATTAATTTAACTAATTTATAGTTAACTGGTCAGTCCCTGAGTTAGGCCCTTGCTACCATGTTTTTGAATTCCTTGACTGTCCCTTGATTTGTAGACAAGGTCAACGTTTTCAGGAATTCTTGATTGTAGATGATTCACGTTTCAAGATTCTTGATTGGAGACAGTTTTAAGTTTCAGGCTCTCTTGATTGTAGACAGGTTCGCAATTTTAGGATCTCTTTCTTGATTGTAGACAAATGTACAATATTCACTATCTTTAGGTAACTGCCTCCTTTGTTGGCCCGTAGTTGGGGTGTGTGATCGTATAGTGGTCTGTTGTGATAGTGGTGGTCTGTTGTTGTGGTGGACAGTGGTGGGTGAGTGGTGAAACCAATATTTCCAACTTAAACCTATATAACAGTTAAGCAAATTCACTACCCCACTTGGAGGTACACAATAAGACACAGTCACTGGAAAAGTTTATAGTTCTTTTATTTAGCTCCAGCTATATAATTTAGGTGGCTTAGAAATTCTGTTATATTCTTTTTCCCTTCCTTGACAATCATTCAATTCATAGGGTTCTCTTTTCTCCCCGAGATTCCTCTGGACAACGTACGATTTAAACCCTTGGTTTGACCCACAGGTCATTTTAACTGCTCCTTCCTTCAACACAGACGTTCTTCGACCATTAAACGCACTTACCAATTGTTAAAAGATGGGTTATTTCATCCGTGAACAAGCGGCTAATACAGAGTTGATTTGCATCTAGTTCTTACTTCTCAATTCTTTCATTATTCTTGATCTTTTCTCCTTGGGGTGAAATGGAGCGCCCTTCTTGTTCAGGGGACATCTTGTAACCTACTGTGTCGTCATCGTTTTTTTTGTATGACGTGGCGGTCTTTCGAATGTCTTTTCTTTTCTGTCATCCGCATCGAGAGTACCTTTTTCTTCTCCTTATAGTCGGTCCACTATTCCTTTTTATTACGTCATTTTGTCTGTATGTCACGGCTCCTGTGACACATAGACAAGCAACTGAGAGATGAACAAGCAGGTTTTCAACAAAACAGATCCTTTACAGACCAGATAGCCACATTGAGAATAATAGTTGAACAAAGTCTGGAATGGAATTCACAGCCGTACATCGGATTCGTGGACTATGAAATAGCATTTGACAGTGTAGACAGAGAATCACTTTGGAAATGGATGAGACAATATGGAGTTTCCATGAAGATCATTAACTTGATAAAGAAGACCTATGAAGACATGACATGCAGAGTTCTTTACGAAGGACAACTTGCAGAACCGTTTAGGATTAGAACGGGAGTGAGACAGGGATGCCTCTTGTCTCCCTTTCTTTCCTTACTAGCAATAGATTGGGTTATGAAAACATCGACATCACATAACAGAAATGGAATCCAGTGGAATCTGACTAAACAGCTTGATGATCTGCAGTTTGCAGATGACTTGGCTCTTCTGTCCCATCACCATAATCAGAGGCAAGACAAAATGAAAATTCTCGATTAGAGGTCACAATTAGTGGACCTGAAAATACACAGGGAAAAGATAAAGATTATGATACTAGATGCAAGAAATGATAACAAGGTTGAACTTGAAGAAACACCACTAAAAGATGTAGAATCGTACACATATCTTGGCAGTAATATTGACAAAGTTGGAGGGACTGACAGTGATATCTAAATAAGAATACAGAAAGCAAGAGGAGCTTTCATTGCATTGGGAAACATATGGGGAAAAGAGAAATCGTTCAACACGAAAATAAGAATCTTTAACTCAGATGTCAAGTCAGTCCTATTGTATGGCTCTGAGACACGTAGAGCAACAAAAACAACAACCAAAAAGCTACAGACTTTTATAAGCGGGTGCTTGCGTAGAATAGAAGGACCGAAATGGTATTGTGACAGTAAGGCCTACTACCCCAGCATTGTCCGTGCCCAATGAAAAAAGTTTTAGTAGCACCAATCGAAACCATCGACGTTGGCAAGAACCTACACCACCTGATAGCTAACTAAAGTTTAAAAAGGAATCCTAAGGAGAGTTCCGGATAGAAGGCCTCGGCGAAGGTTGTGTCTGTACCTGTGCGTTGAGAAGCCATGTTTGAGCGGTCTCGTCTATGCAGAACAACCAAGGCATTTCTAAGTTTTGATTCTTGAAGTTCTTCAAAATGAAGTTAGGTAGTGATAAAGTTTAATGCTATCATTCAAAGAACAGAATAACGGCAGTCGCTATATTCTGAACTAAGAGAAAAGACTGAGTAAGATAGTAACTGAAGTAAGTACCTCTCCATTTTTATCAGTCCCCAGCTAGAATTTATTTTGTTAGGGGAAGAAACCGAAGAACTACTGTAAATCAGTTGAAAATTAAGAAGCTGGAGAAATATTACATTTAAGTAAGAAAACAGAGGCTCAACTACTTTTACTGAACGTTATGGAAAAGAAGGACAAGGTAACCTAGGTCATGAACCATACGGGATTATTTTGTATCTCACACGCTTATGGAGAGAGACGGAAAAAATACTGGTACATATAGAAACCACCTTCAAATGACAGAAATTGATCTGGTACCAGCTGCATTTGTTCATTATGTTTTTATGTAAATAAACTCTGTTATTTGGCTCGGCTGAATTATGCAGATTTTGTGAAGTTGAGTTCAAAGTTACAGCTCTATTAATTAGTACACCACTATAGCACACTGTAACAACTATCGAGAGACACGAACCTGTTATACCTCTACAAGAATAAACATCTCTAGCGGACGGCTAGTAAACTAACTTGTCAGATAGTAAGAAGATACTGTACCTGCAAACTGTCACACAGTATTTACACAGAAGTGACAAGATCATCAACGACTTACCCACGGACACATAATCCGTAAATAGCGCGGTCACAGTATGACAAAGTCACAAATGTGGAACTGATGACAAGAACCAGACAAGCGCCATTGGAAGAGTTGAGAAGAAGACGCTAGCGATGGATAGGACACACATTGAGGAAACCTGTTGATAGCATTACAAGGCAGTCCTTGTTTTGGAATCCACAGGCAAAGAGAGGCAGAGGTAGACCAAAAACACACGGAGAAGAGAACTGGAAACAGAGGTGAAAATGATGAAGAAAACATGGTAAGAACTTGAGCAGATGGCACGGGACAGGAGGACTAAGCATGTGTTTGTTGAAAGCCTATGCTCCTCGGGGAGCTAAAGGGTATTGATTGACTGCAGAGCAGTAGTTTTATTAATGATGCCATGTCAAAATTCATATTCGCCTTACTTTAAGACATTACTTTAGGGCACAATGGTCATATTTCTTACTTCTCTATGCAGACTTCGAAAATCGATATATATTTTTTCTTTACATCATGGAATCTTCAGTGTGTGAGCAAAAGCCCGTCTAGAGAATGTTGTACACAAACGTTACTATTAAGGTTGTACACAGCATCTGCTAGAGAAGGCTACTCACAACTCTGCTAGTATGTGCTGAATGCCAAGCGCTGTTTGCGAGATCTGCCAGTAGGCGCTGTATGCGAGCTCTGCTAGTAGGCGCTGTATGCGAGCTATGCTAATAAGCGCTGTGTGCGAGCTCTGCTAGTAGGCGCTGTATGCGAGCTATGCTAATAGGCGCTGTGTGCGAGCTCTGCTAGTAGAAGCTGTATGCGAGCTATGCTAATAGGGGCTGTGTGCGAGCTCTGCTAGTAGGCGCTGTATGCGAGCTATGCTAATAGGGGCTATGTGCGAGCTCTGCTAGTAGGCGCTGTATGCGAGCTATGCTAATAGGGGCTGTGTGCGAACTCTGCTAGTAGGCGCTGTATGCGAGCTATGCTAATAGGCGCTGTGTGCGAGCTCTGCTAGTAGGCGCTGTATGCGAGCTATTCTAATAGGGGCTGTGTGCGAGCTCTGCTAGTAGGCGCTGTGTGCGAGCTCTGCTAGTAGGCGCTGTGTGCGAGCTCTGCTAGTAGGCGCTGTGTGCGAGCTCTGCTAGTAGGCGCTGTATGCGAGCTATGCTAATAGGGGCTGTATGCCAACTCTGCTAGTAGTTACTGTATGCCAACTCTGCTAGTAGTTACTGTATGCCAACTCTGCTAGTAGTTACTGTATGCCTACTCTGCTAGTAGGCGATGTATGCCAACTCTGCTAATGAAAGCTTGTACACCAGTTTTACTCATGATAGTTGTACATCAACTCTGCCAATATAGGCTGTATATCAACTCTGCTGATGAAGGCTATTGCAAGGATTCTGCCATGGAAAGCTGTACGTCAGCTGCTAATGAAGGCTGTACATCAACTCTGTTAAAGTCTGCTGTACATCAACTCTTTTAGTAGAGGTTGTACACCAACTCTGTTAGTGAAGGCTGTAATCAACTCTGTTAAAGTCTGCTGTACATCAACTCTCTTGGTAGAGGTTGTACATCAACTCTGTTAAAGTCTGTTGTACATCAACTCTGGTAGTGAAGGTTGTACACCAACTATCCTAGTGAGAGCTGCACACCAATCTGCTCGCGAAAGCTGTACACCATAGCTGCTTGTGAAAGGTGTACAGGAACCCGACTATTCTAGAAGTCTGGGAGGTGAACAGCTACTCGGTTGCAACAAGTCCTCAATCAGTATTCCACCACCTGCTCCAACAACCAACGATTTTCAAAAAGCGCTGAAGATATAAGAAATGCCTCTTGGCCATGAGTTTATTGACACTATTTAGCAAGAAATTAGAGAAAGGTTGTTAGAAAAAGAACGAATTTGATACAATGATGGAAAGGCTGAAAATAAACGGATAAAGTCAGGACATGTTGCGCTTACATATTGGAAATCTCCGAATCGTTGCCATTGGCAATAATTTATAGTTTTCAGTGGCCACTTGATGTTTTTACCTGCGTTAGGGGTGTTCTTTATCAAGGAATTGAACATCAATTTATTTCTCTTGCAATGAAGGGAGAAGAGTAAAACAATTAATAAATAAACATTGCATGAAAAATGTGAACTGTTTTACTAATAGTGTCGAAGATTTACAAGCATCATGCACTGAATAGGCACTATCTGGGTGAGTGGTTGAAAACACTTCAAAAATTGACTTCCTTAACGTGAATGTCACGTGCATGGAATGGGAGTTGTCAACAGTTATGTTTGCTCGCACAGAGGAAGTATTTTTCTGTTGTTAACGATGATGCTAATCCTTGTCATTTGAAATTAGCTGGGGATGTTGACGATTTTAATTCTTGGAATTGTTGACTGGACATATTTTTTAAGCTATTTTGAAAATTATGAGTTGTTTACCAGAGCTTTTAGTTAGTTTTTATTTTGTAATTCAAAATATAATGTGTCACTTGAACGACTTTTTATAAATTAATGCCGGAAGAGACTACAAAGTACAATGGTAAAGTGTCGGATACTGCAATATTAGAGTGAAGTGTTAGAGACTTCACTATACTAGGCCCAGCTTCAATAGGTGTGGCGACCAGTTCCCTTCCTCGATGTCTTTGCCTTCCCTAAATGTCAGGTACCACCTATGTACAGCAGGCATAAACATTTGAAAGATCCACAAGACACCCAACGTATGGCAGAATGGAAGGATATGGCCGAGGCAGATTACAGCACTATTTTTTTTTTTAAACTTTTATTTGCATTCATTTTCAATTTACAAAATCATGTACATGGAAAGTTCATTTTAAATTACATATGAACACTCGTGTGTACTCACACTTTCATTTGCACACTTGAAAGGTAAATATTAAAGGTTAAACATTTTAAATAAAGTAATAGAGTAAAATGGAATAAATAAAGTAAACTAAATTCTAAAGATGAAAAAAGGTTAATACTGGTTTATAGTTAGTTTCTTATCCTTTACAGGACGTGGCAATCAACCCCAGCTTTTATTGGCTGTTTGTGATTTTTCTAGGCAATTTTTTTTCATTCAGTAGTTTGCCATTGCTTTCTGAACGGTACGGCGCTTATGCCATTGTTAAAAATCCACACAAAGCGATCTATTGGTTTATAGTTGATCAAATTTAACATTTGCTGACGTCCATGTAGTGCATATGCATTCCACACAAATATGTGGGAAAGAAACCAAAAACGTTATACGTCATTGATACACAGAATTATTTCCATACTAATACATAAACACTTTTTCCCTTTTTAAAACAGTTTTATAGCTTGCTTTGATAATTTAAAAAGCATTCGTGCTTATTTGTCTGTGTACAACAGCAATTTTGAAACACCTGGGTGTTACGGGTGATTTTACTCTTGTAGTATATCGTTGAATGTATTGCAAAGTTCAGTGACAAAATAGGCATCGTACTGACATAAACGAATGGAGACGGGCAAGAACATACATACATCAGTTCTGACGAATCCAAGCCGTGAGGTGGATGGGCCCACATAATATGGTTGACGTTTATTAATAATAATTGATAACGACATCATGGAGAAATGGCATAGCATATATATATATATATATATATAGAAACTTCGTTCTGACCTTCAATAGTCACGTCTCATCAAAACATTTCTGGCCGCTGTACTAGGGGTGCATACGAACGATGATCACTCAAGTAATGTGGGTCAGACAAATGTAGACGCTGAATTATATACGAGTAATGAATACTTCTGTCGCGAGAGGTTCAGATGCTATTAAAATGTAAGATATCCTGGACAAAAAGATGTATCAGATGATTCCAGGATAGTGCCAGATAAGAGACTGGTCTTATAAGAAATACCCCCTTCTCTGAAAAGAGCAAGAGTGTATCGACAATCAAAGGTAGGGTTAAGCTGTATAAACCTTCAAGTATGATGATAGTGTTTTGTCCTGGAGGTCTAAGTGCTACCTCTCAAGATCCTCCCTTGAATAATGGTTATTATATTTTTATTGACTCTGCTAGGGGATTAATTAATTAACCAAATATGTAATATATATATATGTAACAACCAGAACCTTAACTCAAATTAAATAATTAAACAAGACTGATTATATATATATTTACAATTTATTGATCCTATACCGTTGCTCTTTTCGGTTAGGAAAATGATAAAGAATTCAAAGGTTTTTACAAAATTAAAATAAATACACATGGAATGTCATTTCCACAATACTTTAATATGATAAAGTTATATTTAAAATGTCAATTATGTATTTCTGTAGTGACTTCTAAATACAATATCTAAATTAGTATATAACAATATAGGGCATAAAGACAAAGATAAGAAAGTACAAAAGAATTTTCTGCTAGAACGGTTGGTATCGCCTACGCCTTCAGATTATTATTTGCAAACGAATAGCTGAACAAAACGGCACCCCAATTTTTCAAATTCGTCCTTGACATAAACAACCACTTTTCCTAGTTCTAAGAAAATATTTGCCTAAAATGCATTGTGGAACGAGGAGGGGCAAGGAGATGAAATGCTAATTCGTTTCGCATTGATTTTAAACTAAAAGCAACCATAGCACAGGGGCAAGCCTTGCCTTAGGGGTTTCCCCAAATACAATGAAAAAGTTAGAATTGTGGACACAACGGTCATGTAAACATGTTAAGCTCTTATTATGAATGACCTAAGCTCTTGTAATTATCTCGTAAGTACATGAGAAAAGAAGTGAACAGGAGGTAGTTTAAAAATAAACAACCAACATAGAAAAAAAGATAGAATTTTGAACCAAACCACATAGCCCCTTAAAAATTGTATATTCGTGTACCTGAAGACTTGCTGACCAAGAATATGTTATTAGTTATATAAATAGTCCCTTAACTAATTAAATATTGATAAAACAATACATAGAGATCAGAGATACTGTCAGGTCAAGTCACATCTGCTTAGATTGGATCGCATATTTTTTGGGAAAAAAATAGGTGACCGATAGGCTAGGATAGTACAGTGAATCTGATTGGGTGGCATTTGAAGTGAGACTAAATATTATTGGCTGACCTTTGAATAAACATAAATAACCTAGTAACGTAGGAAAAGTTTGAATGATATTTTTTGAAAAAAGACTGTTTACCCGTGTGATATTAATAGCGATTGGCTAACTGAATCGATATTGTCAGAATAAGCGTTGGGGAAGACGCCATTTCTAAGAAAATTTTCAACAGTGATAGATGAGAGCAGGCTGTGCTTTAAAATACAAGTTCTAAGCAGCCTGGGCAATAAAACAGATCGAAACTGTGTCAGTCATCGTCTCTGTGTATATTTCATTGAAAATTGTGGTAAGATTGACATTTATTAACCTGTATTTTATGTAAAAATTGAATGTGAAATAATAATATATGTCTGGGCATGAGTGGGTCTATAGCGAACATGAGGCAAAGCCTAAAGATTGATCCACCATGTGATAGACTGTCAGAGAGGTGTAAAATACAAGAATATGTATGATTGTCATAAAGGAGCATAACACCTATCCTATTATATGGAAGAGATTACAGCTGGAATTGCAGTGGCGTTGTAACTATTAGGGAAAGGAATACTGGTGTACATTGTCACATCAAAAGAAAATGGTGGCATAAGTTTGTATAAGGATATGATCCTTTTGTTTGTTTGTAATGTACATTTCCTTAACTGTGGACTATTAGTGTATGCTAGATATTACGAAGGATGCATACCTTCACATTTCAGAGGTCCTGGGTACTGACGTTAATGTGGTACCAAACGCTTGAAAATTGATTGATTCAGGACTCTGCCTGTTTACTGCGAGCCCATGCTAGTGGCCATTGCCTATCAAACGGGGAACAGATTGTCAAGCGAGAAGAGGAAAGGTTCACCCTATATTCTACTGCCAAGTTAAGTTCTCGTTCGGCACATGAGAGCTCAACTACAGAACTTTAAAAGAACTATGTAATGACAGTGAATAAAACTGGGACAAATATTTAATAGTTCCACAAGTGACAAAATAGAAACAAACATTTCCAAAAGGACAGGATTTAAAACAACAACCTAGTAGTACTACCAGTATTACCTTAAAGTAGGAGAACACTACAGACGTATATTAGAAAAATATTTTATATATGGACAAAGGATCTATTGTGCTATTTGACTGATGTAAATGATTATTTTGATTTCACTTTTAAATTGTCAGTCCTGATTACAAATAAATTTGAATCAGGATAATAAAATTGTAAAAAATTATCTTTACACAACTTTCAAACACGGTCTTAAATAAGATAGCCTTTTAAAGTGTCGTTTGTATGTTATTGTGGTAGTACTGTGTGCTGTTGTGAATAATAAACTATTTGTCTGTATGTTTGTTGATTTTGTACATCACACTCTACATTCATAACCCTAGACACTACACGAAGTCATTTAATATAATAATATAAATACATTTTGATTGAGATAAAAAAAGGTGGTAGCTGAAAGGTACCCTGAAATGTTCACAATACTATTGGGTAAATTCAGGGACCTTCATAGCTAATCTCATTTATTAACATATTAATACCTAACAACAAATTCATAACATTAAATCCACCACAATTTCACATATAATTATCACTTTCGCTAGATTGTGAAGTTTGTAATTTAGTTTAATAAAGTCCTTCATGAGTCATCACTCAAACTGTTTTTGTTATTTGTATTTTATTTATTCTACAATGTTTCTGGATAGGCTGACCAGTGGAATTGTGTTTCCACTTATCTAGTAAAATGAGAAGCATCCAACTATAGCCAGGATCACACAATGTCTGGATCTCCAGGCCGGGGAAAATATTGTGACTAGTTCTATGAACCTTGAGAACGTTTGCACCACAGAGTCCCACAGAAGTGGATTTCTCGTACACTCTTGGTAGTTGCAGGATAAAACCTGTAATACAAATAATCACAACTCTTGTATGGTCCAGCACTATTCTATCCACACACACAATGGACGTAACAAACAGTGTCAGACATTGTGCTAACATTTGCACAGGACAATTTACCTCAGCACCACTCACAGCCAGTTCAATGTGATTACACTTTCCTTATAAATCCTAAGTAGATCAATTTGTCCATGATCTGTTTCCATACAATGATTTGGTTTAATACAAACTACTAAGTGACACCTTATGTGACACATATTAACAAATCCTGTCATCCTTTCTTATGTTCCTGATCAGTGTGTCGTTCCTTTAAGAAATACTCCTTCAAATGCATTATTAAACTTATACCCTAGTCGTATTTTTGCCATCATTCTCAATTATTCTACACATTTCCTAATGCTGACTTTCGTCTCTAAAAGTCAACATATGCTTGCGTTCCAGCCGGCAGCACACTCGTCCTGTAATTTTTTTCTTAACACATTCAACACACTTCATATCACACAAGTGGATTAATCACAGGAAAATTACATAATTATTTATATATATATTCTTTCTTACCCTCAGGCAATACACATAAGCGGTAACAGGCTGTTAATAGGTATCTAGGTCTGCTATGCAGATACAGTGGCAAAGTATTTGACAGCACACGTTTGCCGCTCTCTTCTGTTCAGCTTGTGTTTGAAAAAGTTGTGGCCTCAAATCAGCCAAGTTCAAGGACTTTTATACTACCGCTCCCCCCGTCTCGGAGAACATGGTCCAAAACTGGTTTTAGGAATCTAAAAACGATGCGTATTTCTGCCTGCTTGTTCAGTGTGCAAAATTTTTAATATTTATTATCCCTCTTAATTCTGGGCCGATTTTGATCATTTAAATTTAGAATTATACTGTGAATTTATCTCTACCTTTCTATGTAATAATTGTTTAGTTAGCAAAATGCATTTAAATCTATGCAGACTTTAACTAACTAAATTGGTGACTACCCTGATGTATATATGTCATTTTAAACGATTTTTCTCTATAATTGAACTACTATTCGAGGAAGTCTTTGCACCTACCTCTCAAGTAACATTCCCGTTGTTGAAATATCTATACCTTTCCGTTTAAACATCTTTAGTCCTTAAGAAATTAAATAACTTCTTACTATCATTTACACAAAATGGGCCTCTATGTTAAGCATAAAAGGTTTCTTTATAGACACCAGAAAAAGGAGCGTTTTCATTGGCTATTATATTGGTCCGTTTTCCTATAGTATTGCCTGCGGTAAATATGACCGTGGTGTAAGACAGACCAAAACACGACAACTTCTTAGGTTGTCACAAACCTCTCACTAGGTTCTGGATCATCTTATACGAGTACAATATCATAATAATTGTGGCGGCCTTCGAATAATAGAAAATGTCACTGATAGCTCAACTTCCACAGTATCTCAGGAGCTTACATATAATACGTCCTTCATCGAAGACCAAGGTTGCCACTCAAGTTCTAGAGATAAACCCAGATTTTCTTCTTTAAATACCCCAGAAATACGCATATTATTTTATGCCTCAAATACACGGGATAGACGATGATTACACAATCTTTTAGTGCAACTTTAGCACAAATAAGCTGTGTGCTACCAATTTTTATTTATTTCTTCATTTTTATTTTATTTTTTATTACCAAAAATTCACAATTATATAAAAATGATTTTATTAACACCCCAATATATGAACTCTTGAAAATGAAATATTTTAACAGTAACATACTTACAGTACTTACATTAACAAAATGTTCCTCAAATCAAATATAAAATGTTAGTTGTAACTTGTTGCTGTTGAAAAATGTCACTTGTCAGCGGACTCGGCATCCATGTCGACAACTTCTCCTTCGTCAAGATCATATGCATGAATTGACAATGTGGAATCTTGATTGTGGAGTTCCAAAATCTGTGCATATCTCTGCGCCGACAACGTCCTTCATGCACATCTTCTGCCACGCTTTTACTAGGATTAAATATATGACAAACTCCATCTTTGGCAACTGCTTGCTTGGCTAGTATTCGATTGGAAACTATTTCACACAAAAGCTTGTTCGTCTGTTTAGTTTTAACTAAGTTAACATTCGAAAACACTCTTTTCGACGCATGCTGAGGAGTGATGTGACGTGTGTGTCGTCATGCTGCTACAACTACCTAGCGTACCTTCATCATCGCTCATTTTATAATCTTATAATAACAACAAACAAAACAAAAAAATATGCTATTTATCTGCGTAAGTCTAAAATCTAAAAAGAATACTTTAAAACACATCGCACAAATGACTGAGTGTTGTAGATGACAGCCATTAACAGAATAACAGGAAATAGATAGCTGATGTAAAAAAGTAAAAAAACAACGTCGTTGATGTGTTTAAAAACAAGAATTAAATTTACGAGGAATAAAAAATATATAGCACATAATGTTTAACATTTAATTATAATATAAATATAATGTATAATGCTCAGTGCACAGAATATACATACATTGTAAATGTCAATTGTCAAATATACCCAGATTAATGCAGATTTGGAAACAAAATACCCAGATACCCAGACGGAAGGCAAAAAACCCAGATCTAGTAAAAAAATACCCAGCTGTGACAACACTGGACAAAACTGGCTTTCTTGGGCTCAAAGTGAGGTCTATTTACTTTATTGAGTAAAATCAGTTTCGTAGCCAAAAGGCCGATAGACTTTTTTTTTTTTTTACATCTTTATTCACATTCGGTGGAAATTTACAAAGACATATGCATTGAAACATTGGCAATAATAGCATAAATATAATTATAAAAATGAAAATACAATGAGCAGCTGTATAGAAAAAAAAAATTGCACACACTCATTTAAACACTCTTTCTTGTACTCTAAAGTTATACATTTTTTTGTAATGATAGTGTTTATTTAAAAAGAGAGGGGACAAAATAAAGTTATACATTGCAAATTTTTTATAATGATACTGTTGAGAGGGAAAAAAAGATAACGAAATCTGACACCCTCTTTTTTTGGAATTATAGCGCGCACTCTTTTTCTTTTAGCAATAACAGTGGACACAAAAGTGAGAGGAAAAAAAACCCACTCATTAATAAAAAACTGAATAGACCTAAACTATCCATTTAATTGTTTTTTTTTTTTTTCAGGCACTGTATTCTGTATACTGAAGAGGTATACCTGACCTACAAAAAAAAAAAAACTAGAAATGAAAACTATTAGTTTTTTGTGAAACAATTTTTGTTGTGTCGGCTTTTAACGCCGAGCCAAAAAATGAGCTACCATTTAAAAACGATTTTTAAAAATTATTATTCGTATTCTGTTTGACTTTACAAAACATGTTCATATTTCATTTTTCAATAAAGAAGTTTTAATAAAAATACAATGAGCATCTGCATAGAAAACCTTTCACTCCCTCGCACACACTTATTTACACACTCTTTCTTGCACTCTGAAGTTGTATATTGTTTGTGATGATACTATTGATTGAAAAGAGAAGGAAAAAACGGAAAAAGAATTCATACACCGGCCTCGTTCTTGACATTTTAAAGCGCACTCTTTGTTATAGTGATAATAGTCAAAACAAAGGGGTGAGGGGGGAAAAAACACCTGAACGGACTAGACTACGAATTTTCAGTGAAGGGACAATGAAAACATTTTTTTTTCCGTTTGTGTTTAAAAAAAAATAATCCTGTCTTTCTTATGTGCGATTTCATTTATTTCCACACTCTTGCCCTCCTTGTTTAGAGCTGGATATATCATAAATAACTCGTCTTTTTTGTGTGTGTGTGTGCTTCGGTATCGTTTATTCTGCTCATCCTATGGTCAAACTCTGTCACTGTAACAAATAACATATAATTCAAACAATCAATCAATACCCTTTAGCTCCCCAAGGAACATAGGCCTTCCACGAACATATGCTATGTCCTCCTGTTGCGTACCATCAGTTCACGGTCTTTCCTTGTCATCCTCACCATTTTTATTTCCTTGAACCTTGAACACCTGATCGCTAGCGCAGTGTGGTAACCATTACACCAGCGCGGTTTCCTATGCTCCACTTAAAACTGGTACCACTCTCTTCAGAATGCACTTTAGAATCACACCTCAACGCAATAGTACAATTAAAACCAAAAAATAGTTAAACCTTCCTAAAACGATTCACACTAAACCCGACTTGCACTACGGTATTATTTTATTTTGTGACATATTTTTTTAAATTTTTTTTATTAAATTAATGCAGAAAATACATCCCGTTCAACCTCTGATGGGTTATAATTGGAATATATATTGTTTTCAATTCCAAATAATATGAACAACTGCCGGTATGAGAAAGTGGCATCACATTTGTCAAATCATTGGAAATAGGGAAAATCCCAATTATCGTCATAGTTACCCAATGACGTATCGTGACAGATACGTTCTTATTTATATAAAAATTTATGTAAGGCAGTTACGCCGTCAAAAAAAGTTTCGTGTTCCTTTTTTTTTTTTTATTTTAACATCTTTGTTTACGTTCCGTGGAAATTTACAAAGCCATTTGCATTGAAACATTGACAACACAGCCCTACCAAATAAAAAAAATTTTTTTGTGGTGCCAAACATTTTACGCTTGATTGTACATAAATGAGGCCTGCTCAATCCAAATATCACATTTACTTGTCTGTAGCAGCTCTAGGTTTTTAGATACAGACATTTTTGTATTTCATTAGTACAGGGTGACCCAAAAAAAACGGGCCCGTGCGCGCAATTATTGTGCGCGCGCGGGCCCGGTTTTTTTTTGGGTCACCCTGTATTATTACAATATTTTCTATATAAGGTTATGTAAAAAAAACTATTGCTGTCTAGTCCTTTACAAACGAAAACTGCTTGTTTACTCTCAGTTTCAGTTATCCAAGAATCTTCCCAGAATTGCCTTTTTTTAGATTTTAAGCCACTGCATGCATGTTAGTATGCTATTTATTTTATTACACTTCTAACAGAGAATGGCATCATCTTCAAGAAGAGCATGTCTTCTTTCACCGCATTTATTTTGTTATATTTGTGGAGAGTACACTTTCAAAGAAGAACATAGGAAGCATATTACTGTTTTTGTGAAAAAGGCATACTTTGCTTACTTTAAAGTAAAACTAGGTGACCAGGACAAGTCTTGGGCTCCTCATATTGTTTGCAAAACATGTGTTGAACACCTGCGACAGTGGACTTGTGGGAAAAGAAAATGTTTAAAATTTGGAATTCCAATGGTTTGGAGAGAGCCCAAGAACCACTATGATGACTGTTATTTCTGTGTTGTGAATATTAAGGGAATTAATGGAAAAAAATCACAAAAAGTGGAAATATCCAGATTTAGATTCTGCTAGGCGACCTGTTCCACACGGAGATGACATACCAATTCCAACTTTCAGTCAGATTTCGGATTCCCTGCTAGAAGATGAGACAGCAGTCGCATGTGGAACGATAAGTGACAGTGATAATGATTTCGAAGATGATTTTTCAGATGCTCAACGCTTCGACCAGCTTGAACTAAATGATCTAATCCGAGATCTATATCTCTCCAAGGAATCTTCAGAACTTTTGGCTTCAAGATTGAAAGAAAAAAAATTACTGACTGCTGAAACAAAAGTTACATTTTATCGCAGCAGAGAGCAAGGTTTTATTCCATTCTTTTGTAAAGAAAACAACCTTGTGTTTTGTACTAATGTAGGAGGTCTTGTTAACAAAATGGGTGTAAGTTATACACCAGATGATTGGGCCTTTTATTGACAGCTCTAAAAGAAGTTTGAAGGGTGTTCTCTTACACAATGGTAACAAATATGGCTCAATTCCAATTGCTCATTCTACTACAATGAAGGAGGAGTATGCTACAATAAGCACAGTTCTGGAAAAATTGAAGTATTTAGAACATAACTGGATGGTTTGTGTAGATCTTAAAATGATGAACTGCTTGCTTGGCCAGCAAATGGGATTCACCAAATATCCATGCTTTATATGTTTGTGGGATAGCAGGGCAAAAGATATTCACTGGAAAAAGAAACAGTGGCCGTTGAGGGATGAATTTAAAGTTGGAGAAAAAATATTGTCAATAAGCCTCTCATAGATCGAAAAAGAGTTCTACTGCCACCATTACATATAAAGCTTGGCTTGATGAAGCAATTTGTTAAGGCACTGAACAAAGATGGTACCTGTTTTAATTACTTATGCAGAAAGTTTCCAGAATTGAGCATAAACAAACTTAAAGCTGGAATTTTTGATGGACCTCAAATTAGAAAGTTAATAAACGATCCAAATTGTATTGATTCAATGAACAAAACAGAGTCCACAGCCTGGTCATCATTTGTTTTAGTTGTGCAAAACTTTCTGGGTAACTTTAAAGCAGACAATTATTCTGAATTAGTTGGAAACATGCTGTCGAGTTTTTGTGAACTTGGATGCAACATGAGCATAAAATTGCACTACCTCCATAACCATTTACATTTATTTCCGGAGAATCTTGGCGACTTTAGTGAGGAGCAAGGTGAAAGATTTCACCAAGATATAAAAACAATGGAAGAGAGATACCAGGGACTTTGGGATGCCCACATGATGGCAGATTACTGTTGGACCCTTAAGCGTGACTGTCCGGGCATATCACATTCCAGGAAGTCCTCGAAAAGATCCGTTTTTCGGGTTGACTAAACAAGTGCTAGTGATAAAGTTTTATTAGATTTTTGGTAATATATGCACAGTAATTACATATAATATGAATGTAGACTAAAGTCAGAATGCCACTGATAGCACCTAACTCTAGGATTGTACATAACAATTGCCCTACTAATTTGGTCATTCTTAGTTATCTCAAAAACTAGAGCTGATAGAAAGAATCTGATTACATTTTTGGAATCAGCAACCCAAAATTACCCAAGAACAGCTATAAAATTTTAGGCACCAAAATGTGTGTATACCAGTGCAATAGTATGAATATACGTATAAAAATGAAAATGCAATGAGCAGCTGTTTAAAAAGAAACACAGAAAAAAACTTTCATTCCTTGCACACAGTCATTTACACACTCTTGTACTCTAAAAGTTACACATTGCAAATTTTGTAATTGTAGTGTTGAAAAAAAACCTTATTTTCTACCGCTATTTGCCGACTTTCCATGCTGGCGGTCGTCGTCATAGTCCCAGTCCCCATAATTACAGGTTCCGGACACATTTGGTTGGTCGTAAAACTTCAACGTGTCACAGCGCTCCATAGATACACCGTCAACAAAAATATCCCGTGTTCCGATTTTCCCTGCCACGATTTAACGACCACTGTTTGAATGCTTGGCGGTCGCTCTGTCCCAAGCCCTTAATCACGGGTGCCGGACATCGCTGTCGTAAATCTTCAACGTGTCACAGTACCCTATAGATGTAGAAACTGGGGCGAACGGATAACATTAACGTTTCCCAAAAACATTTTTTTCCTCTTTGTGGACACCCACGCATTCTGACCTGTGCAAAATTATCCTATAAAAAGCTAACTTCTGCATCATCCGTTTTAAAATAATAACAAAATAAATAAACTACTCATGTATATATGCATTCAAATTCAACATTAATAACACTTATAATAGATACATATACAATAAAACAAAAACAATTTAAAGGCAAGCTTCTTGTGACGATGAAACTCAGCCGACCCTGAATTATTGGATGATATGGTAGAATCCTCGTATTAGCATCAGTACCCCTGAATATTGTTGTAATTTTACCGTCAACGGGAATTCTTTCACCTGGGCTCATTAGCATGCACTATAGATAACGTGGAACTCCACCTGGGCTCATTAATATGAATCAGAGCAGAGTGGACTCGCCACCACGTTTGCTAATAAATATGTAGACGGTTATCATCTGTGCATCCAACAGAGGGTATCGCCTTAAAAGGAGGTTAAGCCACGCCTACTGAAACCTCTAGAGCGATCATAAGCAAGCATTTTGCTACACCTTTCTTTATTACCGCCTGAAAAGGGCGTTGCCTAAGTCCAAACGAGGGAAGCGGCACACGATCTAAAGATTCTGAGAGTCTCAGAGACGGACGAAGCAATTTCACATCTCGGTGTTAACCACTGAATCGCTCGAAAGACGGAACGAACGAGAAAGACGAAGCGGATGCAGCGAACGGAGATACGGAAACCAGGGGCGGCATCTCTCTTTAATCTGGCGGCTTAGAATCTCGATTTTTCCATGAGTTCTTAAAAGGTGTGAAATTTTAACATGTCTCCCCGATCTGTCATTCCATTTCATATATATAGAGACCCTGTAAAATGCAATTTTATCACACGTTTGCCAGAGATTTACAGAAGCACTAGCTATAGTAAAATCTTGTAAGATTTCCCCTGGATTTGTGGCTATATTGCAGTGAATTCTATTCTGTGCTAAACGGTATTATATATTAGTTTCTAGTGATCAGTGGTCTAGTTCATTCATTCTTATTTCACTGGATTTTGTGTTAATTTAAATCTATTAAATTAAACCCATGTCAAAGTTTCCAGTTGAAAATGTAATGATATATCTATTACATTATTCAAAAAGATAATAGATGCTTAAATGCTTAAATTAACTTTTAAAGTCGCGAAGGAATCTATAACTAATTTATTAAGTTAAGTCCTATATATAGATGTGTGTTTTAACCATTAGACTCGCGAAGTGTTTTCTTAATATATATAATTAAATACGCGAGTGTATATAATAGTCTTAACGGTAAATTTATCGCGCTTTAGAATGTTAATTGATGTTTCGGTATGAATTGCATGTTTTCTTTCTTTCATATAAGGTGATCATAACCTTTGCGTCCCAGCAAAAAACATTGTATAGAGTCCTCCAGACTCGGTTCGTAAAACCCTCCAGAATTTGATGAGACTGTTTAAATTTTAATCTTGTGGCGATCCTGTTGGGATTCCGCTATCTAAAATTACAAGAAAGAAAGCAAACCTAAGAACAATTTTACACGCCATCAATTACATTAAGATTAACTGGAGAAGAACATTGCCAGAGCCAAATTTGTATATTTTACTGCTCTATTGCGAAAGAAAATAGAAATCTTCCGAACACTGACTGTGCATATTTTCTTCACTGGATTTTAAAACCCTCGAAGTAAACCACACCTCACCGGTCAGTTGTTATCATCACGCATTAAGAAGTTTTACCATCAGCGGCGAAATCGATGAGACCACCCCATTTTCACCACCTGGATCTGTGACCGTACCATCCCATAGAACTTTCCTTTTAACATAATAAAAACAAAGAACACTTAAGCTTCACCTTCCAGCGGTTTCGGGACTGTACTAACTGTCGCGCCGTTATCCCGAACTGGACATTAATGGTCACAGCACAGTTGGATAAGAAAGTTGTAAAAAAAAATTTTAAGAAAGATATATGGATTTCCATGTGGCGGTCGTTAATTGTAGATTCCTATACAATTAAGGGTTCCGGAAAGGAAGGCGAATACTTCTCACAAAGAGATAATGTCTCAGAAGGTCAACATGAAATGGATTCTGTTTCCTTGCGACAAATTTTCCCTGTTATTTCTTTTGAATGCTTGGCGGTTATTAGCCCCAAGCCCTCTCATACTGAGGAAATGACACATATATGGATTTAAGAGACAGTACATGTAAGAAACTCACTCGAACCACTTGGTAGAACGGATATAACTTATGTTTCCCAAATATATTTTTTCCCTAAACCACATATACACACAAAGAAATTCTGAAACCTGTAAAACGAAAATAATAATATGGACATAAACACTGAATGACTAAAATCCTAGTAATGTCCTAACAAAATAAATAAATTTGCACTGTATATAACTATCAAGGAGACATTGCCTAACACTTGTTGAATGTAATATTCACTTTGTAAACACTGGAAGGCACTTTAAATATAGTTTCGTTAGTATTTAGGTGAAAGTTCAGGTTGAATTTGAATAAGATCCTCTGAGATTTCTTGAGGAAAATAATCCTATGCTTTTGTTGTAACTTATCTGTAATCCGATGTTGTCAGCCCTGGGCAGGTTGTTAGGTGCTGTCATCCTGCAGCTATATGACATAACGTGCGAGCGTTGACCTATGCTCATTTATGCTTAGGAGTTGACGAGATCTCTGGCTTTTGGTTCTGCTGCTGCTCGCCACCACGTTTGCTAATAAATATCGGTCAAAAGACGGCTTATCATACCGTCAGGCGCCGGACACTGAATTCTGCAACCGCGAAGGTTAAGTCCCTACAGAAACCTAAAAGTCATGAAGACACAATTTGTGGCTTCATGAGTTTTCTTTCATTACCGCCTGAAAAGGGCGTTCCCATTAACCGCATACACCAGGCATATCAGCGGCTTTCACGATCAATAAGAGGACTGAGAGTCATACAAGACGGATTAAGGCAAATTTCCAGGTTATATAAGGTATTTAACCACTTCACTTTCAACAGTCACAATCGAGAAATATCAAGTTATATTCATCTGACTTCCTTTCTCACAGTCAAACATGATAGGTAATCATAGACCTATGTAACTTCGAGCTTAATTCGATTTTTCCAGACAGTCCTTCTTCCCAAAACTGTGTTCTACAACATAGTCCCCCCTTCTGATGACCATTTCATAGCAATAACATATAAAACATTTATATTACACAAATAGCCCTACAATTTAAAGTGAATGACCGACTGTTTGCCAAGAGATTTACAGTTGCTTTCTTCTGTAGCACAACTACATAGTTGTGGAATTCCCCTGGATTTGTGGCTCCAGTTTACCAGTGTAAATTCTATTCAGTTGTGCTAAGCTAGGGAATAAAAGGCGGCGAGTGAAGTGGAACTAGTTCATTCATTCCTCGTATTTTGGGTTAATTTAAATCTATGAAGCTTCTAACACATGTCAAAGTTTCCAGTTGAAAATTTAATGATATATCTATTACTTCGTAATTCATAAAGCAATTAATATGCTTAAATGCTTAAATTAACTTTAAAGGCGCGAAGGCTAGTTGTGATAATTTTTTGTACAAGCAACTATCATCCACATAGATGTGTGATCATTTAAGATTAACTACATTTTTACCAATGATATATAATTCAAATAGCACGAGTGTCAGATCATATTAATTTTTAATAACAATACATTTATAACCAATGAATATTCTACGCGCTTTAGAATGTTAATTGATTTTTTTCGTCTATACGAATTGCAGAGTTTCTTTCTTTCAATACGCGCTTGGATCATACCAGAACCTTGTGTGTAGAATTCCCAGCAAAAAACATTGTATATGAGTCCTCCAGACTCGTTCGTAAAACCCTCCAGAGTTTGATGAGACTGCTTTAAATTTTTAATCTTGTGGCGATCCTTTTCTTGGGATTCCGACGTTCCGCTATCTAAAATTACAAGAAAGAAAGCAAAACCCTGCGTGAAAATTTTACCCGCCCCATACAATTACATTAAGATTAACTGGAGAAGAAACATTGGCAGATGCCAAATTTGTATATTTGACACTGGGGCTCTATTGCGAAAGAAAATCAAATAATCTTAAACAATGACTGTGCATATTTTCTTCACTGACGACCTTTTACCTCTTAATTATTGGATTTTAAGGTATAAAACCTCACTCGGTCATTGTTATCATCACTGCATTGTTGAAGTTTTTACCATAAGCGGCGAAATCGATGAGACCACCCCATTTTCACAACCTGGAATCTGTGACCTACAGCGCCATACCGTAGTGTAAGAATTTTGAGAAATAAAGGAGAGAGAGAGAGAGAAGAGAGAGAGAGAGATAAGAGAAAAAAAGAAGAGAAGAACTTAAGCTTCACCTTCCAGCGGTTTCGGGACTGTACTAACGCATAAACCTGATAATCTGGGGCTGGACACAGAAGAAAAAGACACTACCTATGTCGAGTGTTTAATTGATGTTTGTGTATTTTCACGGGGTAGAAGAGGTTCCGATTATGAGATGAGATGAGTATTTTCTATGGAATGTCAGATTCTACGATCGGTAAGTGTGTGTGAGAAAATCAGTATTGGCCATCACGAGCATGCATGAATGACATGAGATTTATTTTGCAACCATTTTTAATTTGCTTACCTGGTAAATACTTTTACTGTATTCCCAGTATTTTTCCTTTAAGTGGGATTTTTTAACTCTGTTTATCCCCGCCCCTTACATTTGCTTAGTAAAAGGAAAAACAATTGAGAATAACAGGACTTTTCTCTACCACCCATACCTAGTATTGTAACACCTCTTTTCAGAGTAATTAAATTTACTGTTGGGTTACATTATCTATTTTTTCCTAATAACTACCTATCTTTGGACTGGGTTTATCTTTGTCTATTACAAGTGGGAAGGGCATATTGGATACCACTCTTCATACCCCCCCCCCCCCAACATTGTTATTTGTATTTTCTGTACCTATGATTTTTGCCTGTAACAAATGATAAATGTTGTGACTGATTTTAATGATAAATAAACATTATAAAACTTTTAGTACTGTGTTGGAAGGCCCAAGCCCAAATTACCCATATTTGTTTACCATTGTTTGTATTCACGTAGCGTCCGTGTGTTTGAAACACCAAATTGGTGTGAGCGCATGTGTGTTTGGAAACTGGCAAATACGTGTTTAACCAGGAGAGTTTAAGGAGTAGATTGAGAGAAAAGATTGTCGTAAAAAAGTCTGTCCTTACTCTCCCCAGCACTCTGTGAATCAACTATTTACTTCCAAAACCCTTATTATCACAGAGCCTTCCCCATCATTCTTCAGTCTAAACGGGACCACTATTTCTAAGACTGTTCTCAAAATAAATTTACGACACTTCTCTCTGCAGACATGACAAAAGGGAGTATGAAACATTTTAAACATGCATACAGTCTCGCACGTGCGTGTACCCAAGACAAAAATATTGGGTGATGTAGTACCTCACCTTTAACGTTGTGTTGTCCTTCTTTTTTTCCAATCTTTATTCGCATTCCATTGGAGTTTACAAAACATGTTCATTTTACATATTTTCATAAAGAAATTTCAGTGAAAAGACAATTACACAATGAACAGTTATATACATTTTAAAAAATATAAATAAAAAAATAATAATAAACTTTCACTTCCTCGCACACACTCATTTACAAAAAACTATTTCTTGCACATTTAAAAGGGTTATACATTGTACATTTTTTTGTTGTAATGATAGTAGTGATTAAAGGGAGACGGGGAAAAGGGGATAAAGGAACCATACTACCTTGTTCTTGAAATTTTAATGCACACTCGTTTTTATAGTGATATGACAACGGGGAAAGGGGGGGGGGGGAGAAATAAGGAGGGAAAAACTGAATAAAATAAACTTCCACCAAAATGTTTAAGTAAACATACAATTAAAACCCTTCTTTCCTGTTTTGCTTTCTAAAGTAACGCTGACTTTCACTTTCCGATTCCATTTTATTTCCTCAATCGTGGGCGCCTTGCTTTGTACTGGATGAAAAACAATCCTCCTTTCATTCATTCGGTGACAGATATTTTTTTTTTTTTATTTATATAAAAATTTATGTAAGGCATTTACGCCGTCAAAATTAGTTCCGTGTTTTCACAGAGGCGTGGAACACAATAAACATTGAGACTTAAAATTTCCTTTCTTGTACTCTTAATATACATTGCACATTTTTTGTTGTTGTAATCATAGGATTCATTTACTATGTAGATATATTTGTGATGGAGTGTCTGTCCCTGTCCTTTTGTGTGATCTCTCACACCCCCAGCTTTACAGCAGTATCATTTCCTTTCCTTCATTTTTCTCTCCGATCGCTTTTATTTGGCATTCCATTTTTTCCCTTCATACATCTTACTCTTTATGCTGAACATACATGGGGAAAGTCTCTAACACGCCTCTCCCCTGTGGCAGTATTTGCTACGGGAGTAATTCTTATCTTATGGTGTCTCTTATGGTGTCACATAAACGCTCCACAAAGACGTGTTAAGTTACGCCAGGTAATTTGACGGTCAGCGACAATATATAATCTGTCTGACCATCTTTTCAAGCGACGGTGCTTGTTTATCCAAGCTTTTTTTTCCCCTAAAGACATATGCATGGAAACATTGACAATAATAGTTTGAACATATGCATAACAATGAAAATACACTGTGCAGCTGTAAAAATATAAATAAAAAATTACTTTCACACCTTGCACACACTCATTTACACTCTTTCTAGTACTCACAGGTTACAACATTAACATTTTGGTAATGACAGTGTTGGTTAAAAGGAGAAGGAAGAGGAAAAGAAAGAAAGAAAAAGAGCTTGGGTGTCAAAGACCTAGATTTAGAGTCCGTCGCGAAAGATTTCCGTCTTGATGGAAAATAATCAGAATAAAGGGTACTTAAATTTACTTCCGCTAAAACCAGGTATCCGATTCCGCTAATTTATGATGCCAAAACCTCAGTCCAGCTTGGCTAAAATAAAATCATGCTGGGCCGTAAAATTTAATCTGAAAGGACGTCCCCTGGGACAAAAGAAAGAGTCTTGGTCGCCACAAGGGAAATAATGGGATCCGAAAAGAGACACTTCTTAGTGGATAGTTTTGGTTATTAAAGTAGTCCCTGTGTGACCGCTTACGACAAGCTATATTCACATTTCATAGATGGAGAAAAGACATATTGAACATTCCATTAAATATAAATATACATTTATACACACTCGGGCACGCTTACATACACACAATTACAAGCACATTTCACTGCCCCTTTTATTATTTTTTCCCCTTTTTTTCCTCCTGAATTTAAAGGTATGAGCCGCGCAATACCAAACGTCACAGACTTCCCACGAACATACTTAGGAATCAGTTGGCAATCTCAGACATTGACACTTTAACGACATCTAGAACTGTGGCCAAACATGCCATCCCACGAATAAATGTGTAGTTTAAAGGGTCGAGCTGTAGTACTTGAGAGGATAGGGGGACTGGGGAAAGGAGGGGGTACAGAAGGCAGAAAGCGGACTTACAAAATGTTAGGATGGACAGATAATGAGATAGTAGTGAGACGGAGGGAGGGCCGCTGGGGAAAGAGTCATTTTACGAATCAAGGCTGCCTCGTTAAAGAGGAGGTATCATCTCAGGGGCTATTGATAAAACTTTCTGACGAAAAATGTGCAGAAATAAGCCAGCGTTGAAAATACGATTATTAAACATGGAAAGATTCCGAAAATACCAAATCTGATTCCCAAATTCTGATAAAATAACCAAGATCAATGTGTGTGTGTTATATGCAGATTTTGGAACTATGTTTAAGAAGTATGCTTTGTATAAATCTGATTTTTGTGGTGTTTGTAAATCGATGATTTTCTGCAGTAGTTTCTTTGTAGGTGTGATTGTATTGCATTCAAAAAATAAATGATCTTCTGTTTCTTGGATGCTTTTCCTACATAGCTGACATTTTATTGTTTGGTTGGATCTGTGTGCTTCTCGTTTTGTTGTGGGTGTCATGCTGTATATTAGTCTAAAAGTGACCTCTCTTGCTTTTGCAGTGATTTTTGTGTTGTGCAAGTTAGTGAAGGTTTCGGTGTAATTTTTTATAGCATATTTCTGTCCTCTTTTAATCCTTAGATGTAAAGGTGGTGCTTGGAGTTTAACTAAATGTTTATATATTGCATTTGTTTTCTGGTGAATTAATTTTTATGTCCTTGGATGGCTTGTATGCATGTCTTATAAAATGAGGGCGTAGGGCCGAATGGACGGGAGATTGCATTGTTCAGTGGTCTCAGTTTGGAAAGCCTGAGTCCCATGTAATAATGAGCTAGTGTGTGTCGTTCCGGTTGTTTGATGATGCTGCCTGTGTGTTTAATTCTGGGTGCCTGGATCTTTGTTTCTATGTCTTGAAGGGCAGTCCCTCCGTGTTTCTTTTCTTGTATTAATGTCTTGTGTTTAATGCTGTAAAAAGTGCGCCCAAAAACGAATGCTCTGACCTGCTTGTTTAAATCCCTGGTAGTCTGTTTTGGGGGGTCGAAAACTGTGGCAATGTAAAGTAGCTTAGGGAAAATGTATGTATTTATAATTAAACTTCGTCCAAAAATCGTTGTGGTTTTGTATTTGTATCTGTGCAGCATGTCTCGTATTTTGGATGTTAGATTTTTCCATGTGTCTCTGTGTGTGCGATTTGGGTGTGAGGGAAAGGTTATACCATATATTTTGATGTTTGAGGGTGTTAGTCCAAAGGGAAAGTCTGCTTTGTTCTTCCATTTGCCTATGCCCATTATTGTGGATTTTTGAACATTTACTTTTGCTCCGCTACCTTTGCTAAAGTCTGTGAATGTGTTTAAGATAATTTCTATAGACTTTTTGTTTGGTGGAAAAAAGATGGTGTCGTCTGCATAGGCGAGCAACTTTTGTTCACCTTTCCCTTGTATGAAAGTGCCCTTGATAGAGATGTCTTTTCTGATGTTCTCTAGTAGTGGTTCTAGTGCAAGAACATACAGTAAAGGAGAGAGGGGGCATCCCTGCCTTACAGATCTTGTTAGCCTGAAGGTGTTAGTTAATGTATGATTTACTAACACTTTGCTCTCGGGCTTCATATACAGAATATTAATCCATTGTCAGAAGTGTTCACCTATGTTGCAATGTAGTAATGTTTTGTGGAGTTATGAGTGTGATATTCTGTCAAAGGCTTTCTCCTGGTCAAGGGAAAGAACCGAAGACTGACAGTCTTCTGCACGGCTGTTTGTGCCCTATACCAGAGCGCTCTTTTAGTTTCGGTGACCGGAATTCTGATACCGGGTATAAAATTTTGTGTGCACCGTAAAAGACTATTTAAGTTTTTGGCGGGGAAAATCAGCTGATGTGTGAGTAAAATCAGTAAAATATAAATCATTACACACTCGTTCTGGATAAACACAGCGCTAAAATTCTTTTGTGTACTATAACTTTGTTCTGTGTTCTATTTTTGATTGCATTTTTATTTCTTTGAAATTAGTTTTGAGGGAGTTACAGACTTTTGAAAACAGCGTCATCATTTAAGGAAATTCATAAAATAAGTAATCTTTTTATTAATTTAATATCTATTTTGTGCTTGTGCTGTATTGACTTCCAGAGTGTTTTTAAGGTAAAAAAAAAATCGGCCCATTCGTTTGAGTTTATAATTATAAAGACTTCTCGAAGGGAAGCTAAAGATTATTTCCACATACTTTTTTTTTTTTGGTTTCATATCTTGAGAATGTGTGGTAGTCAGTTTTGTGAGTGTGGCATTACAAGAACAAGCATATTGTCACCAGATTTTATAGCATTTAAATCCCGGTAAACGCATTCCTGATACTCACAAATCTTAAATAAGGTAGTAAAAAAATAACTTTTTGTAAACACCATCTGTTTTTGCATTTTCATTCATTTATAATGATATTTAGCTACGTATATAAGCGTCAGAAAACATGTAAAGCTATCTTATTAGATTACTTCCACATAATTTGATCTATCTTTCAAGTCTTGTTAATCTTCTATTTATAATATGAATTTTTTTTTTAATTGTCTGTGAGATAAGGACTGTTCCATTGGTGTTCTTTGGTAGACAATCCTGTGCACACGACGGCTGCCAAAGAATTCTAAGTAACTGTTTGTATATCTTCTTTCATTCAAAGTTACAATGCAGGTAGTAAATTTAGATAAACCAAATTCTAAATCTAATACCATCCTTTTATCAATGGCTAGAGTCAGAGATACATATGATAATTTAGAAATATTTATGAATGGCATGAAAGCTCAGATAGAGTCACTAAAATATTTAGAGTGGGATGGTAAACAAGTTGTTGTTTTCTTATTCGGGTATTATTTCCTTGTTTTGCTGGAGACACCACAGACATGGGTATATTCCTTGAGCTCCAGACAAACCAAACATTTTCATCAAAGACATCCAGATTGCATACAACTTGCAAACCAAGAAGTTTGGCCATGTTGATAAGAGATTACAATAGATATATGAAATATGGGAAAGGGAATAAAAGGCAAGTGGCACATTATCATAATTGTTTACACAAACCAATGTTAGAGATTGAAATTGAAAATGTAGCTCCTCCTTACCTTCATATGTTATTAGGCATTGTTTTGAAACACCACAGACTTCTAGAACAGGTAGCTGATACAATAGACGCAAAGATATTTGAGAATTCGCAAGAGATACATGCAAACATTAGTACTTTTAAGAACTTGAAGAGATTTAGTAGGAACTGGAAATAGGTAGAAGAATTAGGAGCTAAAATTGAATTTTTCAGGTAGGTATTGAACTTTGTGAGGATAAGGAGGGGACAGATAATTTTAAAGTTAGACTTGAAAATGCACAAGATGCGCTGGCCAAACTTCAGTTTCAAGATCTATGTACTAGGTCTGGTCCAGTTTGCTCACACTTGGACAAGGTACTAGCCAAACACAAAATCATACAACAGGCTTATAATAGCAGAGCATTTATAGGGAATCACTGCCACAGATATCTCACACAAAAAGTTTATAAAGATCTTACAAGAGCAATCATTACACAAACACTGAAAATTACAGACAAACAAGATATAACTAACATAGCTTTTATTGCCCAAGAACAATTCAACTCACTGAAAGAAGCATTTGAGAAAGTACACAACAAAATATCACACAGTAAACCAATTAGTAAAGAATCAATAACAGCATCGATAGAGACTTATATGTCTTTGTTCAGAAAGCTATTCCCCAGTAAGACAATTCATAAACAGCACATATTAGAAAAACATTGCGCAGACTGGATCAGAACTCATGATGTATGATTGAGATAATTGTTAGCTCTCATGTTTTTGGGGACAATTGGGTGTGTTATTTTAAGGTTATAAATGTGGACATGCAATTTAAACTTTCAATAATTAATGTTTGACGCATGAAACCAAAACAAAACTTTGATATCCATTTTCTGCAGGTTTTCTACTTTTGATTTCTGTAATTTGTTATGCATGTTGATTGTGACCGTTTTAGTGTAAATTGAATTAGAAACAAACCATAACAATGTAAAAAAAAAAAAAGTAAATTTTACACTATTTCAGACTATTATATCTTCTGTTCTAATTGTGATAAAGTGTTTGTTCTTGTTCTAAAATTTACTCTAACATTTCTAGTCTAGCTTTACGCAAAATTAAAGCCGGTATTTATAATAATAAAGTAGCATAAACGCAATTCAAACATGTTTTTGGGGACAATTGGGTGTGTTATTTTAAGGTAATAAATGTGGACTTGCAATTTAATGTTTCAATAATTAATGTTTGACGCATGAAACCAAAACAAAACTTTGATATCCATTTTCTGCAGGTTTTCTACTTTTGATTTCTGTAATTTGTTATGCATGTTGATTGTGACCGTTTTAGTGTAATTGAATTAGAAACAAACCATAACAAAATGTAAAAAAAACCCCTAAATTTTACACTATTTCAGACTACTATATCTTCTGTTCTAATTGTGATAAAATGTTTGTTCTTGTTCTAAAATTTACTCTAACATTTCTAGTCTAGCTTTACGCAAAATTAAAGCCGGTATTTATAATAATAAAGTAGCATAAAAGCAATTCAAACATGTTTTGGGGACAATTGGGTGTGTTATTTTAAGGTAATAAATGTGGACTTGCAATTTAAACTTTCAATAATTAATGTTTGACGCATGAAACCAAAACAAATCTTTGATATCCATTTTCTGCAGGTTTTCTACTTTTGATTTCTGTAATTTGTTATGCATGTTGATTGTGACCGATTTAGTGAAAATTGTATATAAACAAACCATAACAAAATATAAAAAAAACGTAAATTTTACACTATTTCAGACTTATATCTTCTGTTCTAATTGTGATAAAATGTTTGTTCTTGTTCTAAAATTTACTCTAACATTTCTAGTCTAGCTTTACGCAAAATTAAAGCCGGTATTTATAATAATAAAGTAGCCTAAAAGCATTAATTAAGCCCTATCAAAAGTAAACATCGCCACATGTTTTTCCCATTAGGAAGCTGACCACGTGACCTCTGTCAAGTGGGCTATAAATAGCGCGGTCGGGGAAAAAGGGGAAATAACTAAAAGATCGCTGGCAAACAGCCGTGTCTGGTATGTGTAGGTGATTATGTCTCTTATGAAATGTGTGTGTTGATGGATGTTTATGTGCTGGACGCTACACTGCTGGTCTTCGTGTATGAGGGTCGCCATGAATGGTTTTAGTTTGTTTGTTAGAGCTTTTGTTAAAAATTTATAATCTACGTTTAAGAGTGATATTGGTCTGTAGTTTTTAAGGAGTGTTTTGTCGGAGTTTGGTTTTGGTATTAGAGTGAAGTAAGACATGTTTAGGCTTGGTGGGAGTTCCTTATTCTCAAAGGCTTCTTTGTATACTTGTAGTAAAAGAGGCCCTAGGGTTTGAAAGAAGTGTTGGTAAAATTCTGTCGTAAGTCCGTCAGGTCCTGGTGATTTGCTTTTTTTGCATTGCATTCACTGCGAGTGTTATGTCTGTTAGTGTCAGCTCAGTGTCCAGTGTTTGTTTGTCTGCGTCAGATAATTATTTTGTGAATTGCGTAAATCTATCTTGTATATATGGTTGAACATTTTCTTCTGTGTACAGGTTCCTATAGTAAATTTCGAAAGCCTGCACTATGTGTTGTGTTTCTGTCTGTGTGGTCCCTTCTAAATCCACTATTTGGCCTATTTGCCTGAAGCGTTGTATATTTTGTTCTATCGCCATGTATTGTTTGCTGGGAGTCTCTTGTGTGAATGTGTTGAGTTTTGTCCGTAATAGGGCTCCTTGGAACCTGTGGTGTTTATATTGTTCTAGTTCATTTTGTAGCATGAGAATGGAGGGAGAGTTTTTGTCTGTTTGTTTTGTTAGTTGTATAGCTTTCTCTATCAAAGTCTCTTGTTGTATGCGGTGTCTGTGTATGATGGATGATATTAGCTGTGTTCGTTTGCGTATGGTGCTTTTAAGTGTTTCCCAGTGTTCTTGAATATGTTCTTTTGGTATGTCGCTTGTGTATGTAAGAATTAGTTTGGTCATGTGCTCTACGTATGTTTTGTTTTGGAGCAAAGTGTTGTTGAATTTCCAGTGTGGAGAACGTTTGGAATGCGTGCTTGCTTGTTTAGTGCTAATGGCTGCGAGTACTGCTTTGTGATCTGTGAACTTGAGAGTTTCTGGCAACTGTTTTGCTTGAATTATGTGGTGTGTTGACGGCACATAGATTCTGTCCAATCGTGCAGCTCTGTTGTGTGCGGTGTGTGCATGCGTTGTTTCAATACTGTGGGGGTGTGTGTGTCTGTAGGCATCTAATAAGCTGTGCGTATCCATTATGGTTTGTATTATGTCTAGTTGGTGTGCGTCTTCTCTGTTTGCTCTCCTTATCTGTGTACTAACTTCTCCGCCAACAACGTCCATATCTGTCAACACGCAGTTAAAATCGCCTCCTAATATAATAATATGTCCTCTGTATGACTGAGTAAGCAAATTGTCTATATTTTCGTAAAATTGTGGTTGGTGGTTGTAGTTTGCTGGAGCGTGTATATTCACTACCGTGTATGTGTGTATGTTGTTTCCTACTTGAGCAATGGTTATCTTGCCCTCGTTGTCTCGGTTTGTAATAAGTATTTCCCATCTGTCTGATGTTTGTAGTATTGTTGTTCCTGAACCTGTTTTGTGTATGGCTAAACTAAAGCATGAGTGTCGTAGTCCTAACTGGAATGTGATTTGTAATGCATGTTCGTCTGTGTGTATGTTTGTTTCTTGCAAAAGTATAAAGTCTGGCTTGTGTTTATGTATAAGTGTTATGATGTGAAGTAGTTTTGAGCAAGGCCACTAACATTTACACTAATTATCAAAATTTTGTCTGCCATTTTACACGTCTAATATGGAATGAATAAAAAGGATATGTTTGTAATGACACTGTGGGATATATTACATCATCATCATCTCAACCCATAACCCGTCATGGGTCGTTGGGGTGCCATGGTGGAAGCATCAGCAGACAGGGTCCTCCACTGCTCTCTATCCTCAGCAATGCGTACAAATGTGGAAAAACCGTGTCCTGCCCATTCTTTGATGTTATCAGCCCAGGATTTTCTTTGCCTTCCTCTTCTCCGTTTACCTTCGACTGTTCCCTGGAGGATCGTTTTCGAAAGGGAGTCATAACGAGTTACATGCCCAAACCAGGCAAGCTTTCGACGTTTCACTATTGACAAAAGTGGTTCTTGGTGGCCTGCATAGGTGTTTATCTTCTCTCTAACATAGACATTTGTTTTGTGCTCTTTATAGCAAATACGCAAAATTCTTCTATAACATTTATGCCCGAAAGCCTGAATCCTTCGCTCCATATCTGCAGTGAGTGTCCAGCCCTCACACCCATTCAAGAGAATAGATAATACAAGTGATTTGTATAATTTGATCTTCACAGGAAAACTGATGTTACTTTTCCAGATCACATTCAGCCTTGTCATGGCAGCTGAGGCCATCTCAAGTCTTGTCTTGATTTCTTTACTTGATCTTCCATCACTACATATAGTGGACCCGAGATATTTAAAGGTGTTAAGGTATATATTACATACCGTTGTCAAATTGGTCTTAGTGTCTTTCTTGGTTGTTGTAGCAAGTATTTCCACAGTCTTCTAGGTCTGTTGCGAGTCTGGTCGTTGATCTGGTCGGTGATGTGTAGTTTGTGTTGTCTTCCAAGTCCTGTGTTAGAGTGGTTGTCTGACTTGGATCTGCTGGGTTGGGTTGGGCTACGGTGTCTGGAATCGCAATTTCTTGTGTTGATCTATCGTTGCTTGTCTTCTCATGGGTCTTGGGTCTTCTTACTCGCTGGATTACTTTTCTTGGTGTCATGGGATGTAAGGGTGTTTTGTTGTTTTCCATTTCTGTACTGGTACTTGTTCCATCACCAGGACTGTCAGGGGCTGAATGTCGTCGCTGCCTCTTGTTCCGAGAGTCGGGATATGAAACTACTATCCACCCACCCTCCGTGGTCGAAGGCTGTGTGGATTTTTCGTCGTTGCTCTTAGCAGGCTCCGTACTGTTCGTTTGTAGTCTTGGCCACTTTGTGTTGAGATCTTTTCCTGGTCTTTTCGGGCAGCGGTTAGCCCAGTGAGTGTCCTCACCACAGTGAGGGCACACTGTTCGCCGTCCAGGCACTGTTACCATAATTTTGTGTTTTGGTGCATTCACCTCTTTGAACCGTAGTTCAACGTAATGTGGAATATCTGTCGATGGCCGACAGAGTACACCCCATTTATCCGGAGCATTTCGAATCTTGTACACCTCGGCTTCTTGGTCGCCCGTAACCGATGCTGCCAAGGCTTTCACAGTCGTTTCTTTCATTGTTGGCGGAAGCCAACTGAGGGTGACTTTTGAGCGTTCTTTTTCAAGGTGCTCAATATGCAGGGTTAGTTCTGGGTTGGAAAGCTGTATTTTCCTTCCGTGCAGTTTCTCGAAGAAAACGTCCATGGACACGTGATGCCAGATTGAAATACCAGCGGACGGGATTCTCAAATCTGTAGAGAGAAGAGACGCATCGCTCGGTATTCCACCAGCGCACTCATGAGGAAAGATGGTGACGCCTTTGCCGCGGCCTGAGGGCCGGTTATTGATAACAGCAGGGTGCCCGATTTATGGAGGCATTCTCCCTCTAGTGAGTCCAGTTCCAGATCGAAAACTGTAGTTGCTTTTTTTTGCTTTCATCTTAACTGCAGGTTTCAGTTGACACCGTCAGAAGATGATAATCACAATTTTTCCGTATCGTTGCTCGGTCAGAAATGTGCTACAATTTTTAAAAACCGCCTATGTATCGATGATGATGATGAATCACAAGAATTTACCACAAAAATTAATAACCGACACAAGTCCACGTTAGTTAATGCAAAAACGAATTTAAATGGGAGATTTTTGTCCTATTTTTATCAGACTCTTGTAAAATGTTTTTTTTTTTTTTTTTTGAAGTGAACTTTATTTTCGTTTCTTTGCAATTTTACAAATCAGTGTACATGTTACAAAAATGCAAAACATGGAAAGTACATTTTAAAATTTCATATGAACACTCGTGCGTACTCTCACTTTCATCTGCACACTTAAACAGTAAATATAAATAATTAAACATTTCAATTTACAAAACCATGTGCATTTTACAAACAAAGAATGTGATAAGGGCCATTTAGCAAAACCGTGTACATTTTACAGTGGAAAACATAACAGGTACCTTATAAATTACATATAAATAACACTAGTGCGTATTCATTCTTTCATTTGCACACTTAAATGGTCAATCTTCAGGGTTAAAACAGTTTAAATAAATAACGAGAAAGGAAAGGGATGAATTATAGTAACCCATAAACTTCATATGACAAGGGGTTTATATTGGTTTATAGTGGTTCAAAATTTCGGGCTCTTTTGGATTCTGAAGTAACTTCAGTGTCCAGTCTGGCTGCTGGAACAAAGAAACACATGAAAAATATCGCCTGGGCTTGGTATTGTAACCCCTCCCCCCCCCCCCCCCCCCCCCCCCCCCCCCCCCCCCCCCCCCCCCCCCCCCCCCCCCCCCATCTTCCCGGATTGAGGGAGAGTGTCCATTGTGTGCTGCGTAACGCTTTTCTCTTGGCTGGGCGGGTTTCCGCTAACAAAATGTACACTCAGCCTTGAGCAGCCTTAGGGCGGCTAGACACACTGGCGACGCTAGAGATCCAAGTTAAGAGGTCCAGATTTTGTTTTAATGCTGTGAAGACCCCACGGCCTAATATCTGGCCTTTGGCTGGGATCATGTGTCTAGACACAGGGACCGGTACAGTGACATTCATGTGTCATTAGGTCCCTTGTGTGAGAACACAGAGGATCACTACAGTGACACAGTTTGTCATTGGGTCTTCTTGTGTTGGGACATGTGGTTTTGACCAGAGCCGGGTTTGGGCGGGGACAATGCGATCTCATGCGAGGAAAAAATATGCGATTTCAAGCGAGGAAAAAAAAAAAAAATTATTTTTTAACCAGATTTTTGTGATCTTTATTTCAATTTTGAAGCATGGTCATTTTACAACATAGAATGTGATTAAAATTCATGCTATATAAGGACTTGCGTGCATTTACCAGTAATTTTATACACATATACAAATTAAATCACTTCAAAATTGTAATAATGTAAAATGAAATTAAGAATTAGTTAAATACATTGAAGATAACTTATGGCTTCCAGGGCAAAGGACGGCTTGGAGATACAATAGGCGGTTCGGATAGACAGGAAAGCTATGAAGGCCACAGTCTGCATTGCAGAAAGTCTCCATCTCAGGTGTAAACAAGTTTCAATCACGGATGTGATAGCTTAGCACCCACCACTGAGTAGCCTCGAGAATATAGCACACAAATAGAAAAAGTAGGAGTGAAAGGGGTAGTATAAGAATATTTATATTTATATGTTTTTTCCAATTGATTTTTATTCATATAAATCTTCTGTGGCATGTAAAACTTATAAATCAAGAGAACATGTACAAATGTCACAGGAGCAGTGACATACGGGTCGAGATGACGAAATAAAAAGGAATAATGGACCGACTATAAGGAGGGAAGAAATACTCTCGATGCGGGTTGCGAAAAGGCAAAGGATTCGAGAGACCAACCACGTCATATACGGAACAACGATGACGACACACACAGGGAGACGCACTAACAAGGTTACAAGATGAAGAACGAACCAGAAGGCCGTCCCATCTAGTCAAGAAGAAAAGACCAAGAAAATGAAAGAACTGAGGAACAAACCAGATGACAATTAAACCTGTTATGGCCGCTTGGCCCACAAACATGAAGTACAACATCTTGAACAACCAAGAAACGAATAGAAGGGGTAAGTCCGTTATTGACGAAGAGCGTTAGACAAAGAAAGAAGGAAGAAAAAAAGAAAAGGTGACCTGTATGTCAAACAATGGTTAAGACGAACGCCTATCCAAATGATCTCGGGAGGGGAGAACCCTACATAATGAATGATGCCTAATGGTGTGAAAGAACAGGTCAGATTCTGAAGTAACCTAAAACTTGAACTGAAACTAAATAAAGAACTGTTAACTTTTAGAGAGACTGTGTCTTCATTGTGTGACTCTATTGGGGTCTTAATTTTTGATTCATTGGTCCAACATGTTGAGGTTGGTAAAATTGAATTCTTCATTCACCCACCACTGTCCACCAATAAATTAACCACTATACGATCACTACAAAACACGGGCCAACAAGGTGACAGAGACATATTGAAAGAACGCTGTGACACAAATTTAAACAAAGGTGGTATATTTTAAACACACAGAATATTACATTGGAAAAAACCTGCACACACACACAGTCTCAGAAAAAAAAACGCTAGGTAGACGTGCGGCTGTTAGAACATAGGCGCCTAAAGGTAAGATTTGCGGAATGGGGCGAGAGACACCATTGAAAGCCCCGAGTAGGAGAGCAGTCCGTGTTACGTCCTGCTTTTGTGGCCAGGTTCAACTAAAGCCTTTCAAGAGGCTAGCACGCACTGACACGAAGAGGAAGATAGAAGTAAAGGAGGGGGGGGGGAGTTTTATAGCGTGTAGGCACTAACTTAAGGTGGAGGAGGCAGAGGAATGTTACTCTGCCGTACGGTAAAACGCATTTGATATTGACGATGCCTTTTGGAGAAAAACAGTTGAAAGTATATGGGGATTAAAATGGCGGTATTTGAAACATGATAAATTTCTAAAACTCCAAATCAAATATCTGTATTGTGAAAGTAACATGAGCAGTTGTGTATGTGTGTCGGGTGTTGTTCTTGGGAACGTGTTTAGAAAAATAGCTCGTAAAAGTCACTGGTTGTGTCATGTGTGAGGCAATCATATCTTGCAATGCTTTCCTCATAGGTATGACTGTATTGCACGTGTAGTAAATATGATCTTCAGTTTCTTGTATGCGTGTTTTGCACAGCTGACATTGTGAAATCTGCTTGGATCTGTGAGCTTGTCGTTCTGTTGTGGGTGTCATGTTGTATATGAGCCTAAAGGTCACCTCTCTTGCCTTGGCAGTGATGTAAGGGTTGTGTAAGTTGGTGAAGGTGTCAGTATAATTTGTCTTGAAGTATTTCTGTCCTCTTTTAATTATGAGATGGAGTGGGGGTGCTTGTAGTTTGACTAAGTGTTTGTAGATTGCATTTGTTTTCTGGTGAATTGAGTTTTCGTGTCCGTGAATGGCTTGTATGCATGACTTGTAAAATGATGGTAGTGGGCCGAAATGGTGCGGCATTGAGTTGTTTAGTGGTCTCAGTCTGGTGAGTGAGTCTGAGCCTCATGTAATAGTGTGCTAGCGCGTGTTGCTCTGGATATTTGATGATGCTCCCTACGTGTTTGATTCTAAGTGCTTTGATCTTTGTCTGTATGTCCTGGAGTGCAATCACTCCCTGTTTTTTTTCTTGTATGAGTGTCTTATGTTTTATGCTGTAGATTGTGTGACTAAAAATAAATCTTCTGATCTGTTTGTTTATGTCTGTAATGGTCTGTTTTGGGGGGTCAAAAACTGTGGCTACGTATAGTAATTTGGGAATGAGGTAAGTGTTTACAATCGTGCTTCGTCCAAAAATTGTTGTGGTTTTGAATTTGTATCTGTGTAGCATGTCTGTCATTTGTGATGTTAGGTTCTTCCATGTGTCTTTGTGTGTGCGGTTTGGGAGTGAAGGAAAAGTGATGCCGTAGATTTTGATGTTGTTTGTTGGTACAAGCCCAAATGGAAAGTCTGTTTTGTTTTTCCATTTGCCTAGGCCCATTATTGTTGATTTCTGTACGTTGACTTTAGCTCCGCTACCTTTACTAAAGTCTGTGAATGTGTTTAGAATGTTTGCAATAGACTTGTCGTTTGGTGGGAAAAAAGTGGTGTCGTCTGCATAAGCAATCAACTTCTGCTCGCCTTTCCCTGGTATAAAGGTGCCCTTAATAGAGCTGTCCTTTCTAATTTTTTTCTAGCATGGGTTCTAGTGCTAGAACATAGAGTAAGGGGGAGAGATGGCACCCCAGCCTAACGGATTGCGTTAGCCTGAAAGTGTTGGTAAAAGTATGATTCACCAAAACCTTGCTTTCGGGCTTCATGTAAAGGATTTCAATCCATTTCCTAAAGTTTCCACCTATGTTGCAATGTAGTAGTGTTTTTGTGAAGGTATGAGTGTGATATTCGATCAAAAGCTTTCTCTTGATCGAGAGATAGGATTGACGACTGACAATCCTTCTCGTGTGCGTAGGTGATTATGTCTCTGATGAAATGTGTGTGCTGGTGAATGTTTCTGTGTTGAACGCTACATTGCTGGTCTTCATGTATAAGGGTGGTCATGAATGGTTTTAGTTTGTTAGCGTTTTTGTTAAAATTTTTTAGTCTACGTTTAGGAGAGATATGGGTCTGTAGTTTTTAAGGAGTGTTTTGTCTGAGTTGTCTTTAGGTACGAGAGTGATGTATGACATGTTCAAGCTTGGTGGGAGTTCTTTGTTCTCGAAAGCTTCTGTGTACACTTTTAATAGAAGGGGGCCTAAGATGGGAAAAAAGTGTTGATAAAATTCTGCTGTGAGTCCGTCTGGCCCTGGTGATTTGTCTTTTTGCAAAGTGTTTATTGCGAGTGTTATGTCTGTAAGTGTTAGCTCAGCATCTAGACCTTGCTTGTCTGCATCTGATAGTTTCTTTGTAAAGTGCATAAATGTGTCTTGTATGCGTGACTGCACGTTTTCTTCTGTGTACAGGTTTCTGTAATAATCTTCAAAAGCCTGTACTATGTTTTGTGTTTCTGTCTGTGTGGTTCCGTCTAGATCTACTATTTGCCCTATCTGTCTGCAGCGTTGTATGTTTTGTTCTATTGCCATGTATTGTTTACTGGGCGTTTCTTGTGTGATTGTGTTCAGTTTCGTCCGTAGTAGGGCACCCTGAAACCTATGGTTCTTGTATTGTTGTAGCTGGTCTTCTAATGTGAGGATGATGGGTGAATTTCTGTCTGTTTGTTTTGTAAGCTGTATTGCATCTTCTACCAGTTTCTCTTGCTTTATCCGGTCCTTGTGTATCCTAGCTGACATTAACTGCGTTCGCTCACGTATTGTATTTTTTAGTATTTCCCAGTGGTGTTGTATGTTTTCTGTTGGCACATCGGTTGTGTATGTAAGGATGAGTTGAGTCATATGCTCTATGTATGTGTTCTTTTGGAGTAGAGTGTTGTTGAATTTTCAGTGTGGAGAGCGTTTGAAATGCGTGCTTGTCTGAGTAGTACTAATGGTTGCGAGTACTGCTTTGTGGTCTGTAAACTTTAGAGTTTCTGGTAAGTGTCTGGCCTGAATTGTATGGTGTGCTGATGGTATGCAAATTCTGTCTAGTCTTGAGGCTCTGTTGTGTGTTTTGTTTGCGTGTGTGGTGTCCGTGCTTTGGGGGTGTACGTGTCTGTATGCGTCTGTTAGGCTGTGGGTGTCTATTATGGTCTGTAATATGTCTAGAAATGTGGACCGTTGTCTGATCTAATTTCATCTGGGATGCCAAACATGCTGCAATACTTCTTTGTAATGTCTGCAATAACAGCTGACGGTGAGGGTTGTGGAAGTTTCTCAATGATGGGAAATTTGCTGTAGTAATCAGCAATAATAAGATAGTCATTATTGTCGATTGAGAAAATATCAGTTCCTATAATGCTCCAAGGGCTCAATGGTATGTCTGATGGTATGAGAGGTTCTCTGCACTGCCTATTTGCATGTTCTTGGCAAATTGAACAGTTTTTACATAGTGTTTCTATGTCCTTGTTTATCTGTGGCCAGTAAACATCTTTCTTTGCTCTCAGTTGTGTCTTCACAATACCAAGGTGACTATTATGGAGCTGTTTAAGGATGATATCGCGTTGTGTTTCTGGTACAACAATGCGATCTCCTTTAAGGATCAGACCATCTTCGATGCTTAACTCGTCCCTCATCGAGTAGTATGGACGGATGTGTGTTGGAACTTCCCTGATAGAGCTTGGCCATCTATGGTATATCAGTTCTTTGAGAGAGTTAAGGATAGGATCTCTCATTGTGTCTTCTCTGATGTGTTCAAGCCGATTATCGCTAAACTTGACAAAATCAACTTTGATGTTTGGGGTAAGATCTGCTGTCTTGTTGGGGTTTGGTAGTCTGCTGAGAGCATCTGCAAAACCTATATCCTCTTTAATGTTGTTAATAGTTACCACACTCAGCTTTTCGCACATTGGTAAACCCAAAATTGCAGGTCCTTCAACATCTACCAAGTAAAATGTTGACGATGTCCATTCTGAGCCTCTGTATGAACATTCAAGTGTTACTGCTCCGAAACAGTCTATACTTGTTCCATTGTAAGCTCTTAGCTTTGTCCTGCCACTCCTACTTTTTACATCCCTTGTGGGAAATCCTTGCTCATCTACCTTGTCAGGCATGATCTGTCTGAATATTCTTAAGGGTAGAGTGTTACCTTGGGCACCTGTGTCTATCTTGAACCGAATATATCTTTCTTTGTGCATTATAATTCCTGGTATTCGGAATTGTACCTTGCAGAAAGCCTGCGTTCTCTTTGGTTCATTACTGAAAGTTAGTATCTTCACAGTATCAAAACTGGAAGGATCACTTTCTTCACTGGAGTCAAGGTCCTCGGTCATCATAGAGTGTGTTTGTTTTGACGACTTTCTGCTGTGAAGCTTGTGTTGAGCACTGTCTTGTTTCCTCTTGAAACATAATTTTATCCAGTGGCCCCTCTTTCTGCAGTAATGACATGTAGAGTCTTTAGCTGGACAGTGGTTTTGTATGTGGTTTAGGCCACAACATTTACACATAGCACCTCTGCTTGTGTTGTGTTTTTCTTGTTGTTTCGAACCAGTTGCTTTGTTGTGTCTAGGTTTATAGCTTTTCACTGCATCCACCTGGGCTGCTAATGTACCTTGCTGAATTTGTTTAATGTTTAGTGCTTGTGCCTCGTGTTTCCTGCCTTCATCCAGAAGTTGTTGTAAAGTTAGCGTATCACTCTGGCTCAGTAGCCATTTCTGGAACTCTGGCATTGGTGTGCTAAGAAGAATCTGTTCAATAATTCGCTCTTTTTCTTCTTCGTTGCTAAATTTACATACTCTTGTTTTCTCCTTAATGCGAGTGAAGAAATCATCTAGGCTTTCACCACATTTCTGTCGCAGGTGGTGAAGCTCTAATCTTGCCGCTCTAAAGTTTGTGTGCTTTATGATCAGACGCTTTTCAAATTCGTCCAATATGGCTACGGGGTCGGTTGCCGACTCAACCGGCATGGCGGTAGCAAAACTGTTGTAGATTTTCAAACCTTCATCGTCCAATGCTTCTAGGATATATGGAGTTAGGGTTTGTCCTTCCAGACCAGTGGTCTTGGAATATAGATCTATGCGTTGGCGCCATAACAAGAAAGCTTCACTCTTATCGTCTTGACCGGCGAATCTCATTTGCGGTGCGTTGCGATATTGTTTCGCCGCCATGGCTGACTTCGATGACGAAAATTAGCCGAATACTGTACTCACGTGTTATCGTGTAGCTGTTTTGCGTCAGTCCGGTATCGACCGCTGCCACCATGTAATGTTATGATGTATGTATATAAGCATTACCTCGTCATCTACACAAGCACACACATGTTTCAGAAAGCACTCAGTAAAAGCATGTTCAGTTCGTAGCCATGTTTTATTTACAGAATATCGTATATGTCAAGATTCGCATTATATTACAATGTGTGGTTCGTACTTTAATGTATTCATATTACAGGTGTGTGTCCTCTCTGTTGGTTTTTCTTATCTGTGCTCTAACCTCACCACCTATCAGATCCATATCTGTCAAAACACAGTTAAAATCACCACGTAATATAATGTTGTGTCCCCTGTATAAGTGTCTGAGTAAGTTATCTAGGCTATCGTAAAATTGTGGCTGATGACTGTAGTTTGCTGGGGCGTGTATGTTAACTATCGTGTATGTGTGTTTCTTGTTTCCTACATGAACTATGGCTATTTTACCCTCGGTGTCCCTGTTTTTCCTAAGTATTTCCCACCTGTCTGATGTTTGTAATATAGCTGTTCCTGAACCAGTGTTGTGAATGGCTAAGCTAAAACAGGAATGCCTTAGTCCTAACTGGGTTGTGATCTGTGATGCGTGTTCGTCTGTGTGTATGTTGGTTTCTTGTAAAAGTATAAAGTCTGGTTTGTGTTTATGAATAAGTGATATGATGTGATGTATTTTTGTGCGAACGCCACTGATATTTATACTTAACAATACAATATCTAACGCCATTTTAAATCTAAAATACATTACAGTCGCATTATGTTATAAGTGCATATACAATAATGATTTACAACATACCCGTTGTTGAATGAAAAATTACTTGTGTAGGCTGTTTCTTTGTTCCTCTTCATCTGCTGGGTTTCTTGTGAGATCAATGATGAGTTTGGTGCGTAAGTCTATTTCAGGTGGGCTTGTCTGCTCTGCTGTTGTAGTGATGTTGCTGATAATGTACTTTGTCTCAAATGTCTGGGTTGGTGGTGGTGCTGCTTTCCTAGTGGTTGGTGTGGATGTCAGTTCTGGTTTCTGTTCTGTTTCTGTGCCGTCTGTGTCGGGGCTAATAGGTGCCGAGTGCCGTCTTTGTCTTTTTCCTCTGACTGGCTCGAATCCTTTTTTTTCCCCCTCGCATGAGGTCGCATTATTTTTTCCTCGCATGACACGAGAAGGACTTTTTTTTTTTTCAATCTTTATTCGCATTCCATTGGAGTTTACAAAACATGTTCATTTTACATATTTTCATAAAGAAATTTCAGTGAAAAGACAATTACACAATGAACAGTTAAAAAAAAACAAAAAAAACTTTCACTTCCTCGCACCCACTCATTTACAAAAAACTCTTTCTTGCACATTTAACAGGGTTATACATTGTACATTTTTTTGTAATAATAGTAGTGATTAAAGGGAGAAGGGGAAAAGGGATAAAGGAACCATACTACCTAGTTCTTGAAATTATAATGCACACTCGTTTTTATAGTGATAACGTGGGGGGGGGGGGGGGGGGGGGGGGGGGGGGGGGGGGGGGGAGAGAGAAATAAGGAGGGAAAAACTGAATAGAATAAACTTCCACTAAAATGTTTAAGTGAAGATACAATTAAAAACACTTCTTTCCCGTTTGTAACGCTGACTTTCACTTTCCGATTCCATTTTATTTCCTCAATCGTGGGCGCCTTGCTTTGTACTGGATGAAAAACAATCCTCCTTTCATTCATTCGGTGACAGATACATTCTTTTTTTATTTATATAAAAATTTATGTAAGGCAGTTACGCCGTCAAAAATAGTTTCGTGTTCCACAGAGGCATGGAACACAATAAACATTGAGACTTAAAATTTCCTTTCTTGTACTCTAAATATACATTGCACATTTTTTGTTGTTGTAATCATAGTATTCGTTTACTATGTAGATATATTTGTGACGGAGTGTCTGTCCCTGTCCTTTTGTGTGATCTCTCACACCTCCAGCTCTACAGCAGTATCATTTCCTTTCCTTCATTTTTCTCTCCGATCGCTTTTATTTGGCATTCCATTTTTTTCCTTCATACATCTTACTCTTTATGCTGAACATACATGGGGAAAGTCTCTAACACGTCTCTCCCCTGTGGCAGTATTTGCTACGGGAGTAATTCTTATCTTATGGTGTCTCTTATGGTGTCACATAAACGCTTCACAAAGACGTGTTAAGTTACGCCAGGTAATTTGACGGTCAGCGACAATATATAATCTGTCTGACCATCTTTTCAAGCGACGGTGCTTGTTTATCCAAGCCTTTTTTTTTTATCCTACAGACATATGCATGGAAACATTGACAATAATAGTTTGAACATAAGCATAACAATGAAAATACACTGTGCAGCTTATCGTGGTGGATTTTGATGTTATAAAATGTTGTTGATATGTTTCCTTATTGTACTGAATGAGGCCAGCTGTGAAGGTCCCTGATGCTAACAAAATTAGGGTTGAGTTATCAGGGTACCTTGCTGCTACCACCTTATGGCCTCAAGCAGACTTATTCTTGACTAGTATGAATGATAGCTACGTCTAATGTCTAGGGATATGCAAGTGTGGTGTGATGGTACTTTAACAATAATACACATCTACACAAACAAGTATTAAGGTCTATTATTAAAGGAAATAACACCTGTGATAAATTTGTACAATTATTAATTTTCTGTATGATTTATTTGTCCTGAACCTATTATTCTTCTGGTCAGGACTTTAAAATGATAAGAATGCAAGATATATACAAAATGTAAATTTTAGACCCACAGGGACAAGTGTCCAAACAACTATTGTTAAGTTATACTAATATTGTTACTAAAATCTGTCTATTACTGGTTTCTAACACTGGATGGCGGTATGGGATTCTTTAATCACTCCCAGTCTCTTTATACTACAATGTTACTGTTAATTTCACTAGGGAAATATTTTATTTCTTGGATACAGGGGTATGCTGCTCTTAAAGCTGATGTACAGTTTGGGTGCCAGATATTTCACTTATCTGGTCCACTGGAACTGTCTGAATTCTTCTTGCCAAATGATCACTGCTCCAACAGTATAGGGGGGATACTGGCGACCCCTATCCCTACTGGACTCCAAAACTTCTCAACAGCTTTCGCATAGAACTCTGGCACCGGCTAGTGCCAGATAAAACCCTGTAATAATGAAACAATGTCTCTTGGTTGATATCTTATTTAGACTGTGTTTTATATACAATAGAGCATATATAAGAAATAAAGAGCTGGGTCATATCCAATGGACCCATTCAGCACATCCATTCCACAGTGTACCAGTTTTGTTCACAAGTCTCTCCTACAAAGGCGGTACTGCGTCTGCAATAATATTATTAATCTGTCTTTTCTGCTATACAATAGGATAGGTGAGCTGTGTCCCTCTGGTCACCTAAGAAAACATTTTATTTCACAAAACATGTGCATTTACAAAACTGGCAATGTGTTTTATCTTAATTCTCCTTCAGGCCCTGCATAAATCAGCTTGGGACCTGATTACTTACAGTCGTGATGGCAGCATCTCTCACTCACATTTTTAAACAAAATATATATGAATAATGTCGGTCTTACCAGAAATTCAATGAAAAAAACACAGGTACGTTGAATAGCAGATTCCAGATATACTGCCGGCTGACTGTGATGCCTATTACTTTAATATATATATATATGCTTTAATAAGGCAAATTACTTTTTCCAGAAATATACAACGTCCTGTTCTAGGGACTATCTTCTACAAATTGCGTCAAGCCTTTGAATGTACTCCATAATATGAATTGTTTTGACCAATAGGATCTACTACTAAGATTTCCCATTCAAATTTTTAAATCTAAGGTCCAATTTCGGTCCAATGTTAGTGTACTTCTGTCGGTCTGTCCGTCCGAACTTGGCATTCCCCAAAAATACACTTGGTTTTGGCCTAACGCTACCAAAAAAATATTCAGTTTGAGCCATCCCATAATTTTTCCCCTCCTTGTCTCCCCCTTCATACAACAGACTACTTGTACCCTTTCTTGCCTTTTTCAAGGACGCGTCAAAAATGTCACCGTTAGTGCAAGTCCAGACGAGCATGTGTTGGTCTGTCTGTACGAACAAATACCGTCTTTTGTCTATAACTTTATTTCTGTCTGTCGGATTTTTGATTCGAAAGCATATTACCAATCAGGACAAGACCAGCTCTAAGACTAGCTAACTTTTATGATCTTAAACCTATTAATAAAGAATTCAATATATTTTCCATTTTGGTGTTCGTTGTTTTTCTAAGTTTCAACTACTTGAATGTTATAAAAATCATCGCAGATCTTCCTTTTTCCCGATAGGAAGTAATTTTGCGTGTGTGTTTATATATTTCCATAGTGTCTGTGGTTAGAAATGTATTGGACTAGCGGGGTATTTTTAAATTTTCAAACTCGTGACAACGTTTTCGACACAAGCTAACGGCATCGTCTCGCACTGTCGGCCTGAGTAGCTAATTCAAGCCTCTAACACTTGACAAGCTGGCAGCATGTGTCCGCTCTCTCAATCTTATGCGTTCGTGTGTTTTATTCTTTCTATCTTTCCTGGAATTACTACGCTAGTAGATTTTTCAAATTTTTATCGTTAACCCTTGACGGGCGGGTTACAAAGTCCAATACTACCAGCGTGGCAATAAGGTTTTAGACTACGTTCTATCCTACCTAATCAATGCGTTTCCTGGCGCAGGGAAGAAGACGCGTTACAACTTTACTAATTCTATACATATTTTTATGACTTTATTACATATAATTAATGATTTTATCGTTGTATCAATGTACTTTATCACACAGCTGTAAAAATATAAATAAAAAATTACTTTCACACCTTGCACACACTCATTTACACTCTTTCTAGTACTCACAGGTTACACAATTAACATTTTGGTAATGACAGTGTTGATTAAAAGGAGAAGGAAGAGGAAAAGAAAGAAAGAAAGAAAAGGACCTTGGGTGTCAAAGACCTAGATTTAGAGTCCGTCACGAAAGATTTCCGTCTCGATGGAAAATAGTCAAAATAAAGGGTACAGTACTTAAATTTACTTCCGCTAAAAGCAGGTATCCGATTCCGCTAATTTATGATGCCAAAACCTCAGTCCAGCTTGGCTAAAATAAAATCGTGCTGGGCCGTGAAATTTAATCTGAAAGGACGTCCCCTGGGACAAAAGAAAGAGTCTTGGCCGTCACAAGGGAAATAATGGGATCCGAAAAGAGACACTTCTTAGTGGATAGTTTGGTTATTAAAGTAGTCCCTGTGTGACCGCTTACAACAAGCTTTATTCACATTTCATAGATGGAGAAAAGACATATTGAACATTCCATTAAATATAAATATACATTTATACGCACTCGGGCACGCTTACATACACACAATTACAAGCTCATTTCACTGCACCTTTTATTATTTTTCCCCCCTTTTTTTTTCTTCGTGAATTTAAAGGTATGAGCCTCACAATACCAAACGACACAGACTTCCCACACACATACTTAGAGATCAGTTGGCAAGGTCAGACATTGATACTTTAACGACATCTAGAACTGTGGTCAAACATGCCATCCCGCGAATAAATGTGTAGTTTAAAGGGTCGAGCGAGCTGTAGTACTTGAGAGGATAGGGGCACTGGAGAAGGGAGGGGGTACAGAAGGCAGAAAGCGGACTTACAAAGTGTTAGGATGGACAGAGAATGAGATAGTAGTGAGATGGAGGGAGGGCCGTTGGGGAAAGAAAGAAACATTTTACGAACCAAGGCTGCCTCGTTAAAGAAGATGTGCCATCTTAGGGGCTATTGATAAAACTTTCTGACGAAAAATGTGCAGAAATAAGCCAGCGTTGAAAATACGATTATTAAACATGGAAAGATTCCGAAAATACCAAATCTGATTCCCAAATTCTGATAAAATAACCAAGATCAATGTGTGTGTGTTATATGCAGATTTTGGAACTATGTTTAAGAAGTATGCTTTGTATAAATCTGATTTTTGTGATGTTTGTAAATCGATGATTTTCTGCAGTAGTTTCTTTGTAGGTGTGATTGTACTGCATTCAAAAAACTAATGATCTTCTGTTTCTTGGATGCTTTTCCTACAGAGCTGACATTTTGTTATTTGGTTGGATCTGTGTGCTTCTCGTTTTGTTGTGGATGTCATGCTGTATATTAGTCTAAAAGTGAACTCTTGTTTTAGCAGTGATTTTTGGGTTGTGCAAGTTAGTGAAGGTTTCGGTGTAATTTTTTATAGCATATTTCTGTCCTCTTTTAATCCTTAGATGTAAAGGTGGTGCTTGGAGTTTAACTAAATGTTTATATATTGCATTTGTTTTCTGGTGAATTAATTTTTCATGTCCTTGGATGGCTTGTATGCATGTCTTATAAAATGAGGGCGTAGGGCCGAAGTGATGGGGGATTGCATTGTTCAGTGGTCTCAGTTTGGAAAGCCTGAGTCCCATGTAATAATGAGCTAGTGTGTGTCGTTCTGGTTGTTTGATGATGCTGCCTGTGTGTTTAATTCTGGGTGCCTGGATCTTTGTTTCTATGTCTTGAAGGGCAGTCCCTCTGTGTTTTTTTTTTCTTGTATAAGTGTTTTGTGTTTAATGCTGTAAAAAGTGCGCCCAAAAACGAATGCTCTGACCTGCTTGTTTAAATCCGTGATAGTCCTGTTTTGGGGGTCGAAAACTGTGGCAATATAAAGTAGCTTAGGGAAAATGTATGTATTTACAATTAAACTTCGTCTAAAAATCGTTGTGGTTTTGTTTTTGTATCTGTGCAGCATGTTTCGTATTTTGGATGTTAGATTTTTCCATGTGTCTCTGTGTGTGCGATTTGGGTGTGAGGGAAAGGTTATACCATATATTTTGATGTTGTTTGTTGGTGTTAGTCCAAAGGGAAAGTCTGCTTTGTTCTTCCATTTGGCTATGCCCATTATTGTGGATTTTTGAACATTTACTTTTGCTCCGCTACCTTTGCTAAAGTCTGTGAATGTGTTTAGGATAATTTCTATAGACTTTTTGTTTGTTTGTTTGTTTGTTTTGTTTTGTTTTTTAATTTTTTTTTTTTTCAATCTTTATTCGCATTCCATTTGAGTTTACAAAACATGTTCATTTTACATATTTTCATAATATTAAATATCTCGGGTCCACTATATGTAGTGATGAAAGATCAAGTAAAGAAATCAAGACAAGACTTGAGATGGCCTCAGCTGCCATGACAAGGTTGAATGTGATCTGGAAAAGTAACATCAGTTTTCCTGTGAAGATCAAATTATACAAATCACTTGTATTATCTATTCTCTTGTATGGGTGTGAGGGCTGGACACTCACTGCAGATACGGAGCGAAGGATTCAGGCTTTCGAGCATAAATGTTATAGAAGAATTTTGCGCATTTGCTATAAAGAGCACAAAACAAATGTCTATGTTAGAGAGAAGATAAACACCTATGCAGGCCACCAAGAACCACTTTTGTCAATAGTGAAACGTCGAAAGCTTGCCTGGTTTGGGCATGTAACTCGTCATGACTCCCTTTCGAAAACGATCCTCCAGGGAACAGTCGAAGGTAAACGGAGAAGAGGAAGGCAACGAAAATCCTGGGCTGATAACATCAAAGAATGGGCAGGACACGGTTTTTCCACACTTGTACGCATTGTTGAGAATAGAGAGCAGTGGAGGACCATGTCTGCTGATGCTTCCACCATGGCACCCCAACGACCCATGACGGGTTATGGGTTGAGATGAGATGATGATAAAGAAATTTCAGTGAAAAGTTGTATAAAAAGAAAAAAAAAACACACAAAAAACTTTCACTCCCTCGCACCCACTCATTTACAAAAAACTCTTTCTTGCACATTTAAAAGGGTTATACATTGTACATTTTATTGTAATGAGAGTAGTGATTAAAGGGAGACGGGGATAAAGGAACCATACTACCTTGTTCTTGAAATTATAATGCACACTCGTGATTTATAGTGATAATGGGGGGGGGGGGGGGGGGGGGGGGGAGGGAAATAAGGAGGGAAAAACTGAATAGACAAAACTTCCACTAAAATGAAGATACAATTAAAACCCTTCTTTCCCGTTTTGCTTTCTAAAGTAACGCTGACTTTCACTTTCCGATTCCATTTTATTTCCTCAATCGTGGTCGCCTTGCTTTGTACTGGATGAAAAACAATCCTCCTTTCATTCGTTCAGTGACAGATACATTATTATTTATATAAAATTGTATGTAAGGCAGTTACGCCGTCAAAAAAAGTTTGGTGTTCCACAAAGGTGTGGAACACTATGAACATTATACGCAACTTCTGTCATTCTTTTTTTTTTTTTATGTAAAACTTTTGCCTCGTTTTGGCGAGGCGCGTCCTGTTCAACCTAGTCGGTTATATATATATATTTTTTTTTGTATTCACATTCCGTTGAAGTTGACAAAGACATTTGCATGGAAACATTGACAATAATAGTTTGAGTATAAGCATAACAATGAAAATACACTGTGCAGCTGTAAAAATATAAAAAATTACTTTCACACCTTGCACACACACTCAAATTGAAATACAGATAAAAGTCATATACACTCGTAGACACACACTTCTACCAAAAGTATACTCTCATTAACATAACAATAAAACAACCATAGTGTGATATATACATTCATAATCAAAAAGTCAAGTCAAGCCATGCTGTGCGATTCTCCCCCTGAATTTAAGAGCATTTGCAGTACAAAACCCGCGTCAAAGACCTCCCACGAACACACTCAGGGACCAGTGGACAATGTAGACCTTGACACTGCAACGGCGTCCAGAAATGTGGTCAACATGACCTCCCGTGAATACAGGAGTAGTTTGCTCCTCTCCACGGAAATCTTTAGTAAATTATTATTTTGTTTGTTTGTTTGTTATTTAGGCTTGTTTATTTGATTTCTCAAGATGAAATAGAGCAAAATTAAATTTGGCCTAAAAAATGTTAAAGAATAGGATTGTCCCGGTTTGTAAAATATTCCCAATGGAAAATAAAATGCAATCGATCTCAAACACATACTCACATACATACACACTTGCCGCTATTTCAACAACCGCTATAGACGACATTCGTGACTGTCCGGGTCCCCATAATTAAAAAAAAAAAAAAAAACGATGTCGGAAACCGTTGGTCATAAATCTTCAACGTGTCACTGCGCTCAATAGATTTAGAAACTGGCGCTAAACGACCAGGGTCAGCATTTAATTTTTTTTTTTTCGACCGAAGACCACACGGTCTGGCTTTGAGCAAAATTGTCCTATAAAAACTCTTACTTTTGCATCATCCGTCTTAATCAAAATGATAATAATAAATAAATACAAAATAAATAGACTACACATGTACATATGCATTAAAATGTAAACATAATAATGACAATAATAATAATGATAATAGATACATAGAAAATAAAATAATAATAATTTAAAGGCAGGCTTCTTTCTGCGGACATGACAAAGGGGAGGATGAAAATTTTTTTTTAACTTGCACACACTCTCTCACATGTACTTAAGATAAAAATATTGGGTGATGGAGTCCCTCACCTCTAACGCTGGGTGTGTAGGGGAGGAGGAGGGAGGATGAGGATATGTGTTAAAGGGAGTGGGGAAGATAGGAAAAAAAAACACAGGTGATGGAATAACACGTAATTGGTAGTGAGGTGGGGGGATAGACTTTTAGTTTTGTTTTTTTTTTGGGGTCTATAGATTTTTTTTTTTTTTTTTAAAGTTTCGTTTTTTGTTTTTTTAGGTAAACTTTATTTTCATCTCTTTGCAATTTTACAAATTAGTGTACATTTTACAACAAGTAAGAGTGAAATTACATTGACAAGTTTTCAATTTAAAATCATGAGCATTTTACACAAAGGAGACATGATAAAGGGGTTACATGGCAAATCAAAACTCTTCTGTTCTCGCAAGTACTTTTGTACACATACAAACCCAAGTGATAGAATTTATGTGTTTGTGACAAGGGCTTGGTATATATAAATCCCGAGAAACAAATGTGAGAAGAAAAGGAAACAGGATGTGTAGTATTGGTGCACGTATGTCTAACCATATACACCAATACCTCGCTCTTTCGACAGGTTAGGGACCAGAGCTATGACGAAAGTCGAAAATCGACGAAAGTCGAAGCATAGCCTTTATTTAGCTTACAAATGCATTAGAGCCGCCAAAAAACGAAAATAACTAACTATATAACACTTGCGAATGCGTGCAACACCTAGATAAACAGAAATAAACATAAGAGTAAAGAAAATACAGTAATAAATAAAAAATACGCAAATAGCATCTTACCTTAAAATCATTCTTGAGCAAGTAGACGATGAATATATACAGTATGTACAGTTTTGAATGTTGGTAATTTAGGGGGATTCTAGACTTAGAAAACCAGATGGAGAAAATTGAGGTGGCTCATCTTCAGAACTGGAGGATTTCAATTTAATTCTTTTAGGAGAAGGGCACTTTGAAAACCTTATGGGTTCTTTTAACTTTGTCACTACACTTAGGACCCATTATGAATATATTAAAACAGAAAAATAAGTAGTACTGTATAAGGCCTATTCACACAAACAAGTACAGTATGAAAACTGTACACGTGTCGTATAATCACGATATGAACACTGTCATTAGACTGTTATCACTAAAATAACTATGAACTGTTTACAGTATAATCACAAAAATAATATTTAGTATGAATAGTTTTGTTATTTTAATCACAAAAATAAGTAGTATTAATATGTTTAATGACAAATATAAGAGATTCAATGCGGACAACTTTAAAAAAAACAGTGCACACCGAACGATTTCTGTTCAAAGACTGAACGACGAAAGAATCAAGATGACGCGCAGTTGTGACCAAATGCGACGAAAGAGCGAAGCGAACGGCGAAATTTGGAAACGTGGTTAGAATTGAAAACCGACGAAAGAGCGAAGCGACGAAAGTCGAAGCGTCGAAAGTCGAGGTATTGGTGTACATACATATTCTAGGAAACCCATATTCATTACATTCCTTTAGATACTAATATTAATGGAAACCTCTTAGTATGACCTACTTTGGGAGAAAGGCGATAAATAAAAATTCGCACGCGTGCATGCACACGGTGAAAAGAAAGATAGGACTGTATTCTAAAGATAAGCCGGTACAAACTGGTTTTCGGAAACAATGAAGCCTTGGATGCTTCATTTGGACAGGACGAAGGACACTTGAAAATTTTGTCTGGGCGAGGTATTGAATGCCCCCGGGTTGAAAGTATAATGGCCAATTTTGTGCCGGGTAACGCTTTTCTCCTTGGCAAGTTGAGCACACAGCCTTGAGCCATAAATGGCTAGGCACACCGGAATTTCGAGAAAGGTACAAGGGGTAGTTAATAATCATGTTTCCTAAAGTATATATAATATGAAGTTCCAAAACAAGCTCAATTTACCACATTCTTTTTTTTTTTTTTTTTTTTTTTTTTTTTTTTTTTTTTTTTCCTCGCTTGAGGTCGCATATTTTTTCCTCGCATGAGGTCGCATTTTCCCCGCCTAAACCCGGCCCTGGTCAAGATCACATGTCCCAACACAAGAAGACCCAATGACAACACGTGTCACTGTAGTGATCCTCTGTGTTCTCACACAAGAGACCTAATGACACATGAATGTCACTGTACCGGTCCCTGCGTCTAGACACATGATCCCAGCCAAAAGCCGGATTCTAGGCATTGGGTTGTACAGCGTAAAATACGCTGCAGTTCCAATTTACCACATACAAAAAAATACATTCATAAACTGTAAATACAAGGTGAGGAAAGTAAAATACTTTTGTTTGGTGGGAAAAAGATCTGGTGGTTTATGGCGAAAGAGTAACGAAATGAATGACCGGAAGAATGACTAATTTAGAAGTTTGTATACAAGGCTGTGAAATATACTTATATACGTATTAGTATTTGTACCTGTATATATAGAAATAAAACAAAAATGGAACTGTTGACTAAATGTTTGCAAAGAAATGTATTAATGCATTATTAAACTTTAAGTATTGTTACATTATATTTTACACATTTTATTTTATTTGAAAAAAAAATAACATTACTTATAAATAAAAATTACCTCCCTTGGCATTACAAGCTAGTCGCCTTCTTCCTCTTTTTTTTTGAATTACGAGTTCAACGGAGCAGCGATTCTGGGCTATGAGTGTCGAACTGAAATTAGGCCGGGGAAAACACTGTCATGGGTCGCGTCCCTTTATCATCATCAGGTGCTACCTTCATTCCCATCGAAGTTTGACTGCAATGTATCTCCAACGTGTCTCTTGTCTTGATGGTGCACTCTGATAGACTCTTTCCTGTCCATCTCATGATGTTATCTTCCCACTTACAGCGCTGCCTTCTTGCACGTTTGCCTTCGACTCTGCGTTATGTTATGGTCTTCTGCAAGGTGTTATGTATTTAAATATGGCAACAATATTTTAGCTGTCCAATTTTGATCTCCATTAATTCTCTTTTCATTCTTAGGTTTTCTAGCACTTCTTTATTTGTTTTCTTTACTTCCCATAAGACGTGCCCCATTTTCCTATATATCCACATATTGCATTACATATACTGTAATGCCTTTTAACTGACTGCATGAAGAAAAGTCACCAAACGCAGACTAACATTCATCTAATATTAAACGTGTATTCATCAATGACAGCTCCAATATCAGTATTGTTGTAACCTGAACCTAAACTGCAAAAGTTTGCAGAATTGTATTCCTTGTCCTAATGGAGTGTGCGATTGGCTAAGCGGCTAGAGCGTTTTCTTTCCTTGGTAGTTACCTGATTCTAGGATCTAAACTTGATAAGTCACACTCCAGTCTACACAGCTGTAAATGGGTACCTGACTCTACTCTTGAGTAAAGAAAGAAAAAGGCTGCGAGGAAGTCAAAAGATAACATTTAAGGATAAAAACATAATGCGTAGGCTGCTGATGTACATGATCGCCTAGACCGCGGGTCATCACCCTCCATAAAATTGACTTGCTAGACAGGAGGGGAACGGCGGATCAAAAGATCAAAAGAAAAAAAATATGACTGGAAAGGGGGAGGGGGGGGATGGAGGAAAGTAAAAATTCACGTCCCCCAAATTGACACGAGGTACGGAATTGGACGTTTTGCGATACCAAGCCTTGATTTGAATTCAGCGGCTAAAACGCAGATGTTAGGAATATTACAAAAATTTAAAAAGTAATTTTTCTTAATATTAATGTTAGGAATATAAAAATTAGCTGGCCGGATGGCCTATTCTGAGCAATGAAATAATATGATCTTAATTTTACAAACGGATAGATAATATTGAAGATAATGACAAAAGACAGTGTAGTTTACATCATCGACAGACTGCCTTGAATAAAAAGTGTCGTTATTTGCACACAAAACACGACCTTGGGGACGCAGGTGTTCAAAGTTACTTATTATGGAGGAGAGGGTTTTTGAGCGGTAGCTGTGTCTAAATATAACTTTTTACGACAAAATTTTAAGGGGAGAGAAAGGTTGCTTCAAAAATCAAGCACATTTTTTTTAGAAACACAAGTAGAGACGGACAGACTAACAGATAACCATCCATACTTGACTGAAGCATGACTGAAATGACTTTAGTGTAGAAATTTGAAATTTAAAGTACAACTAGGCAGTGATTGGCCACAGACAATCATATCATTAGCGCTCAGACGCGAAAGTGGGGTCATTCTTCAATAATTGTTCAGTGTTAGACACAGATTTTAAAGTGTGGTGTTTCCCATATGAAAGACAGTGAATAAATTTAGGGACGCCATACTATAGCCAGCAGCTCAGCTGAGTTTTGCTAGCAATTCTGTGTTATGTATTCATAATCTGGTAAGATTGAAATTATTTCTTTATATATTTTGAATATTGTTTCATGTTCGAGTGATTTGATACTGCCATATCAAAATCTAGCCTTACAAACAAGTAGGGATTTGCTCTAGACCCCCCGCCCAAGTCAGGGTCTAGGGACCAACAAGGTACATAAACTACAGCAAGGATTATGCAAGATAGATCAAGCGTTGAAACAGGTTACCTATCTTCTTTTAGGGCCGACAACTAATAAATATTTTTCAGAATCTATGGTCTGGGAGGATCTGTCTGATGTAGGCCCACCATGGTAACTGTGCTGTTTGGTCAGAGAGATCTGACCTGTCTGTATGATGTGGTTGTTGTGTCAGTGTTGTGTCCAGACGTGGGTAGAGAATAGATTTTGACACATGGCCCATACTTTGATTGCAGAGCTGTGAGTTTCTATCGACAACAAAGCAGAGTCTATTCGGTGGGTGACTGTACTCGAGTGTATCTGTGCAGTTCTTGTGACAGAGACCACCATTATTGCCCGCCAGCACGGAGAGGTGGGACCGCAAGTTTTCAGCACCAGAGCTACAAAAAGATGAGTGAGCCTCTGGTCTGCTGGACATTCACCAACTATTGGTAGTGACTAATATCCCCGTAAAAATTCCCACCATTTTCTGGACATTGTGTAGTCAATATAGACAGGTGTGATGAGGCCACCCCAACAGCACAAACAGTAAATATCCTCCCAAAGAGATGACTACTCGAACTTTTTTTAATAAAACTAACTAGTCTAGTACTTAAATAGGTACGCTCTTGCATTTATTATGTAACATTCCATGCATTTTTTTTCATAAATTTTCAATCCTTCTTTTAAAACAAGTTCTGGTCACATAAAACTTGATCCAGAACCAATAAATGTAATATAATTATATCAAAAAACTTTATACACGTGAGTTAGTTCAGTGTATTTTAACACTTGTTAATCTTATTAGTCTTCTTAAATGTCTGTGGGTGTATTTATAACTAACACACCACATTACACATCATTACCCTAGACACTTTACGTAGCCACATTCATTAAGAAAAAAAAAAAATTAAGTGTGAGGTCGTAGTGGTAGCAAGAAAGGCCTTCTGATAATTCTCAACTACATTTTATCTCAGGAGCCTTCACAGCTGGCCTCATACAAGTTACATGTAGTAATAACACCATCATACAATACCATCAACACCACTACATAAATTGGGGTCTTGTCCAGGGATAATTAGCCCAACAGTAAAATTAGGATCTCCTGGTGGGAGAAATAAAAGTAGGGAAATAAATTGTAAAATTTCCTTTAAAATTAAAAGTGTCCCTGCAGATAAAAGTTGGTGAATCTTCACAGCCAGTAATAATTAATTAGTTAACTGGTTAGTTAGAATTAGTTAGACTATAGTCATATAGTAATTAGAAGTACTTAGTGTATTTACTGGTTAGAGATTTATCTTGTATATTATTATATTGTCCAAAAAGTATGGCAGAGCTAGCAAAGTTTAGATCAGCTGCTGTGCTCACTGCGAAGGAGATGGGGATGGATGGTCAAATTTTAATTCAATACGTAACGACTGAATGTGATAAATATATTGAACGGGAAGAAAGGAGATTAGAAAAAGAGGCTGAAAGAAAATTAGAGGCTGACAGGTTAGCTGAAGAAAAGAGATTACAAATTGAGGCTGATAGAGAAATTAAGAGGCTGCAGATTGAGGCAGAAGAAAAACGACAGCAAAGGGAGGCAGAAGATAAAAAAGGCCGAAAGGGAGGCAGAAGATAAAAAGGCCGAAAGGGAGGCAGAAGATAAAAAGGCCGAAAGGGAGGCAGAAGATAAAAAGGCCGAAAGGGAAGCAGAAGATAGAAGGTTGCAGAGGGAGCATGAATTACGACTAAGGGAGCTGGAATTTCAAGGCCCGGCTCCTGAAAATGGTGCCAGCCCTTTTGCCTCAGATGCTACGCCCAGTATGGGAGCCTCAAACTCAGCTATGGGGTTTCATTTAGACCATTTTGTTGAAAAAGACGATGACATAGAGGGGTACCTAGGACGTTTTGAGTTATTAGCTACTACATATGGGTTAGAGAGAGAGAGGTGGAGCTTAAAGCTATCACAGGGATTGAGGGGTACTTCTTACGAAGTATTTGCCAAAATGAACAGGGAAGACCAAGACAATTATGACATGTTAAAGCAGGCTTTGTTATTAAGGTACGAAAAGAATGGTGAATTTTATCGTAAGAAATTCAGAAATGCCAAACTGTTGTCTGGGGAGACATACCACCAATTTTCTGCCAGAATAGAAACCTATTTGGAGAAATGGACGGCTCTGGGGAAGACCCAAGATCTTAAAGAAATGATCATGATTGAGCAATTGAGAGAGTCCATGGCTCCAGACATGAGAAAATTTCTCATGGAACAGGGTGCAGAGAAGTTGGGGGAAATTTTAAATGTTGCTGAGAGGTATCAGGCAGCTCAGGCAGAGGTAAGTGGTGCTAAGAAGAAGCACATAGACAATTTTAAAGCTCCACAGCAATTTAATAAATTTGATAATAGAGAGCAGGGAAATAAGGGTAGGACAAACTTTGAGCGGCAAAGAAATGACTATCGCGACAGAAACTCACAGTTCAATGACCAAAAGTTCAATGAAAGAAAACCGTTGAACCAAGGAAAAAGATGGTGCAAATGGTGCAAGAAGGATAACCATAACACCGAATTTTGTAGAAGGAAACCTTCAAACATTGCTGCAATGAAGTCGGGGACGCAAAGAGTAAAGGTTAATCCTAAGGGACAACAGGAACCTTATCACCCCCCAGTTTGTGAGGATGTTATTTGTAATGGGGTCACCATAAGGTGCCTTTATGATACAGGTTTGGATTATGATTCAGTTGTGAAGTCTAGCCTAGTGGACCCAAGTCAGTATACCACAGAAACAGTGGAAATACAAGGGGCGACTAAGGACATACCACTCATGACACTTCCCATCGCAAGGATAACGGTGAAAACTCGCTATGTGGAAGGAGAAATCAGAGCAGCAGTGATAGATGAACCAATCTACCCTCTGATATTGGGGTGTAGATACGTCTTCTTGGGGAATCCCGAGAAACCTGTGATCATGGCGACAGTGCAGACCAGGTCACAGAAGAAGGAGGAAGAAGGTGAACCTATAAATGCTCATCCAGAGGAGATGAGGAAGGCGCAGGCTGAGGATAGGACACTCCAGCCATGTTTTAAAAAATTACCCAAATGCCACACACCTCCGAGCAAGGGGGAATATTTCATGAAGAACAAACTCTTATACAGGAAGACAGGAACTAGATCCACTGGTCACGGACAGTTAGTTCTTCCCAAGATATATAGGGCAAACTTAATAAGGAGCTTACATGTTGGAACAGNTGGTGACCANNAGAAGAAAAGTCGGTACCATCTGCCAAAAGATTGCTCGAAAATACTATTGGCCCGACGTAAATGTCGATGTTGAAAACTTTGTAGAAGCATGTGGCGTATTTCATGAGGGAACACCCACAAAGGGAAAATATGTGCAGGACCTAGAAACGCCACGGGGCAACTTTAGGCCTGAAAGGAAAACTAATTATACTCGGGTAGACAAAGTGGAATGGGAGCCCCCTTTTCACACCCAGTCTTCACTTGAATGGATTAACATGGCTACTATGCGAAGAGTACAAAGAAGAAATTTTACCCAGGATAAGATGACAATCCCTCGGTCAGACTTATATAAACTGGAAGAACAGACAAGAGAGCGAAGATCTCTCATAAACAATCTTAAGTGGGGAGACAAACCCCAGAGAAAAATTGGTAGTGGTCGATTTGTGAGTGATGATTCTAGGAAGAAAAGTCCTCATTATAGAGCTTCTAAGGGACGGGACCGATGGGTTCCATGAAAAATAAGTATGATAAATTAAAGATCCAGATGTAACTTTATTAAGGACCTGGACAGATGAGAAGGCGGAAGAGACTGTTACCTCATCGTATCAATATGTGAACGAACTGACCACTCGTTTGAAAGCTGGATGGAAACTGGCAAATGATAATTTGAAACAAGCCAGGAAGAAACATGCAGCATATTTTAATAGGAAGGCAAAGGACAGGGAACTGGCAGTCGGAGAGAAGGTGCTGCTTTTACTACCCGGAAGCCAGAATAAATTACAAATTGGTTGGCAAGGTCCATATACGGTTCTAGAGAAGGTGTCTAGAACAAACTATAAAATTGACAAAAAGGGGAAGGAAAAAGTTTATCATGTAAACCTGTTAAAGAAGTATCTGGACAGACCACTCCAGGAAAGCACCCCCTTATTGACCTTAGCTATTGCAACCCAGATGCAAAAGGAACCACTCACCTCACATGAATACCCATTACATCCTTGTGAAACAGCAGCACAGGTAAAAGTCAGTAAGCACCTGACTAAAAACCAGAGGGAGAGAGTTCAAAAGGTTCTGGAGGAACATACAGATGTATTAACAGATAAACCAGGCCATACAAATTTGCTACAGTATGACATGAAACTGGTAGACTCAAACCCAATCTGTATGAGAGCCTATTCTATTCCGTTCGCGAAGGAGAAGGCATTAAAGGAAGAAATAGATTATTTATTGAAGGAGGGGATTATTTCGCACAGTGAATCATCTTTTAGTTCTAGTGTCGTTTTGTTGAGGAAACCGTCTGGGGAACACAGACTGTGCATAGATTACAGGAAACTGAATGCTGTCACAGAAGGACAAGTGGATCCATTACCAGACACAAAACAGCTATTTGCCAGACTGAACAAGGCAAAATACTTTTCAAAGGTGGATCTTAGTAAAGGCTATTACCAGATCCCAGTGAAGCCTGAAGTGAGACCTTATTTGGCTTTTAGCACTTCGGATGGACATTATGAATTCAATATGCTACCATTCGGACTGAAAAATGCTCCGAGTGTGTTTTCAAGGATGATGCGAAAATTGTTGGACCCCCTGAATAACCCATGTATCACAAATTTCATGGATGATATTCTCGTCGCCACCGAGACCTTTGAAGAACACATTGAAGCTCTGGAGATGTTGTTTGATAGACTTCGGGAGGCGAACTTAACTGCTAGGCCAACAAAATGTTGTATTGGATGCAAAGAGTTGGAATTCTTGGGACACACTGTATATCAGGGTAATATGACCCCTGATCCTAAGAACTTGGAAAAACTGCAGAGAGCACCTAGGCCGCAAACAAAAAAAAGACGTGCGATCATTTGTGTCGTTATGCGGATTTTATCAGAAATACATCAAGAATTTTAACGCTATTTGTGCTCCTCTGACTGATCTGACTCGCAAGGGACTTCCAGATAAAATTATTTGGACTGCACAATGTGAACTAGCGTTCCAAGAGTTAAAGGAAAAACTCACTAGCAAGCCTATTCTCAAACTGCCTGATTTGACACAGGACTTTGTCTTAAGAACCGATGCAAGTAATGTGGGACTCGGAGGGGCTTTGTTGCAAAGATCATCTTCACCTGATGGGGAACTGAAACCAGTCGCTTATGCAAGCCGTAAATTGAATAAGGCGGAACAAGGATACTCCACAAGCGAAAAAAGAATGTTTAGCATTAATCTGGGCAATAAAGAAGTTTCAAATCTATCTATATGGTAGGACATTTGTGGTGGAGACGGATCATCAGCCTCTCGTGTTCTTGTCTCAGGCTAAGCATGAAAACGCAAGATTGCTGAGGTGGTCTTTATTGCTTCAACCTTATCAGTTCAGTATCCAATATATCCCAGGCAAATTGAATGTCGGTGCAGATTTCCTCAGTCGGCACCCCTGTGATCAAAATTAGAGTAGTGGCAGACGTGAGGAGTAATTTTACCTATGTGTATCGCTGGTTTTGGAACTTGCCATAGGCATGTTTTCAAGTGGGGAGATGTGTAGTGAAATTGACAGAGATACAACGGTAAAATACTCAAAAGATAACATTTAAGGATAAAAACATAATGCGTAGGCTGCTGATGTACATGATCGCCTAGACCGCGGGTCATCACCCTCCATAAAATTGACTTGCTAGACAGGAGGGGAACGGCGGATCAAAAGAAAAAAAATAGGACTGGAAAGGCTAAGGAGACGCATGGGGGGGGGGATGGAGGAAAGTAAAAATTCACGTCCCCCAAATTGACACGAGGTACGGAATTGGACGTTTTGCGATACCAAGCCTTGATTTGAATTCAGCGGCTAAAACGCAGATGTTAGGAATATTACAAAAATTTAAAAAGTAATTTTTCTTAATATTAATGTTAGGAATATAAAAATTAGCTGGCCGGATGGCCTATTCTGAGCAATGAAATAATATGATCTTAATTTTACAAACGGATAGATAATATTGAAGATAATGACAAAAGACAGTGTAGTTTACATCATCGACAGACTGCCTTGAATAAAAAGTGTCGTTATTTGCACACAAAACACGACCTTGGGGACGCAGGTGTTCAAAGTTACTTATTATGGAGGAGAGGGTTTTTGAGCGGTAGCTGTGTCTAAATATAACTTTTTTACGACAAAATTTTAAGGGGAGAGAAAGGTTGCTTCAAAAATCAAGCACATTTTTTTTAGAAACACAAGTAGAGACGGACAGACTAACAGATAACCATCCATACTTGACTGAAGCATGACTGAAATGACTTTAGTGTAGAAATTTGAAATTTAAAGTACAACTAGGCAGTGATTGGCCACAGACAATCATATCATTAGCGCTCAGACGCGAAAGTGGGGTCATTCTTCAATAATTGTTCAGTGTTAGACACAGATTTTAAAGTGTGGTGTTTTCCCATATGAAAGACAGTGAATAAATTTAGGGACGCCATACTATAGCCAGCAGCTCAGCTGAGTTTTGCTAGCAATTCTGTGTTATGTATTCATAATCTGGTAAGATTGAAATTATTTCTTTATATATTTTGAATATTGTTTCATGTTCGAGTGATTTGATACTGCCATATCAAAATCTAGCCTTACAAACAAGTAGGGATTTGCTCTAGACCCCCCGCCCAAGTCAGGGTCTAGGGACCAACAAGGTACATAAACTACAGCAAGGATTATGCAAGATAGATCAAGCGTTGAAACAGGTTACCTATCTTCTTTTAGGGCCGACAACTAATAAATATTTTTCAGAATCTATGGTCTGGGAGGATCTGTCTGATGTAGGCCCACCATGGTAACTGTGCTGTTTGGTCAGAGAGATCTGACCTGTCTGTATGATGTGGTTGTTGTGTCAGTGTTGTGTCCAGACGTGGGTAGAGAATAGATTTTGACACATGGCCCATACTTTGATTGCAGAGCTGTGAGTTTCTATCGACAACAAAGCAGAGTCTATTCGGTGGGTGACTGTACTCGAGTGTATCTGTGCAGTTCTTGTGACAGAGACCACCATTATTGCCCGCCAGCACGGAGAGGTGGGACCGCAAGTTTTCAGCACCAGAGCTACAAAAAGATGAGTGAGCCTCTGGTCTGCTGGACATTCACCAACTATTGGTAGTGACTAATATCCCCGTAAAAATTCCCACCATTTTCTGGACATTGTGTAGTCAATATAGACAGGTGTGATGAGGCCACCCCAACAGCACAAACAGTAAATATCCTCCCAAAGAGATGACTACTCGAACTTTTTTTTTATTAAAAACTAACTAGTCTAGTACTTAAATAGGTACGCTCTTGCATTTATTATGTAACATTCCATGCATTTTTTTTCATAAATTTTCAATCCTTCTTTTAAAACAAGTTCTGGTCACATAAAACTTGATCCAGAACCAATAAATGTAATATAATTATATCAAAAACTTTATACACGTGAGTTAGTTCAGTGTATTTTAACACTTGTTAATCTTATTAGTCTTCTTAAATGTCTGTGGGTGTATTTATAACTAACACACCACATTACACATCATTACCCTAGACACTTTACGTAGCCACATTCATTAAGAAAAAAAAAAAATTAAGTGTGAGGTCGTAGTGGTAGCAAGAAAGGCCTTCTGATAATTCTCAACTACATTTTATCTCAGGAGCCTTCACAGCTGGCCTCATACAAGTTACATGTAGTAATAACACCATCATACAATACCATCAACACCACTACAAACAACATGAGACAGATACTAACATTTGAACAGCTAACTCACACATTCAACAACATGAGACATATACTAACATTTGAACAACTAACTCACACATTCAACAACATGAGACAGATACTAACATTTGAACAGCTAACTCACACATTCAACAACATGAGACAGATACTAACATTTGAACAACTAACTCACACATTCAACAACATGAGACATATACTAACATTTGAACAGCTAACTCACACATTCAACAACATGAGACAGATACTAACATTTGAACAGCTAACTCACACATTCAACAACATGAGACAGATACTAACATTTGAACAACTAACTCACACATTCAACAACATGAGACAGATACTAACATTTGAACAACTAACTCACACATTCAACAACATGAGACAGATACTAACATTTGAACAGCTAACTCACACATTCAACAACATGAGACAGATACTAACATTTGAACAACTAACTCACACATTCAACAACATGAGACATATACTAACATTTGAACAGCTAACTCACACATTCAACAACATGAGACAGATACTAACATTTGAACAACTAACTCACACATTCAACAACATGAGACAGATACTAACATTTGAACAGCTAACTCACACATTCAACAACATGAGACAGATACTAACATTTGAACAACTAACTCAACCTTCACAACATTCATATACTAACATTTGAGCAGCTCTCTCACACATTTCAACAACATGAGACAGATACTAACATTTGAACAACTAACTCACACATTCAACAACATGAGACAGATACTAACATTTGAACAACTAACTCACACATTCAACAACATGAGACAGATACTAACATTTGAACAACTAACTCACACATTCAACAACATGAGACATATACTAACATTTGAACAGCTAACTCACACATTCAACAACATGAGACAGATACTAACATTTGAACAGCTAACTCACACATTCAACAACATGAGACAGATACTAACATTTGAACAACTAACTCACACATTCAACAACATGAGACATATACTAACATTTGAACAGCTAACTCACACATTCAACAACATGAGACAGATACTAACATTTGAACAACTAATCACACATTCAACCCCATGAGACAGATACTAACATTTGACCCGCTAACTCACACATTCAACACCATGAGACAGATACTCACATTTGCCCACCTACCTCACACATTCAACAACATGAGCCAGATACTAACATTTGAACAACTAACTCACACATTCAAACAACATTGAGACATTATACTAACTATTTGAACAGCTAACTCACACATTCAACAACATGAGACAGATACTAACATTTGAACAACTAAACTCACACATTCAACAACATGAGACATATACTAACATTTGAACAGCTAACTCACACATTCAACAACATGAGACAGATACTAACATTTGAACAGCTAACTCACACATTCAACAACATGAGACAGATACTAACATTTGAACAGCTAACTCACACATTCAACAACATGAGACAGATACTAACATTTGAACAACTAACTCACACATTCAACAACATGAGACAGATACTAACATTTGAACAACTAACTCACACATTCAACAACATGAGACAGATACTAACATTTGAACAGCTAACTCACACATTCAACAACATGAGACAGATACTAACATTTGAACAGCTAACTCACACATTCAACAACATGAGACAGATACTAACATTTGAACAGCTAACTCACACATTCAACAACATGAGACAGATACTAACATTTGAACAACTAACTCACACATTCAACAACATGAGACAGATACTAACATTTGAACAACTAACTCACACATTCAACAACATGAGACAGAGACTAACATTTTTGAACAGCTAACTCACACATTCAACAAACATGAGACAGATACTAACATTGAACAGCTAACTCACACATTCAACAACATGAGACAGATACTAACATTTGAACAACTAACTCACACATTCAACAACATGAGACAGATACTAACATTTGAACAACTAACTCACACATTCAACAACATGAGACAGATACTAACATTTGAACAACTAACTCACACAGTCAACAACATGAGACAGATACTAACATTTGAACAACTAACTCACACATTCAACAACATGAGACAGATACTAACATTTGAACAACTAACTCACACAGTCAACAACATGAGACAGATACTAACATTTGAACAACTAACTCACACATTCAACAACATGAGACAGATACTAATATTTGAACAACTAACTCACACATTCAACAACATGAGACAGATACTAACATTTGAACAGCTAACTCACACATTCCAACATGAGACAGATACTAACATTTGAACAACTAACTCACACATTCAACAACATGAGACAGGTACTAACATTTGAACAGCTAACTCACACATTCAACAACATGAGACAGATACTAACATTTGAACAACTAACTCACACATTCAACAACATGAGACGGATACTAACATTTGAACAGCTAACTCACACATTCAAACTGAGAGTCATCAAGTGCTATAATTATTCTTAATTACTGTATGGTGTAGTACAGCAAAATATGCGAGAATAAACGCTCAATTCAGTACGATTTAGGCATAAAACGATAATAAATACATTAGCCCGCATGTGTCTGACAGTTGGCATCTTCGAAGCCAGCAGCGCTGCTTTTTGCACAGTGCTAAGCCTATAGAACAATTTCACGGAAAAAGTCTGACACGCTTTAGTTTCGTTTTCGAGAAACACTACTATATTTAACTTTTGCCCAATCTGCTGTATACATTTTGTAGTCTAGCCTTACAATTAACTATTGGCGGAAGCATACCGCAATATAGCTATCTGAAGTAACACTTTCTGTCAACTTTGTAGCTAAATTAGTAGTAATCCTTACACTGTTTGGTAGTATTATACGATACAATGCTAACTAGTAACGCAAATTATTAACCCGCCCCGTCTACACATTAACCAAACACGGCGAATAAGGCAGAAACCAGTGCTCTCCAGGTTGTTCGTTGTGACGCCACTCCTCTTAGCTCTTGCACATTATTTAGGCCCAACGTTCTTCCTTCTCTTATTATTGTTCTTCTGAGTGTTTCTTTTGGTCTTCCTTTTTTTCCTCTTACCCTCAGGAACCCAAGTGAGCGCCTGTAGTGGTATTCTGTTGTTTTGCATTCGTAGGACATGACCGATATATGACCATCGTCTTTTCCTTATATAGTCGGAGACATATTTCTGCCTAGAGTCTTCTCTTATTTGTCGATTAGTCTTGAATTCTTTCCAACTGATGTTCATGAGTTTTCTAAGACATTTGTTCTCGAATGTATTCAGCTTGTTCTCAATGATTTTGTTATTTTCCAACTCTCACAGCCGTATGTTAACACTGAGATAACATTTGAATTAAACAGACGAAGCTTGGTATGTATATTCAATGATCGTAATTTCCAAATGTTAGATAATCTATTGAAGGCGCTAGCTGCCAAAGCAATTCTAGTATTTATTTCTCTTGTTGTGTCACCATCCTGAGTCATTTTACTGCCTAAATAATTGAAACTTTCAACTTTCTGTAGTTTTTCCCCGTTCAAGATGATATCAAAGGTCTCGTTATAAAAGTTCATAGCTTTAGTTTTAGAGGCATTTATTTGGAGACCTATTTTAACCGAGAGATGACACAAATTATTTATTGCTTCTTGGGATTGTCTTGGTGTTGAACTTAAGAATGCTACATCATCTGCGAAATCCAGGTCCCCAGGAATTTTCCATTTGTCCATTTTATACCAATTGTTCATTGTGGGTATAGTTTCTCATAACCCAATCAATAGCTATTCCAAAAAGTAGTGGTGACATAATACAGCCTTGTTTCACCCTGTTTCTACTGTAAAACCATTCTGTATTCCCTTT